>OX578147.1:35698570-36163570 GCA_951213105.1 Amaurobius ferox | reverse complement strand
ACAGAGGGGCAGTCAGAATACATTTAGAAGTCATCCATATAGAGGAAACAATTATTATAGAGGAAACAATTATTATAGAGGAAACAATTACTATAGAGGGAATAATAGCAATCAGAGGAATTATTATCAAAGAAGTAATGATAGAAACCAAAATTATCAACAAAATTTCACATCTAATTCAAATTATCAGCAAAATTCAAGGAGAGGAGCACATAATTATAACAACCAACAACATTTTTTTAGACAAAGCAATCAGCAACAGGATTTTCTCAGGGGAAGGCGATAAATGAGCACTTTAACTCAACGTCCCGTTTGTCTTCCAGTGAAATGGGTGTAAGATATCATAACATGCAGAGAAATAAAAAGATTCAAAATGTAAGAGACAACAAACATAATTTTAAAACAAAATGTGACAAATCTATTCAAATTCGAAATACTAAAATAAATAAATCAGTACAAACTGAAAAATGCAATGTTAATAAACACACACAAACTCAAAATGCTAATGTGGACAATTAAAGCTCAAAACATTTGGCATACATCTTCTATATGTGACGACATAGAACGGAGAACTTTGTACTTCATGCTGGCGTGAATTGCAATTATAAGAAATTTATTTTCTTGTGCCATAGTATTTTGCTTAAATTAATCTAACGTTAGTAGTTAATCTTGAAATGTGAGTAAAGTATGTACTTAAAGGATAATCATAAATTAGAATTACATGAAAAATTTCTTTAGAATTCAAGGCTTCACTTTACAAATAAAATACATCACTAAAATGGAATAATACTTTTTTTACTGTACAACTACAATTTTGCTGTAAACCCTTTTGAGATTAGAATTTCAACACTGTATACATTCGTGCACTTAATTCACTGGGAACTTTTATTTAGAAATGTTTTTTAGATAAATTTTGTGTGCCTGTAGGCAATTAGGAAAATTTAATTATCAAGTAAGATATGCTTGAGTGATCACCAAGCATTCGCTTGACTCTCTTTTCTCTAATAGTTAAGTGCTAATTGATGCATTGTGGTAATGAATCTGTTGCTGAATTTTTTTTTTACATGGGAGGAGGTCAGAGACGAAAATCAAAAGTATAATCATCGCAGAACTTAAACATACACTTTTATTGCAATACACAAACATTTTGAAATTTTTTTGGAGAAATTGATGAAAGTGAGAGAATAAAGGGAATAAGAAACTAAAAGTCATGTATTGAAGAAAGAAAACAATTACATTAAAAATTGGAATAACTCGGAACAAAATGAGCTCATACGAACGAAAGTGATAAAAATGAAGGAATGAATTACGAGGAATAATTATGTATAGAAAGATAACGATAGCTATCGATAAAAATAAAATGTGAGAGAAAATTGGGATGAATACACACATTTGATAAAGAAAGAGATTGGATTTACAAATTTATATAGTGTATATTTTGTGTAACATTTGAACGTAGAATGTTGTGAAAATTGGAACAGATATTTGTATATAGATTTTTTGAACATATTTTTGATACCATACGATATTGTGCAATATATTATTATGCTATTTGACTATATATAGATTTTGAGTAAAAAAAATATTTTGGGTAAACAACATTTGTATATTAATATTTTGAGAATTTATGCTATTACATATGAAAGAACAAATTTGTGTGCATATCTTGATTTTAAATCACGTTTCACCATAAGGATGTCGCAAAAATTTAGCAGACGCAAGTGCAATAACAGAATAAAAGAATTCGAAGGCCAGGTAAATAGAAACTGTATACTGTGAATGAATTAAGCAAAGCATCTTATCAGAAAAACCTGATAATTATAGGATGTTTTCGAAAAAGAGGTAAAATTACTTAAAAACTTCGAAAAATTAAATTCTAGCTTAAAGTAAAATCGAGTTTACAAAATTTTTCCCGCTTGCAATTCAAAAACTGATTGTCTGCAAGACCTTCTAAAAATTAGCAAAACTAATTTTATACATAAAGCTTCTACTCTCCGTCATGAAAAAGCACACGTTCACCGATAATCAAAATTGGTTTTCGCCGCGAAAATGCCTTCGTATGACCGACCGGAAATTTGAAAGCTTCGGCAAACTTTTTCCCTTCTCAGATTTACGCTAATCCGTAATCTTCGTTCAATTCCGAAGCAGACAGTTGGAATGAGAGAAAGAGTTTGATGGACGGCCGCCTTGGCCATTCAGAGGTGGGCAAAGAGAGTGCGTTGGCATGGCAACATAGACGCTACTGCTTCTGGCGCTTGTTGACAAGGAGATTTGTTAGAAGATTTGGTATTTCGCAAAGGATTCGCTTGTTTTGACACTTCGCACATAATTTGAGTAGCACATCCTAGCGTTACGGTGATACTTTTTTAATGTGAATGAAGTAAATTCGTTATGATGAACAGAAATTATAATTTTACATATATATATCAACAAAATTGGATAAAATTGCACATATTACTGAACATTGAATATTTTAAAAGAGATTTTGATTGTTTGTTTACATTTGAAAATTTCATTTTTTTTTGTTACATATTGAACCAATGCGCAAACAATTAAGTGTATATACATATGAATTCTACTATAACTTTATGCCTTTTGATAAACAATTGATTATTATTGAGAATATATAAGAATGATTACATGAATAGAAAAATGTATATAATTTATGTGATGAATATGGTTGTATTTTACTATTATTAATGATGTGATGTCAAGGATGTTAAAAAATTTATAAATGCAGATTGAATTGAAATTTCATAAATACTTGAAGGACGGATGTCAAAGGTTCTTTCTCTGCTCTACGGAGGATATGTCATGAGAAACATGACATTTTTTTTTATAAATGTGACTTACACGCTAATTTTAATAATGCTTTTAAATTAAAATGGAAATTAGAACTTTTATTTATTTAAAACGTACTTTAGTTTTAAACCTTTTGGAATATAGATTAAGGCAGTTGCTAGGCAAAATAGCCATTTTCAAAAAAGTACTTTCTCACGCTCTTTGCACATCTGCAGAAAAACAATCTCACAGCTGCAACTTAGGAGTTTGGTTCCAGTGAGCATACCCCCCCCCCCTTTTTTTTAGAGAACACGTGCAGTTTTTACATAGCAGGACCACAACGGTCAAAATTTTCCTTTCTTGCTGAGAACATTTTCCCACTGGTAATATAAAACTTGTATGTACGCCCCGTCAGGATAGACATGGGCAGTTTTCAGAAGAAGCTATAATTCCTGTCAACAGTAAGAATTTACTGACTAAAGTTACACCCTCTAAAATAAAGACTTCAGCAAACTTCACAGATGGGCAAAAATTCTACGAAAAGGGGTATGCAACATGGCACCCCAGCTTTTAGCATGGACAAGGCTTCCATCCAATAGGAACGTATTGTATGTACAGGAGTGGCCAATCATACGCAAGTATAGTACAGCGCCACTGAGAATATGACGGCAAGTGTAAAATAAAAAATAAAAAAAGAATTCTCTCTTGGAGGCGGCCGGCCTGCGGGTCGGGCCGCTGAGGTCCTCTTCCTTTTTTTGAGCAGATTTTTACTAATAGACGACTCTGGCCCTGCTCTTCAACCACGAAGGTTGTTTCACAGTTTTGGTCCATGGAGACCTATAGACACACGCAGCACTAGGACTATGTGTCCAATTTTTAAAGATAAATGTGTTCTGATATTATTACGTTTGCTCCTTGATATTAATAGCTATGAGGAAGAATCACGAATCAAGCCTCGTCTTCGGACGACTGTTTCATTAAGCCTCGTCTTCGGACGACTTATTATCAATATACCTAAGAAAATGATTCCGCCACTTGAATGATTTTATAACTTAAAAATTTGATCCGATAAAGTACCAAGAATAATGTTGTCTCCTGTGATGAGTGCCTGCCTCGCTTCAATTGATCTCAATCGATATAGACATGTCAACATAAAGCATCATTATTATTACTTATGAAAATCCTGCCATTGGACCACCAAAATGGGCATGTTTCCTGCTACTGCTTCAAATATATGTAAGTCAAACTCTTCTTATTTTATAACCCCGGCAACTGCAATGAAGGCTTAGAATTTGGAACTTTTATTATTAATCATGGATAATCTCCAGTCATTTGGCGACATCAGATATTGCTATAATTGAACTTTGAAACCTTAAAATTAAGACCTTAATGAACAGTAATAGAACTTGTATCATGTAACATAATGTAGAATTAATTCTCCGCAGAACGAGAAAGAACATAAATAATGTTAAAATTTGAAAATGCAAAAAGGAATGTTAAAAGTAATTGTTGCTTCAATATATTAATATTGAATGATATTGGTATGATTTAGATTATGCATTTGACAACCATTTGTATACTATGTTTGTTGGATTATTTTATTACATATATATATACATAAACAAATAATAAATAATTTTTTTTGGCCAATTTAAATCTCTTCTTTATTGCCTATAGTATTTTTGAATTTATTAATTTAACTTTTATTTCAGCATTGGAGAATGAGGAGCTTAATATTGATCTATACCACTATATCATTTTTTTTTTAATATCAGAAACATTCACGGCCTTTCCTTTTTTTATATGTTTCCTGATATATATATATACATATATATATATATATATATATATATATATATATAATATGATATATATATATATATATATATATATATATATATATATATATGTATATATATATGTATAAAAGTTTACTTTTACAAGACAATAGACTTAACCCATTTGATAACGATAATCTGTCGATAACATTTCTTAACAAGTAAGAACTGCTTACCAAATCGATTTACCTAGGCGTATTAGGCGCTTAACACAAATCATCAAATTTCATCCAATTTATCGACATCACTCGCTTTTTGACCAATTTCAAGGAAAACATTAAAAAATGGCTGAAAAACATAAAATATACTTTTACATTCCCTACCATACATGGAAATTAATGAAGAAATAATTGATATGAAGTCAAAATTTGGAATTCCAGTTTTCGACGGATTTACACATTTTGGTCATCTAGGGTAAGAATAAACTATTTCAACATGACATCTGCGTTTGTGTGTATGTCTTTGAAAAGTATGTATCCACTCTACCTCGAAAACTATTCGATAAAATTTTATCAAATTCAGTAGCTAAGATAATTATGAATTCAGCTGATGAAAATTTGGTACAATTTAAAGATATTGAACTTTTGTTTTGGCATCACTTTCTTAATACTTTTATCTTGATACATTTTGAGAGTATAGAACTTTTTCTTGATACTGATTTCTTGATGTTATTTTCTTGATACCATTTCAGATATAGATCTGTTTTCAAAAATGATCCGCAAAAATGGATGAACCTGAAATAAAAGAAAAATTATATTTAAATATACAGATTTAATTATTGTTTTATAAGTACTTTTTAATGAAAAAGAAAATAAAATCAACTCCATTACTGAGAATAAAATAATCCATTCTTGATATATTTCAGATTTTTCAGAATGTTGGCAACATGATTTTGGCAACAGAATTTTGGCTATGTTAAAATGTGCTACATGCGCAAATGAGAAATAAAGTGTTTTAAAACTGCGAATTCACTGTAACTTTAAATAAGTGCTCATATTAATTATTTTGCACGATAGAACCTGACATTAATGTAAATAAGCAAAAGAAAGTACAAAAAATGGATTTATGGGTGTAGAAAAAGTTACAAGCTTCCTCACAAAACGTTATTCCAAATGAAAATGCAACTTAATTTTATTTTTCAGTACGATGGCGGCATCGTGGAGATGTTCTTAACAGAGAGCCAAAGAGCTTACTACACGGCTATGCTGAAACTGGGGAAACGTAAACCAGACAAAATAGCGATTCGCCCAACAAACCCTTTTCTCAGGATATGCTATGACGTAGCGCTGAGCAGAAGGTAAGTATATACATCGCATATTCTACAATCTATTATATACTGTTTTCTTTCATAAAGTCTGCGACGCATTAAATAAATGACAACAAATCGTAGATTTAAAGGTCATTTAATAAAAACCATCCTTTATAACGTACAAATATTAAAAAATCTGATGTGGGTAACACATGACTTTCCTTATATAATGCAATGAATTTACTACTTTTACAATAAAAAAAAATAGGTTTTTCTTCTAGTAAATACTTATATGCTTTCCAAGATATTGAATTTTCGTCAATCAGTTATTGTTTTCATTGATTTAGCGTCATTTTTATCCATTTGGAGAGATTTCTGTTAATTTGGCAACATTTCAAAAACTCGCCAAGTTGGCGGTATTCCGCAGAAATTCGTCGCCAAAATCTCGCCAAGCGTTATAGACGGGGAAATAAGTTATTCTTATAGCATATAAATGATTATTAGCGTTCAAATGCAAAAGTATTACTCAAAGTACCTTCTCTCATGAATGGAACGAGCTAGATCCACGAGAATGATGTCTCCTAATATATCGCATGATATTACATATGAAAAGTGAACATATTTCTCAACAGTTAATAGATTTTATTTAATTTATGGGATTTTTTGATAAATTTATTTTAGAAATGTGCAATATCTCGGGAACGGTTCATGCTAGCGATGTAAAGTTTATGTCAATCGTTTTCTAAGGAAAAATTAAATAAGAAATGTCTATTTGCGAAACTTTAAAGGTATTGATTTTTTGATGAATTTTTCAAAATTTCACTTGAAAATTTAGGGAGGTTTTGAACATTCGATTACGTATAAAAACAATAGGCTTCCAGTATTCACGGATTGTGGATTTTGTACCAAATTTCATTCGAATCGCTCCATTCGTTCGTGAGATATCGTCTCCACAGACTCACTGACACACACACCCACACACATACTTTCACACACACACACAGAGAGAGAGACATCACCTCAAAAATGTTTGATTCGTGATCAGGGATGCTTGAAACGTGCTCTCCCGCCGAAAACTCGAATTCGAATTTTCGACCCCGTCACAATACTTTCCTTATACATTATATATATAAGGAAAGTAAAAAGGCCAGAGCGCTTTCGGATATCACCATACCCTTCATCAGTGGCTATATAAAAATTACCGCAAACAAGCTTATATGCAGACCAAATCGGCAGACAAAATTTGCATAAATCAACTGCGGAATAATGATAATTAAATTGTATTATAAACAGGATATTTAAGATTAAATTATTGAAAAATTGCATTAAAATGTATTATAAACAGAAAATTTAAAATTAAACATGTATTAAATGCAAATACAAAAAAAGAAATGAAATATGCCCAAATTTCAGAAAAGCATATATCACATCAAAATGAAACGTCACAGATAACTATGTAGAAGTTTGACACGCATAAATTCGATCCTTTCTGGTAAGTCGGACGGTCTGGATTTCAACAACAACAACGCGTAGATTCGAGAACGAGTCGCCAAGCGTAACTTAAAATCTGCACAGGATCAAAATTGCAAACGGAATATATAGCTACTGATGAAGGGTATGGGGATACCCGAAAGCGCTCTAGCCATTTTTAATATTTGTATGTCATAAAGAATGGTTTTTATTAAATGGCCTTTTAATCTACAGTTTGTTGTCTTTGATTTAATGCATTATTGAAGTTGATGTGTAACCACTTTAATAATTAAAGTCTATGACGTCTATCTACTAAAGAACTGGAACACCGAATGTCATAATCTCGAGATCAACGCTCTGCCTACTGATTCAGATACCTTAAGCTATTGATGAAACTTTACATACCTCATCATCTAATTTTAAGCACAGACTACTCGGCCTCAATTAATCCACGTTTTCTTCTTACTGCGACACTCCTTTTATTCCCACAATCTGAAAAGTGATCATGAATAAAGTGTTTCAAGCTTTTTGCTACTTCAAGCTTTCTGAAAAGTAAGAGCAACTGCATTGTCCAAAATTTAATCGCAAATTAATAATTGTACGTAATTGAAAATGAGGTATGGAGATCGCAGAGCGGCTGCCTACAAGAATTAAAAACGGATAAACCAAAAGTCACTTGATAGGTATCTAATAACGGGTTGGTCCTCCTCGAGCCCTCAACAAAGCCGCTCACGTCGTGGTACGGAGTTAAAGAGTTGTCGGTCGATAAGTATTTGCAAGGATGGCCCATCCACACATCCTACACTGTAGACCATAATTGCGTTGCATTAGATGGTGATGGATTCATAAATCGTAAGCTTGTGTTCCATTGTGTGCCACAAATGCTCCAAGGCGTTCATATGACATACATTATCTTGTTCAAATACCCTTTCACCATCAGGGTGAACGAGAGTCATAAAAGAGTGTAGATGATCTGTGATAATATCCACGTGTCTTATACTTGTCAGCGATTGCTCCAGACCAACAATAGGGCCCAGTGAAGATCACGTGTACACGCCCATACCATCACATTCCCAAAACTTTTGGTCACTCAGAGCTGCCGAAAGAGGATTTTTGTTTGAAAATGGCCGGCAACTTGAAGTACTAATTCACATATTTCATTGTTCAACTAACTATCGGAATGTTACACAGATAAATATTTTATCAAAGATCCAGTCAGCCCTTTATCAACTTCGATCAGTGAGCCGACAAAATAGCTTGTTTTAAATATTTTATTTTCGTTTTATGTATAAAGGTCCTTAGATGTTTATAGAAAGTAAACTTTTGCTTTTCTCTTAATTTTTCGACGTCGACTTAAGACATGTTGGTTGTGTGTGATTACATTGTTATAGCTGATAATTGCTCCTTTCACTATCATTTAGTGTGTATATACATTATATCTCAAAATCGCATAGAAACTATAGAAATAGAAGTGTCACCATAAGCGTCATAACATAAAGCAATAGAACCAAACCTATGCAAACGTCTAAAACAATGATTATTAACGACTGCCAGAAACACAGAATTAAATCCTTAAAAATTACTTATGGATTTTTCTTTGCTTGGAACAATTGTCTCAAAAATATGTAGAAAACTGTATAATGAGAATAAACTGCCATGGATTATGCAAATTAGCATAAATCGAACACGAGATTTTGGAAATGGGTAGTTGCAACCATGATGCGTCTGTGTGGGAAAGAACTGTTGTCAAAAGTACTAATATAGATATTTGTAGGCAAAGATAACAGAGTGGGTGAAATATTTAAAACATTGCGTCGATTTAAAACTTTAATATATAAAATTTGAAGCAAAAAGAAGGAGTATCTGTCTAAAAATGACAAGTACAACAAAATTCCAAAATCCATTTCTGCGCGTACAGAGCTACTATAAAGAAGCTGCGCCAATTTTGCAATAACCATTCGATTGACCAAATTAAGTAACAATAAAATTAGAGTCTCTCAAAGTGCACCATGGCTTTATGATAGCAAACAGGCATATCTTTATAAGCACCATTCGGAGACAAAAGACATTTAAGGTTTTTGTTTCACATAGACCAACGCTACAGAAATATTTTCATTCGCATTCTCATATCTACGTTAAATGAGCCGGGCTAACGGCCATACCGTGCTGAAAACACCAGTTCTCGTTAGACCACCGAAGTCAGGCAGCATCGGGCGCGGTTAGTACTTAGGTGGGTGATCACCTGGGAACACCGCGTGCTGTTGGCACATTTCGGGCGCGGTAGCCCGGTGGTTTGCGCGCTGGATTTGCACGCTGCCACAATTGCCGTCGTGTTCATGCGGAGTACGATCACGTTAAACATGTGGGTCCGTAAGTCCTTCCGAGAGGTTGGTGGTAGGGGAAGGAGGGTACGGTCCCTGTGGATGCCTCCCCCACTGGGTTCCGGTCTAAATTGGGTGGCACTTCCCGGCCGTCCAAACAGTTACCTTACACCTTTCTGGTAGGTCGGATGGTCTGGGTCTCAACAACAACAACTTTAAATAAGCCAACCAGTCTTGTAAAAGTAAAACAACATAAATAGAGCATGGGCACGAGCGTAAATAAACAGCCTGAGTAGTAAAATGCTCAGAAACGTAAGGGCAAAAGGATATTATTTTTACCATAGCAGTTAATGGTAAACTGACGATGATGGCAAATTAAAATTAACACACTAAACCCATTACCGGCCACACACCAAGCTACAGTAAGTCTTCGGGTCTGTCGTGTGGTCTGGGTTTTTCACACTAAACCCATTAAACATTGAAATTTATCTTTATACTGAAAATAAATTATTTAGAATACTTGAGTGACAATATATGTTTAAGATTTCATTTGCTAAAGCTTTTTTAAGTAAGCGACTTTAAGCGATTTTAAGTAAATATACACTACTGCTCGTTTTTACTGTAGTCACTAGTTAGCTTTCTAAAGATGTATATATTTAATACAAAATTCCACAGTGCATATGCGAGTGAAAAGGAAAAGGTACATAACGAATTTTCTTATAAAAACTTATGTATATATTTTATTGAAAGTTAATATTTTATTTTTCGGTAAATTAAAAATATCCATCAAAGAAGATAAATTTAAATATATCCTACTAAAATTGGAGGTTAAACGATTGTACATTTCTAAAGTAGCCGTTTTCAATGTAGAAATTATGAAAATTTCCATACTACTAAGCATAATAGTATTTTGTTTTGAAAACGTAATGACAAAATTCCCCGTGTGACGTCACGTGCCTATGCTCTATTGAGATACGTCCTTCTACCACCACAAAGCCTACCAATCACAGGCCACTAAAAGCATCAGTTATTGTAAATTGAGTGAAATTGATTCGAAAATCGCCACTAACGTATTGACACAAGCAGTAGAAACTGCAGTGGGATAAACCATATAACATTGAACAGCCAATGGTTGAAGATACTGCTTACTGAACACCTTTCTGTATCAGTAATTATTAGAAGATAATCTGTTGCCTATCTCTTAATATGTATGTGTTAAGGAGTGGATTTTTCAAAAAGATAACGCGTCCAGTTACAAAGCGACATTCAGGGCTGCTTGGTTAAAATAGAAATATGTACGACTTTTGCCATAGTCAAATCGAAGTCTATATTAAAATATCTTGCAGAACTTGTGAGATATCGTAGTTCGTAATGAATATGACAATCACATCCAATTTTCCAGTGTTGCGCAATTAAAATTGCAAATCCTGAAGAACTTGTATAACATTGTAATACCTTCAATGCTTAATCACGTTTATGAACTAATAAAAGCAATGACAATCAATTAACTATTGTCTTAATTTTGTTACTGTGTTTACTATTTAGAACTTTGAAATTTTATTCCAGTAAATATACAACCTCCAGATGCTGGTCATTTCAAAACATCATTAAAAATATTTAAAGTGATCTTATTCTAGAATCTATTTACAGGTTTGAAATGGCTGTTTTCGTTTTAATCATCTTGAACACGATTGCCATGACAGTGGAACATTACCAACAACCGGAGGAGATTACCACTGTCCTCGAGACTTTGAACATCATTTTCACAGCCATTTTCGGGGTGGAAGCCCTTATCAAGATTATTGGACTGAGGCAGCTCTACTTCAAATCTCCATGGAATATTTTTGACATGACTGTTATCATCATGTCCGTCATTGGTACGATAAAATATGATATTACATTGTTTTTTATATAATTGAATTTACTTCAGAACGGACATTATTTCTTCTGCCACCTTTAGTTTAGCGAGTTAATTTATGGAAACTGAAGGATCGGGGCAATCTCCACGTGTATCAAGTGGGCATTCGACCTCTGAGACAAACTATTTACATTTATTATTTTTAACACTTTACAACAAAGTTGAAAAGTGTTTATGACTTTGTTCATTCTGTCTGTCTGTCCGTTAGCACAATAACTGCCGTAAAAATGACTTAATCAAAATGAAATTTTAGTTTGTTGTTCAGACGGTCTGTAGGATCTATGGGAATATAAAGGAATAATATCACCCAATTAGTTTTGGATTGAACCCGGGTTGAAAAAATGAAATACATTGAACCCTATGGGACCTAATTTTTCAAACATTTTTTAAGCGAATTTAAAATTCACAAATTGCTTCGAAAATTTTAGGTAATATTCAAATTGTTTCATAAAATATATAAAAAAAAATTCAGCGAAATATATTTAGTAGATTTTTAAATAAAAATTAAAATAATAATTACACCTCTTATATGAAACGATCACGTGACCATGATATGAAAAGATCACGCGACCCACTTCAAAATTATATATGGCATCCATCTTGTCTCAAAATCGTAATTTTTAAAGTTCTTTTTTATTCATATTGAGTGTTGTATCCGTCCTAAAATCTCTGCATTTTTGCTTAAATTCTGTGCATCTACATACTGAAACAACGCAATTACAATATATTTGAGTGTAAATGATCATCCAAATTCGATTATTTCTACAACGAAGCTATTTTTCACTTATGTAAAATGTAAACAGCAAAATATGTAGAATAAGTTGTATTAGAATTGATGTATTTCTTTAACACAAAATTATTTAGCTCATGGAGTCTGCACAGCTGATATGAATGAAATATTCATTGATTTTACAGAGAGAAGGACGATTTTTTTCGATGAAGTTTTAAGCATAGAGTTTAATTACTTGTAGCTCCATGGTCTTAATTTTTAAATAAAATAAATTATTATAGTATTATGATGAATGGGAAATTGTTTATTAATTAAATGCTGCTTTTATAGAGAGAGCCAGGCGTGTTATTTTCTCTATGACGTCATTTGAATGAATTTCAGATGTTCTCGATGAAGTTTTCAAATATAATAAATTATCGTCGTATTATGATAATTCTAAAATTATTATCAAGGAATGTATCGCATTTTAGAGATGTTTAAACTAGGCAATTTATATTTCAGTGCCGTCATTTGAATGAAGTTCATTTTTTTCGATGAAGGTTTAAGTTTTCAAATATAATAAATTAATGTAGCACAGTGATAAGTTTTAAAATATTACGGAGAAATGTATTGCATTTTAGAGATGTTTAAATAAAATTGCATTGAAGTTGGAAAGTGTTTCAGAATCCATGCTTTAAGCATGATTGATCTTCCTTGTTTTTAAATTATCTTCTGCATTCACATCTACACAATAAACGCAGTATACTACCTACCTAAATTTAATCCAAATTGTTTCTGCGGGTTTAAAGATTACGGAGACCAACGATTTGGGCAAAATCCCATTTTATAGCTAAACTTATATGTGTATATATATATATATATATATATATATATAATTCAAAAACAATTTCAAAAAATACATACAGCCTGAAAAAGTCTATAATTCATTAAGTACTATATATTCTCTTGTGAAGAATATGCGCTTATAGCTGCAAACACACTCCACAAAATTATATAAACTCGAAAGACAATAACCCTGAAAACCTTACGATCAAGATGAAAACAAGAACGAAAGGAAAACATACGGGCTAGGTGCAAAAAAATGGCCAATGAGGGATAGTGACCTCATTTAAGTCCCGGTTACCAGCCGGCTGCCCGTTCGCGACACCACTCCCGGAAGCCTGCACGCATCCGTAGTTAACCCCACTGTGACCACGAATAATGAACATGAAAAATCCAAAAGTATTATATTTTATATATATAATATAATATACATATATATATATATATATAATATACGTATATATATATATATATATATATATATATATATATATATATATATATATATATATATATATATATATATATATACACGTATATATACACGTATATATACATGGTATATATGTATATATATACATATATATATATGCATATATATATATACATATATATATATATATATATTATATAGATTGGGTTGGAAAACACTTTGGACGCGTATATCTACGAAAACATAATATAGAAATGTAAATATATAAAATATTTCAATATATATATATTTCAATATATATATATTTCAATATTTTAATATTGTGAAATTTATTTTCGAAAAAACTATTTTAATAAGTTTCATTTGAGTGAGCCTTGTTTCACTTTACTTACTGTCACTCGAAATATCTTCTAAACTATAAAAAATAGATAAAGCAGTAAAGGACAAAAATTTTCAGTAGGAATTCACGTTTCTAGAATAATATTTCTTTTTTTTCCAAAGTTTTTACAGTTTTGGGGAATCGCCTTGTGTAAAATAGCTAATTAAAACAAAACACGAAGAAAGGTGTTATCGTTACAGCGTATCCTCTGGAATCATGGATGTACACGCAGATTACAAGAATTAATCCAAGTTCCTGGATAAATAACACTTTTATTCACAAGCACAGCGTAAACAGGAACAATATACCGTCAAACAGCACTTAAATGCTCCACAAATTTTACAAAATAACTGATATTAATCTCAAACCGTTCAAAAAAGTCATTTCACAAAACAGCAGCAGGAGTGCTGTAGCCCAATGGTTAGCTCGCGGGAATTGCACTCGGTAGGCCCGGGTTCGATTCCCTCCGCTGCCAAAACTGCCGCCGTGTTCACCTGGAGTACTATCATGTTAAACATGTGGGTCCGTAAGTCCTTCCGAGAGGTTGATGGCAGGGGGAGGAAAGGACGGTCCCTGTGGATGCCTCCACCACTGGGTTCCGGTGTAAATTACGTGGCTCTTTCCGGCCGTCCAAACAGTTACCTTACACCTTTCTGGTAGGTCGGACGGTCTGAGTCTCAGCACCAACAACAAAACAGCAACAACTGTTCTTGAAACATTGACAAAAATCCCAGTCCAATTCAGCTCGTATCTTGTCAACTAACTCTCTGACTCAGTGATAACTTCTATTTATAGACTCTTCATAGAAAATTCTGGAAATCTCTCATATCACGTAGAATAATCGTTATTTCGTGGTTCGTCTCGAAGGTCCATCGAGATCCGTCTCGAATGTTGTCAAATTGGCGATAAATCGCTAAATCTGGAAACCCTTCTTCGAAGTTCCGAGCGTGGTAACCCCAGAATGACGTTATGTGAAGGAATGCATTTACGGTTGTTTTCCCCCTCTGGTCGTCTTCAAAGGAGACGAATGTAAGGAGTGCGTAAATAGACTCCTGATGAAAGGGAATATTACGCGTTCACACAACATTATTCACACAAAGCCATTTCGGTTCCATCTGACTGGAGCTACTGCCGATTTTTCTGCATTCACATCTACATAATATGTAACACTTGACATTCAAATTTGGTCCAAATCGTTTAGTGATTTTCGAATTTAAGAATAACGAACGATTTGACACTACACAAGCATACTCTCAGCCACAGACTGGCAAAATTCACTTCTGGTATCTAAGGGCCTCACCGATATGTTTACGGGGAAAACTCGGATTATGATTTAAATTACAATCACCATAGATTGTTTTTTTTTTTTTTTCCTTCTTAATCTATTGCTAAAAGCATATCTATCTAGAAAAGTGGTATAAAACAAAAGTTTTTTTTTCTTGTTATCGCTCCATTTATTGTTAACCCCAAAGATGTATTCACGGTGAAAGCTCGACTTGTCAGTCAAATTACGTTCACCACAGCTTTTTTCACTGCATAAGTTAAAGTAAAAAAATTACTTAATCTACTGCTAAAAGCGTACCTGTCAACAATGGTATAGAACAAAGTTCCCCCCAAAGACACAAGGATTGTCGAAAAAATTGAACTAAATTTTCCAATATTAAAATTTCATCAATTTGGAATCATATTTAGTGATTTAGTATCATTTATGTGAATTTTGGTACAGATGTAGTTGCTGTTGAAACCCAGACCGTCCGACGGTGTAAGGTAACTGTTTGGACGGTCGGGAAGTGACACCCAATTTAGACCGGAACCCAGTGGGGGAGATGTAGTGTAATCCCTTTTACATTCTTGACGATTTTAGGTGAGATTTTGGCAGTCCCTGCTATGATTTGCAGAACACTCCATTCTATCTACTCTCTCCGTGTCTTTTGTCGCCAAGGTAAAAATCACAACATTCCACTTTGGCAACCCTTTTAGAGTCTTTTGTCGCCATTTTGCTGTCCTTTGTAATCCTTTTGGTAAAAATCGTCCTTTAGAATAAAAATCGCCCTTTTGTCACTAAGGTAAAAATAAAAATAAATCTGATTTTCATGTTATGTTCTATGAGCCCCAGAACACCTGTTGCACAAACAGCTCTTGCTACGTGCGATCTCCGATAGCCAGCGGAACCGGATTCTGTGATGTTTTCTAGCGGGCAGAGGCCCATGTTTAAATTGCTGCAAATAAACTGTTGCATAAACGGCAACAAAAGGGCAACTTTTACCTTGGCGACAAACGATACGGAAAGAGTTGCCATAATTGAATGTTCTTCAAGCCATACCACAGATTGCCAGAATCTCACCTAAAATCACCAAAAACAAAAAAGATATTATACTACATCTGTTCCTGAAGTTTTTCAATATTTTCGTAAATTCGGGGACATTTTTAAAAAGTCCCTAAATTCGTTGAGATTGCCAAATGTGAATTTTACCCAACTTTCACACAAAAATCCTTCACATGAAATTAATAAAATGTGTGCGGAAAGAAACTCATGCCTCCCTCTTTCAGCATCAATTTTAGGCGAGAAAGGTTACATTTTTTCAAAATATAAACAGGTTAGAACCTAAATGAGAGTTTCGGTTTGTTAACACGGGAAAACTACGCCATCGAGCAAATATCCTACGCATTTGTAAACCTAAATTTTCTCATTCAAGGAAACTTAAATCCGGGACTATTCATGTATACCGGTAACCGCAATGTATGTATCTTTACTCAACGCTATCTAGAGATATATTTAAGAGTCTAAATTCAACCGAAATTAGTATGGTCATTTCAGGACAGGTGAAAGCGATTTTATGAAAAGAACTATAACAAATTACTTGGAGTCGCCTTGGTCCTAAATAAGCGCCTACTACTTAATACAGATATTAAATACTACTCAATTGCCAAATCACCTGTTTTGAACTAAAATCATTCCGGAGCTCCGCTTTTTCGATCTGCAACAATGTCAATTATACAACGCAGGCGTAATACTCCCTAAATAAGCTCTTGCCTGTCGATTGTTGGGAGAACGTACGACACAATGAAAATTCTTGAAGTCACAAAAAAAAATTCTTTACCCCTGAAATTAAATTTAAATTATTGATATCGCAGCGGATATTCATCCAATTAAGTCAAATTTTAGCACTCATTATGATAATATAATACTAAATTAGAGAAATATGGATGAAATCTATTAAATCAGTAAATTAGAAAACTGATAAATTATAACCACTCAGTTGCAAACAGCTGTTTGTCATCTTTAATCAGAACACTTGATTTCGAATATCGTCTGCGGCAGCAAAAAATGAATAGGTTGGATTTGACAAAATGGTGGGGAGGAAAAAAGTGATTTTCCACCATTTTGTCAAATTCAATAGCCTACCCCAAAAATTCAAACTCGTAACTAATTCGAATTGTTTTAACAATCTCGCCGAGGTGCACTAAAGCTAAATGCATTTATTCTATTTCAGGTATCATTTTCGAGGAAGCCCTTCAGAAACTTGTCATTAGCCCTACTCTCCTTAGAGTCATTCGTCTTATTCGAATTGGCCGTATTCTGAGACTCATCAAGGCTGCCAAAGGCATTCGAAAGTTACTTTTTGCTCTTATCATATCCCTGCCAGCCCTGTTCAACATTGGTGCTCTTCTGTTCCTCGTCACTTTTGTATATGCCATCATGGGCATGTCTCTTTTCGGCCATGTCAGAGTGTACGAACTTGGTTCTAGTCCAAACCCAGGTGGATTATCCGAAGTGGTAAACTTCCAGACTTTTGCGAACAGCATGGTTCTCCTATTTCGCCTAGCTACATCATCTGGATGGAATGACGTACTGACCAACCTCATGGAAGAAGAGGACTGCGATAGGGGTTACAAAGGAGGACACGGCGACTGTGGATCTCGCACCATTGCTATTATATACCTCGTCACTTACATTATTATAAACTTCATGGTAATCATCAATATGTATGTCGCCATCATTCTCGAGAACTTAAGGCAGGCTAATAAAGAAGATATTGGAATATCTGAAGAAGACATCGAAATGTTCTACGCGTGCTGGTCACAGTTTGATCCGGAATTTACTCAGTTCATTCTCTATGATCAACTCACTGACTTTGTAGCTTCCTTGGAACCGCCTCTTGGGGTTGAAAAACCTAACGAACCAGCACTTATTGCGATGAATATTCCAATAGTTACAGGAGACAGAATTCATTGTTTGGATATCATCCATAGCCTCGTGAACCTGGCCCTTGGAAATGTGGAGGACACTGAAGAGTTCCGTGCCATTCAACGTCAAGTAGACGAGCGATTTCGAAAAACTTTTCCAACTCGAAACCTGGTGGAAATTATTTCAACTACTCTTAACCGTAAACAGCAGGATAATGCCGCCAAACTTATTCAGAGGACATACAAGAAGCATCGCAGTCGATTGCAAAATGAACAGGATGACAACTGCTGACAACATTTGGTTTATTATTTGGATCGCATTTCTTAGTTAAAATAAAATTGGAATTTTGTAATGTTCTGTTCATATCCTATTCATTATACAAAACTGAACATAACATTTAATTGCGAAGGTAAAATTTTAAAATATAATTGTCAACATTTAAATGCCTCTTCTTAAAATTAGTAACACATACTATCAAAAAAATAAATTAAAAATAGTACATCACCCGTCTCAAGTTTCAAGAAAAAATCGAAAATCTTTTAAATATAGCCTACCTACTTTAACTGTAAACTTCGCTTTATTTCAGCCCAAGCTTTAACTATAACAGTTGTTAATAAATTCAAAAGTAATATTCAATTTAAACCCATACTGTTAAGATGATCTGTACTGAAACAACTATATCTCTTGAACCGAAAAGAATGTATGTTGAACTATGTTGATTATGGTATAACAACGAAAGGTGGTATCATTAAATCTGCATGTCAAACTTTACGATTTTAATTAATCACTTGGGTTCACACCCATTTTCCTAGCTACATTTTTATTCTACCAAAAATCCTAACAAAAGCAAAAAGGTAATTGTTCTTTAAAAAAGACTTCTTTTCTTCATAGATTTAGCATCATCAATAAAACAGCTTAAATATATTTTTCCTATAAATTCACAATAATTGATATTTAACTTCGAAATTCCATTAATAGAACTCTACTTAAAGGCTCAGTCAATAAGGTTAATCTTTTGGCGTTCACACAATTTAGGACCGTTAACTTCAAATCGATAACTCCAATAAATAGTCTTCAAAATGTACCAAGGAAACAACATTTATTTTCAAATAACCTTCAAAAGTATTCAAAAAATTGTCGAGAATAGACAGCGAAAAACTGAGTTCGTTCCTTTTTAAAATAAAATTTTAATTATGAGTTCGCAAATATGAAAGAGCTAGCTCATTATTAATATTTTAAATTGTTTTGTAACAGGGGATAGACATATTCTAACCACGGCACAAAAGAAACATTTTTAAATTATTTAAGAATGTCAAACATTCCTTTATAATGTAAACTGTTAGTTGAACTCATACGTAAAATATATTTTCCAATATATACAAAGCATGAGGATGGTATACATTTACTTAATATCAGCAGTAGTTATAAATTGGGGATTCTGCAGCTAACAGAGGAGGTGCAGCCAGTGCAGCAGCCGATGACTCTCGGAGGAGGGTTCCTCTTTGGGGAGGAAGGTTGCCTCACTTCGGAAGGCGGAGGATGCCTCACGGAGGGTCATTAGTCCAACTGCGAAAGAGGATTGACTCACTGAGAGGGAGGGTCCAAGTGAGGAACTTCGAAAGAGGCCTCGGAGGAATGACCTGTGACCGGAGTACATTGTACAATTGTGTCGAAAGGGGAGGAACTTCGAAAGAGGCCTCCGAAGGATGACCTTTGACCGGAGTGTATTGCATAATCGCTTTGAGAGGGGAGGAGACACATTGCGAAAGATGACCTTTGACCGGAGGAGCTTCGAAAGTAGTTTCAATGGGTGTCGCAATCGCTGACTGACCTTTGACCGAAGTACATCACGGAGCTTCTTAACACACGTCCTTCCTCTGTGATGCTCGATAACGAACTGAACTCTCTTATCAGCGGTGACGTAGTTAAAGCGCCCTCTGGCGAAAGTTGATGAGGTGCTGCCATCTATCGGCATTTTTTTTAATTTCCAAAAGAGTTTAATTTCCCACTTGTCAGCGCTGGGGTTTGATCCCGGAGCTGTTCAATTAGAAGACTGGCTTCTTATCCGTTATGCTACAGTGCACATGTCCCGTAGATTCTTATCGTTGAAGTGCTCTCTGTGAAAGTAAATGGAAGATTGATTATTTTCAGGGTTCGTTCGAATCACTCGGCGCGTTAAGAACATTTTGCTTGGAGTTACGAACAAGTATTTTCAGAGGGAAGCTATATTTTGTAACAGAAAATGTATTTTATAAAAAGGGTACTTATTAATTTTTTGATATGTTACCAATTGTTTTTCGGTGTATTTAAAAACAGAAAGTAATAGTAAATTAGGAATTTCCAGTGAACACAAATTATGTTAAGCGGATTTCACCATTTTAAGTGTTGTGTACTTAAAAACAAAAAAAAATGTAATACTGCATTATACTTAGCTATTTTCAAAAATTATGTTAAGTGAACAAGATTCGGCCATTTTAAGTGTGTATTTAAAAACAAAATGTTGGAAGCTATATTTTGTATCAGGGAGCGTATTTTATAAAAGGGGTACTTATTAATTTTTCGGTATGTTACCAATTGTTTTTCGGTGTATTTAAAAACAGAAAGTAATAGTAAATTAGGGACTTCAAGTGAACACAAAAATTGTGGATTCGACCATTTTAGGTGTGTGCGTATTTAAAACACGAATTTATTTCCACTGAATATAAAATTGTGTTAAGTGAACAAGATTCGACCCTTTTAAGTGTTATGTATTTAAAAACAAAAATGTAATACTGAAATATACTTAGCTATTTTCAAAAATTGTGTTAAGTGAACAAGATTTGACCATTTTAGGTGTGTGTGTGCGCGCGTGTATTTTTAAAACAAAAATGTAATAGTACACTATTTTACAGATTTCCAGTGAACAGGATTCGACCATTTTAGGTGAGTGCGTATTTAAAAACAAAATGTAATAGTGCATTATACTTAGATATTTTCAAAAATTGTGTTAAGTGAACAGGATTCAACCATTTTAAGTGTTGTATATTTAAAAACAAAAATGTAATACTGCAATATACTTAGCTATTTTCAAAAATTGTGTTAAGTGAACAAGATTCGACCATTTTAGGTATATGTGTGTGCGCGAGTATTTAAAAACAAAATCTAATAGTAAATTATGAATTCCCACTGAATATAAAATTATGTGTGTACTGGATTCGACCCTTTTAAGTGTGTGTGTGTATTTAACACTACGATTTTTTAACGTGTACAGAATATGTTTCGCAAGCTTTAAAATAAATTTTACGATTCTAAATATGAACTAACATTTTCACGGATTGCAAATATGTACATGGCAAATATTTCGGTGAGCTTACTTAAAAATCGAATGTATACACACATTTTATATTTTTTTACGAGATACACGGGAAATAGTTAACAAAAATTGGAACTCACGAGCGACGTCTTCACAACTTGCTGTTCATACTACAAATGAGTTATACGCTCTTATTACTCTATTAAAAATGAGATCTTATCTATAATGATGTCATCATTTTGATTTGTTGCCACTTATTCTTTCTTAATGATATATTTTTAATACTACGTTGTCCAAACTAGAAATGGACAATATAGTATTAAAAATGAGCTTACATCTATGACGCCGCCATTTTGACCTGTTGCCACTTATTCTTTCCTAAAGACATATTTTTTTTTAATAAGCACTGTTTTCATGTACTCAAAGAACTTGATACTCGTTAGATATTTTAAAGTACTGACCCACAGTTTGAGAACATATTTGAATAAATTGCAACAAATCCGGATTTAGATTTTAAAATCTTCGAAAATAGATATATACCAATGCTGGGCATAAAGCGAGCATTTACGATTATCACTCAAACATCGAGATAACAATTGCTTTGGCCAGTGCAATATTTATTTACGATACTGTGGCTTTGTTCGAGATTAGCACTTTCTTTCCACAATATAACATGCACAACACTAATGGGAATTAATGAAAGGTCATTTTAAAACTTTGCATGACTTCTATTTTTAAAAGTTGAACACATAGAGCCTTACCAAATAGAATCTGAAAACATAAAGTTTTCTTCTTCTATACTAAAAATCATACTAAGTTTTTTTTTTTTTTTTTTTTTTGGTATGACCATATCAAGTGGTTTTGATAATATCCATGCTAAGTGGTTTTTGATATGTCTAAAAGCACTCTAAGTGATCTTTATTTAACATTCTTTAAAATCCGAAAAATAAAAATAAAGTTTTTCCACTTATACCAAACGAAAAAATTCAATGGTTTTTTTTTCTTAAATCTGAAAAATAGTCAAATCCATGCCAAGTGGCTATGTTAGTTGCAAAAATCTTATAAAGTGACTCCCACACAATCCTTTCATACCCAAGAATACAATAGAGGGCAGATATTTTTAAAATGTGAACTGACGAGACGCCTTTGAACTAACCACTGTTGTACCCCCACACAAGCTATTCCCACCAAAGAATACATTAGATATTTAAGAAAAAATGCAAACTATCGCGACCCCAACAAGCTAACCACTACATTGGTGCACTCAATCTGAAAAGAATAAACTCTCACGAATTTTAGAGAAATTGAATAACACTTAGCGGTTTTTAAAGAATATACGATCATTAATGTTGAATCTAAATGAATGAGCGACTCCCAGGAGTAACGTTATATAAGTCCTAAGACTCCTTTAGCGTTTAAAATTACCATATTTTAATAAAATTTAGCAAAAATTGCACAATACTTAGTGTATGACTATCAGATAAAAGCTGGCTTTTTAATGTTACAACAATGTTTAAGGTCATTAAATCACTATATTTTTTAAAACTGTCTTAAAGGAGA
This sequence comes from Amaurobius ferox, assembly GCA_951213105.1. NCBI lineage: Eukaryota > Metazoa > Arthropoda > Arachnida > Araneae > Amaurobiidae > Amaurobius > Amaurobius ferox. The sequence goes on along the minus strand of OX578147.1, from coordinate 36,140,588 downwards.
ATAGAATATCACTTACTGTTTTATAAGATATGCGATTGTTAGCATTGAATTTAAATAAAAGAGTGACTCTCTGAAACAAGTACACTACATTGCAATAACATTAAAAATATGAAAGATATGCAATTAACACCTTAAAAGAAACATGTAATGAGTTCTGATATCGTAATACGAGACATTATTGACATGCACATGGAAATGTCACGATTTCGCGGCTGTAGGTCCATCATAAAACCATCCTGTTCTTAATGAATGGCCACATTTGAATGTACATATTTATCAACACAGAGAAAATGACAGAACTAAACTGAGATATACAACAAAATTTTACACTTATTACAGAATAAATCTCAACTTCATAGATTTTTAAGAAACTAGAGTCGAATTTTCACCGATTCTTAGAGCTTGAAATACAACATTCTTTATGAATCTTCATACTTTAGAGAATGGAACATAACTTAGCATTTATTTTTAATGAATAAGAGTATATAATTTCAGAATTTTAACATTGAACATAAATTTTATGATTTAAACTCTGTAAAGTGTAAATATCTTTCGCTTCGAAACTCACACTGTAGACATTTGATATGATTCGAATAAATCTATTTTTAATTTTTTTTATATTTTATTTTAAAAAGCGAGATTAGTAAACCTATTACACTTGAATGCATAGACACACAACCCATGACCACATAACATTTTTAAATGGAACATGGTAAAAAAAAAAAAAAAAAAAATTAGTTGATGAGCGTAAATAAGGAATTCAATTTGAAAGATAAAAAACCATTTAATGAATCTATTCTTCATAAAATGCACATTAACCATTATTTGCTGTACATTTAAACAAATAAGTTAAAATAATTTCCTTATCGCACATTCATAGTCCTCTGATTTGAATGACTTGAAAAAATTTCGATCATACCAGTAAAAGACTTCTTCACCACGCAACAAAACTTTCTTTGCTATGTTATTAATGTCAAGATTGAGAAGTACTTGTTCGGCCACTCTGTCGTACATTTCTAATAGAGTGCTCTAAAGACATTCATGGTAACTTTGATCTTCAATTTGAGCAACACAGCCAACACATTTGAAAAGTTTCCTTACATGACACATCATGCTGTCATGAATACAAGAAATTAATTGTTCGAATGCAAAATTTTTATCACCAATAAGTGATGGTAGAAAAGTTATACTGTCCTTTATTTTCAATATCTGAGTAGGAAGCGCCACTCTATAAATATACTTTCTCGAAGTTTCATACTAATGTTGTTAACACAATTCTGTAAACATTCTATTTGATTTTTATCTGAGGTTTTATGGCACTGTGTTTGACAAAATTTTGAATCATATGATTGAATTATCTTCTGAAAATGCAGTTTTCCATTGCCATTGAAACAGAACAACTCATTGCGACTGACGAAAGAGGTATCCGTATATAGAATATTGAACGACCATAATTTTTGAGAAAATTCACTCCATGTAGCAGGTGACAGTGTACGCGTAGGCTGTGGTTCATTTCGCTCGTTAGAGAGATATTTCCATATATACACTTTTAACTTCCCATGGCGAAGTTTCAAATATACATACACATCATAACCTAAATGCCAACGACGGAGCGCATCTTGCACAAAATCTGAAGAAGTAGATTCAGTCGAAACTGATTCTGTAGTGGAGGATAACAATCCGCTATGCGTTAGAGCACAAGAAAGCAGATCTTGAGTTGAGTTTTCAACCTCTGTGAAAACTTGTGAATTGTCAACGCTAGATGTTTCTGCTGGGATTATGGAAGACATAAGATAGGTCTCTAACAAATCCACCGTAAACTTTTGTGAGGGTGAATTAATCACATCTGAGGCAACGTCCACAGATTTTGCTTCTTCTAGGGCAGGAACAGACAACTCCACAATATTTCCACTACAAATTATCTGCTCGAGTGATGGCATACTTTGAATTTTAGACATTATTTGCAGATAGTAACAGCCAACTACCACGTTCACAGTATAAGATTTATTTTTAAAACACTAAGATCTTAAAACACTATAAATTTGTCGCAGCTACGCAAAGCTCAAGATTGAAATGTCTTATCGGGCCACGTCATATGTATAATCAAGTGACCTAAATCGAGTGTCGTGTGCAAACAGATCACATAAGATATGAAGTGATTAGAACTTGTAATTTTTGATGAATCGTACAACATTAGATTGTGCTGAACGCAATTGTTATCTACATGGGAAAATTTCTACATTATTTTATTCATCTTCGAAATCATAAAGTGAAAATATGTACCAAACTTAATTAAAGTTCCTAATTTTAAATCACATTAACATTAAATACTTTGTTTTGAAAAATTTTGTATATTTTTATAACTTTAGGAGATATGTATCGCGCGGAATATACAAGAATAGCTAGCAAAAACATGAAAATAACTTACAGTATGGGGTCTTCATTAGCCGACATCCAAACTAGAAATGAACTATATACACACTAATTACAACACTAAAATGAAAGCTTATCAGTTCTAAGATCTCACATAAAATCTTCACTCACATAAGTCATCACTCCAAAGTTCACAAGATGACATCATTGGTCCAAGGTTCAATTATAAAATTAAGTATAAAATTATTATAATATTATTTATTTAATTACTTTCTAATTTTTAAAAAATAGGCCGTAATTAAAAAATAAGGCCATCTTGTAAACCTTGGACCAATGATGTCCTCCATCCTCCGAGGACCTCATTCCTCCGAGGCCTCTTTCGAAGTTCCTCACTTGGACCCTCCCCTCTCAGTGAGTCATCCCTCTTTCGCAGTTGGACTAAAAACACTCCGTGAGGCATCCTCCGCCCTCCCAAGTGAGGCAACCTTTCTCCCCAAAGAGGAAACCCTCCTCCCCAAAGAGGAACCCTCCTCCATGAGTTATCGGCTGCTGCACTGGCTACACCTCCTCCGTTAGCTGCATAACCTCCAATTTATAACTACTATCAGCAAACAATGGTAACTTTTTGGTTCTGTACGATAAAATTCTCAATTCTTCAATATCCAGTCCTAATCTTTTCTTTCGCTGGTATTCAACAAATCTTAAAATATATGTGTACATAATTGAAACATCAGTTACTAATGCATTCTTTCCGTGTACTTCTCTAAAAAAGAGTAATCCAAAATTCTGCTTCTATATATAGCAGCTCATATATTAGAAATTTGCCGATAATGGATCTGCTCCTGATTTAGAATTGCTCCTGATTTAAATCGTCGAAGAACGCCTCTTAGGAGAGCAGACTCATGTCTCCAAACTTCTCTGCGCAAACCTTATGCGAATAGAGATAAACACCTTTTCTGCTCAGTAAATCCACTTGATCACTTGTGAAATATTTTTTATTGTGTGAAACTGACTGGGTTCTAAACTGCATCTTAGTTTGTCAAGAGACGCAATTAAGAATTGAAAAGAGTCTATAAACTGTAGACTTCCTAGACTGGGTGTAATAAGTCTTCCTGACCTAATCCTGCATATTACTGGAAATGCACTCAATTATCTTTTCATTAATCATAGACTAGACTGAATGTAATATAATATGAAACTGACTGGGTTTCTTAATAGAGGCAGATAACTGCATCTTAGTTTCTTAATAGAGGCAGGTAAAAATTGAAAGGAGTCTATAAACTGTAGACTTAGATTAGACTGAATGTAATATAATTCTGCATATTGCTGGAAATGCACTCAATTCTCTTTTCTTTAAAATAGTCGAATCTCTGCGTAATTAAATGTCCATCATATCGTATTAAATTGTGGAACAGAACGGGTATGCGCCGTCTTAACTTATAATTCAGGTTATAACTTTGGTGTGCTGCTCCTCTGAACTTAGAAATCAAGTGGCAGTGGTCTCTCACACGTTGTTCATCCAAAGTCTTGTTGCAAATATCGTATTTTAATTTATTTTCATATTTTCTTTCAATATTCTTTGAATCCCCTTATCTTCTTCAATAAGCGTATTCAAAATATGAATAATTGCATCTTTACACCTATAGATAACAGGGCCATTAAAGAAAGGTCTTTCCATTAGGTCCAATAATGATATATGCAAAACCACACGGAACATGATAGCTTAAGATAGGGTCTCATGTGAAATGAAGTTAGAATGTTCTCAATTATTAGATTTCATTAGAAGGCATATAAATAATTTTAAATTTCATTTTTTTTTCATTTTCACTAGGAAGCTCAACTTTCTGTAAATCATATTACTGACATAATTCAAAATTTCTTTTTAAGCGAGTTCCAGATGAGTACCGCTGTAAATAGGGGTTACAAAAGTGATGCTTCTCTTTATCTTTTTACTTTCCTTATATACATAATGTATAAGGAAAGTACTGTGACGGGCTCGAAAATTCGAATTCGAGTTTTCGACGGAAGAGCACGTTTCAAGCATCCCTAATCACGAATCAAACATTTACGAAGTGATGTCTGTGGGTGCGTGGAGTTGTATGCGTGCGTGTGTGTGAAAGTATGTGTGTATGTGTGTGTGTGTGAAAGTATGTGTGTGTGTCAGTGAGTCTTTGGAGACGATAACTGACGAACAAATGGACCGATTCAAGCAAAATTTTGTACAAAAATCACAATCCGTAAACACTGAAAGCCTATTGTTTTCATACGCAATCGAATGTTTAGAACCCTCCTAAATTTTCGAATGAAATTTTGAAAAAATCGTCAAAAAATCAAAGCCGCTAATAAAGTTACGCAAATAGACATTTTTTATGTAATTTTTCATTAGAAAACGACTGACATAAATTTTGGAACGCTAACATGAACCGTTCTGGAGATATTGCACATTTTTCAAAAAAATTATCAAAAAGTCATATAAAATAAGAAAAAAAACATTTCCTATTGGGAAACATGTTCCCTTTTCATATGTAATACCATGCGATAAATTGGGTGACATCATTCTTGTGGATCTAGCTCGTTCCATTCATGAAAAAAGATACTTTGAGTAATACTTCTGTATTTGAACGCCAATAGTCATTTATCTGCTGTAAGAATAACTTATTTCTTCGTTCATAACGCTTGGCGAGATTTTAGCAACGAATTTGGTGGAATGTCGCTAACTTGGCGACTTTTTTAAATGTTGCTAAATTAACGGAAAAACTCGCCAAATGGATAAAAATGACGCTAAATCAATGACGTCTCATTGATGATGACAACATAGAAAATGACGACTCATTGACGAAAATTCAATATCTTGGAAAGAATATAAATAACTACTATAAAAAGTAATCTATTTTTTTTACTGTAAAAGTAGAAAATTCATTGCATTGTATAAGGAAAGTCATGTGCTGCCCACATCAGATTTTTTTAGTTTACATAAATGTCTGCCCATACAAGTAGTAGTTTAGTTTACACAAATGTCTGCCCATACAATGTAGCAATAATGATACTGCTCATCATTACTGATAAGTAATAAGTTCAGATGTTTCTCAAATATATTAGATGATGCATACAGCGGAAACACTTTCTCTCCTCATACACAAAAACGTTCAGGCTCGCAATGTAATTTGTTTAAAACATTTTTATGTGATGTAGAGGCGTGTGAAATTCGATTCCATCCTGATTCAGTTGCATGCATATTCGATATATGTACAGACACAAACCAGATGATCATAAACTGGACAAAAGCCTGCTAATATGGACCACATAAAACATTTCTGATCTCTATTATGCATATTGATAACAGCTGTTTAGGCTGCTAGTTCTATAGGTAGCAGGATATAGCTCGAGGCAGCTATGAGCTCATATACCACAACATCGGTCATTAACTATCCATATTACAATCTAAATCACCTTCGGTGATGTTTTTATTCAAGCACTTCTGAAATATTTAGAACAGTATTCATGTTCTCTATCAGACCGGAAACGAGTAAAACGACAGCATAGATTTATGTACCATATAATACAGCATTTCAAGGCCACACTATAGCAGCCCTTATTTTATCTCGATTCTATGTGAAACCAAAACGGAGAGTAGATCTTTTTTCACCATTGCCAGAAGTTTTATTAGCAGTCACAGTACTGTTTAAAGCTTTTTGACAGGGATTTGTAGTTAATTTTTTCTTATTATTCATACTAGAAACATCAGAAGTTTTCCTTTTAACCACCTGCATAGGACAGAATTTAGAATAACAAAATTTAGATAAACAGATAATACGTAAAAAAATCTGATATGGGCAGCACATGACTTTCCTTATATAATGCAATGAATTTACTACTTTTACAGTAAAAAAAAAATAGGTTATTCTTATAATAGATACTTATATTCTTTCCAAGATATTAAATTTTCGTCAATTAATCATCATTTTCTTTGATTTAGCGGTATTTTTAGCCATTTCGAGAGATTTTCGTTAATTTGAAAACATTTTAAAAAGTCGAGAAGTTAGCGACATTCCGCTAAATCCGTCGCCAAAATCTCATCAAGCGTTATGGACGGAGGAATAAGTTATTCTTATAGCAATTAAATGACTATTGGAGTTCAAATACAAAAGTATTACTCAAAGTATATTTTCTCATGAATGGAACGATCTGGATCCACGAGAACGATGTCATCAACTTTATCGCATGACATTACATATGAAAAGTGAACATGTTTCTAAACAGTTAATATTCTTTTTTAATTTATGGGGTTTTTTCATGCATTTATTTGAAAAATGTGCAATATCTTCAGAACGGTTCATGCTAGCGTTTTAAAATTTATGTCAATCGTTTTGTAAGAAAAGTTTACATAAGAAATGATTATTTACGTAACTTTATTAATGGATTTGATTTTTTGATGATTTTTTTCAAAATTTCACTCGAAAATTTAAGGGGGTTCTGAACATCCGATTTTATTTAAAAACAATAGGCTTCCAGTATTCATGGATTGTAATTTTTGTACCAAATTTTGTTCAAATCGCTCCATTCGTTCGTGAGTTATCGTCTCCACAGACTCACTGACACACACACACACACACATACTTTCACATACACACACAGACATCACCTCAAAAACGTCTAATTCGTGTTCAAGGATGCTTGAAACGTGCTCTCCCGTTGAAAACTCGAATTCGAATTTTCGACCCCGTCACAATACTTTCCTTATACATTATACGTATATAAGGAAAGTAAAAATTACGAAATGTTTTAAAAAATTTGATTTCGGTTTAAATTGGAAGGTACTGCTCCAGCCATCCAAACAGTTGCCTTACACTTTCAGTTAGGCCGGAGTAAAAAGAAACGTTTTAAAGGAATAACTTGGGCACGAAATCTGAAATTTATCTTTCTGTACATTCTAATACTGATTTTGATATCAAGTGAAGCATTAACAGTATTGTACATGAATGTATAAGAATTAAGCAGAGACTCAATAGGACGGTAGCTTATCATAACATATGCTCTAAAACTCTCATTAAAGATGCTTTCTTTATCTTTTGCATGATTTATTTTAACTCTTTACTTTCTGTTTTTTAATTAAAGTTGTTGAAAAATCTAATTTACATTAAGTACTTCCGAAAGAGTTTTTTCACTGAGATGAATTCGAAATTCTTGTAGGTTTAACAAAAGAGCATAGTTAATCCTGGTCTGTTTTATTGTCGTCCTTAATTACGTTTAGAATTCTTCTCTCATCTGTAAAAATGCATTGCCAAAATTGCATTATTTAAAATTTTACAAAAGAGAAGTTCATAAATGTTATTTTTATTATTATTCTACATACTAAAATGTAGAGGAAGTATAGTTTTTGCTAAAATTGTCATAAAGAATTACATATTCAATATTTCACTTTTAATATCCATTTCAATCAATCAGATTTTAAACATTTAAGATACACTTTAAACTGTTCAGGATTTTCACAATAGTAGCATACAATGATACCATATTTCCAGTAAACTATATTTGCAATCATTGGTGAAATTACCACACCGCGAAACGTCGCAAAACTATAGAAAGGCCCGAAGGAATATTGTTAAATTAATGTTTTTACTTTCCTTATATACATAGTATAATGTATAAGGAAAGTATTGTGATGGAGTCGAAAATTCGAATTCGACTTTTCGACGGGATAGCACGTTTCAAGCATCCCTGATCACGAACCAAACATTTTTGAGGTGATGTCTGTGTGTGTGTGGAGACGATATCTTACAAACGAATGGAGTGATGAGAATCAAAATTGGTACAAAATTTACAATCCGTAAATACTGGAAGTCTATTGTTTTTAAACACAATCGAATATTCAGAACTCCCCTAAATTTTCGAGTGAAATTTTGAAAAAATCATCAAAAAATCAAAACCTTTAATAAAGTTACGCAAATAGACATTTCTTATGTAATTTTTCCTTAAAAATCAAATGACATAAACTTTAGAACGCTAGCATGAATCGTTCTCGAGACATTACATATTTTTCAAATAAATTTATCAAAAAATCTCATAACTTAAAAAAAAAATATTAACTATTGGGAAACATGTTTACTTTTCATATGTAATATAATGCGGTAAATTTGGTGACATCATTTCCGTGGATCTAGCTCGTTCCATTCGTGAGAAAAGATACTTTGAGTAATACTTTTGTATTTGAAGGCCAAAGTCATTTATCTGCTATACGAATAACGTATTTCTCCGTCCATAAGGCCTGGCGAGATTTTGGCGACGAATTTGGCGGAATGTCGCCAACTTGGCGATTTTTAAATGTTGCCAAATTAACGAAAATCTCGCCAAATGTATAAAAATGACGCTAAATCAATGAAACTAAATGACGAAAATTCAATATCTTGGAAAGAATATAAGTATCTACTATAAGAATAACCTTTTTTTTTAACTATAAAAGTAGTAAATTCATTGTTATATAAGGAAAGTCATGTACTGCCCACATCAGAGTTTTTAAATTATAATCGGTAAAAGGCCCGAGTCAAAATCAAGTTAGAAGGCCTAAGATTTAAAATTCCTCCCTTTTTGCAACGTTTATTTTTTATTCTTTGACAATCCCACCCACACAGCACATAAAATTTATAGTTGAATCTGTAGTCCAACAGCAATACGGCATGATTGCTATACATCACAGTTCTCAACGAGGGAATCCACGGCGTGCTTCTTGGAGCCAAGAACAGAAAACAAAATATTAGGGTAGCCACAGAATCTTTCGTATTCTAAATACATTGTTTTCAATACTGGAACAGAACTTAAAGTATAGAGAAGAGGGGGGGGCGGACACAGAGGTAATTAAGATTTAGAAATGGACCACGAGTTTAAAGATCTGATGTGGCCAGCACACAGATATGGTCAGTTGCATTATGTAGTTTTCTCTATATAATGCAACGAATTTACTTCTTTCAATGCGAAATAATGATGTAAAAGACCCACGTCATAATATGTTTAACGTTGAAAGGTATGCTAACATTTGAGGCTTTTCTGGATGTAAAATTATTCTGAAGTACCAAATTCATTTATATTTCGCGCATTTATAACTTTACAACTGGAAATATTGCTAGCATCTGCTAAGTAATATACCCCATTATATCAAAACAAGAAAGATCAATCATGCATAAGCATTGATTGTGAAACACTTTCCAACTGAAATGCAATTTCATTTAAAATTTCTTAAAAATGTGATACATTCTGTGGTGATATATTTTACATTATCACAGTACTGCAGTAGTTTATTATACTTAAATATTTAAAACTCTATCGCAATATAAATCATCTGATTCTCTATGCAAAATCGATGAATATTTCATTCATATAACTTGTATTCCAGACTCCAGAGCTAAATAATTTTGTGTGAAAAAAAATCAGCAATTCTTATGTGACTCACCTTACAATTGCTTGAGATATTTGCATTCTGCATAAGTTAAAATTAGGCTTCGTTGAAGAAATAATAAAAGTTTAGGGATCATTTAAAATCACAACTATTGTAATTGCGTAGGCACGGAATTTAGATACACAAATAATAAACAGATACACAGATAATATATGTGTGTGTGTGTATGTATTCAAAGTATTGGAATCGTGCCGAAGATCGGAACTCGAATTTTCGAAGGATCTACACGTTTTGAGACTTCTAGAACACGAAAAAACTATTTTTAGGAAGACGTCTGTGTGTGTAACAGTGTATCTGTGTATTTTTCTCTGTGTCTGTGAGGATATTGCATCCACTCTAACTGAAAATCTAATGAACCGAATTTCATAAAATTTGGTAGGTAAGTTTTTTGTGGGAAACCCTGCTGCTCATTAGATTATAGTACGATTCGTAATAAAAGAATCTGCCTTCTTTGCGAAATGGCCGGCAGAAATTGTCTTTATCCACTCTAGCTAAAAACTAATGGACCAAATTTAACAAAATTTAGTGTATAATATTTCAATAACCTATTTATATATCAAATTTAACAAAATTTGGTATATAAATCACTTGTAGGTTATTCTAGTACGATTCGGGAAAAAGGAACGGGCTATATTTGCGAAATGGCCCGCAAAATTCGTTAAATATAAAAATAAAAGACTACGTGTGCTCAATTATATCAATGAAATTCGTATTTTATACGTGATTTTTGACAACAAAAAGAATAAGACTAACCCCATTACTATAGGACTAGCCGCTCTTGAGATATTTTAGTTTTTTCGCGTTTTCGCTACGCCACCTTTGACAATAAGTCCAGCTATCAAATGAGAACCAAATTTAAGTATAACGTGCAAATTTAATGTCATTTAAAATACTTATGACTGCTATTTTGTGCAGATAAACTGAAATTATTATTGAAGAAATAAAGAGAACGTGAATATGAATCTGTAGGGAAAGACATGTGCTGCCCATATCAGAATTTTTAACAACATTGCAACAATGATTTATAGAAGTGAACGGGGATTATTTGCAGGCTATTTCGAAAAAAATGTTGGATCTATATTTAAAGATCCACCAAATTTTTGTAGAATAAAATGTTCTACAAATTTAAGCTGTGTACCAAATATTAACTCTGTGGGACATAGGAAAGTGCATTAAAAATGCCATCAAATAAGTATATCATGAAGAGTTATATAAAATTAAAAAAAATTGAAAAATTGTTATCTACCAAATTTATTTTAAATTATGAATCCTCTCTTATATACAAAAAAGTTAAGCTCTTGGAAAGATATTTATTATATAATATATCTCGTTTTTCTTTCTGGAGGATATCCCAAAAGACAGAATTTAATTGAATTGTTTTTCTCCCTTTATTAAATAATTTTTAATTAAAAAACTACCAAATATATTTTACTGAAATGTTTTTTATATATTTTAGGGAACAATGTAAAAATTTCCTAAAAATTTCGAAGCAATTTGTGAATTTTAAATTTGCTTAAAAAATGTTTAAAAAATTGGGTCCCATAGGGTTCAATGTATTTCATTTTTTCAACCCGGGTTCAATAAAAAATAATTGGGTGATATTATTTATTTATATTCCCATAGGTCCAACAGACCGTATGAAAAACATACTAAAATTTCATTTTGATAAAGTCATTTTTACGGCAGTTTTCGTGCTAACGGACAGACAGACAGACAGACAGACAGACTGAATGAACAAAGTCATAAACACTTTTCAACTATGTTGTAAAGTGTTAAAAATGAGCAAATGGGAAATTAGTAATTATGATCAAGTATAGAAAATTAGCATTATTTAGGAAATGTCTTCAAAATAAAATTGTGAATAAGCCGGAAATTTATCAGTTGTGCATAAGACCACGCCCACATTTGTCAGATTCTCTGAAATAGTGTCTAATTGCAGAACTTATGAAAGACTAGTGTAAATGTTTACGCAGATGGTTTCATTCCAAAGCACTCTTTTCGCATATTCTAAAAAGACCAAGAAAAAATTAGAAAATTGTAATAACTTTTCGATGTGAATTTCATATTGTCACCAATTCCTTCATTTTATATCTAATTGTCATTTTATTTTATTCATAGATTGACAGGTCATAGGTAAATTTTTTGACCATGTGGACAATCCTTAGTTAAACTCAAAATGATTAACTTTAATCTATCTCCCAACAAAATATAACTTCACGAAAAATAAAAATTAAAATATTTTTGCATATTGTCCATATATGTCGGTAATATTAAAAAAGTCTAATTTATATAAAAAATGAATTAGTTTAATGTATAATATTTCATCCGTACACACCTCCAATCTAGAAACCTGAACCAAATACAGCTGTAGCAAAATTTAGCAGAGAGCACACCAAGGTACTTAAATAAGGAATACCACCAACTTGGCACCATATCAAAAAGTTGTCAGCTTGACATCAGTGGGGTACGATTTCGCGTCATTCGTGAAGTCATGGTCCAGAAAGTTACTTTAAGAAGCGTTGTCAAAACACAGTAAGTTTTTGCATTCTTACTGTTAAATTTGAAGTGGCAATATTGAGCGGTAATCTACCTTCTTAGAGATTTTTACCTGTGCTGTGGTCCACACTGGACTCAGTAACTTCCAAGATGATACAGTGCTGTAGGTGAGGTAGGATGACAGTTGCAATTAACAAATTCGGTTCCTCTTAAAATGCCGAGAATATTTTTGCACGTATTTATTATACTCCTACTGATATCATATGCACAGCGGAAGAAAAAAAAGTTAGTCATGCTCGGGACGAGAGCACCCAGGAACACACAACCGCGAAGTATTCCCTCCAGAGCGTATTAGCTGACTGTACGGCACTTGTTGCGCGACATGAAAATTAGCATGTTATATGTCTGTCCTGTGCAGTGATGTGCAGTTGCGGACCGCATCTAGTCTGCAAAAAATGTACAACCCGTAAAATCAATACATGTTTAAATAAAATAGTTTATACTAATTTAATTATTTGAATTTTCCAAAATTTTTGAATGAAGTTCTAATCGAAGTTAATAACATTTAAACATTACTTTTAACATGGTCGTGTTGACACGTTAGAATTGTATTTCATATTTCTATAATATTCATAAACTTTATTCGAATTTAAAATTTGAATTTAATTTCCTTTCTTATCTATATTAAAACCATATTTGAATATTTATCAGCTGCGGTTCAAAGCTAGCGTTTATTTTTTTTTTAGCTGTCACTTTTTATGGGCGAATGTTTTAGCAGGCACAGCTTATGATAGAGAAGACTGCAGACCGGGTGCAGTAAATCCGCATTCCATAGATGCTTAACTGATTTACAAGAAGGACGTCGTAATTTCAATAGGACCATTGTTCACTATAGGCAACTATTCAAAAGCTGAAGGAACCTCGAAGAACCTCTATACCTCGAATAACGCGAAATTCGTGAAACAGCGTTGGCGGCTAATTTTATTTAATATAGAAATATTAATCGATGTTCATATAATTTATTATATTGTAAACTATACGGGTACAAATGATTGATGCAGTATCATCGATACAATAAAAAAATTATAGAAGAAAAATTCAATCAGCCCCGTGTAATTTTCGGAGTCCCCTTCGCCTGGCTCAAACTTCTGCCTACTGCCATGGAAAGAGACCTAGTATTTTACTTTTGCCTAGGCATCCAGTCAGGAAATACGGCGACCCCGTCTCCTGAAAGAATTAAACAAATTAAAAATTAGCAATTATGATCAATTATAGAAAATTAGCATTATTTAGGAAATATCTTCGAAATTCAATTGTGAATAGCCAGGAAATTTATCAGTCGTATATGAAGCCACGCCCACATTTGTCAGATGCTCTGAAATAGTGTGTATTTGCAGAACTTATAAAAGACGGTTGTAAAGTTTTAAGCTGATGGCTTCATTCCAAATTAATATTTTCGCAAATATCACTAAATAAAAAGCGTAAATATCACTAAATAAATATCGCAAATATCAAATATAGCAAATATCAAAAATCCCCATTTTCGCATATTTTGCTAATATAACCATGGAAAAGTAATAAAGTATAATAACTTTTCGATGGGAATTTCATATTGGCACTAATTCCTTCATTTTATTTGTAAATCTCATTTTATTCTATTCATAATTTGAAAGGTCACAGGTAAATATTTTACTTTAACCATCTGGACAATTCTTAGTTAAACCCAAAATAAATAACTTTAATATACCTTCCAAAATAAGATTACGAAAAATTAAAATTAAAATAGTGTGCATATTGTTCATATGTGTCGATAATATTTTAAAAGTATGAGCTATATAAAAATTGAATTCGTTTAATCTGTAGATGCGTCTGCATACGCTGCCTATCTAGAAAGTTGCGCCAGGTACGGCTGCAACAAAATTTGACAGAGACAAGCAGCACACCAAGGTACTTAAATAAGGTCGTACTGCCAGCCTTGCCCCAAATCAAAAAGTTGTGAGCTTGACATCAATGGGGTAGGATTTCGCGTTATTCCTGAAGTTACGGTCCAGAAAGTTACTTTCAGAAGAGTTGTCATTTAAAAATTGTAAATCCAACACTTTTCAAGATGTCTCCAGCTCATGACATCTGACACTGCCTTATGAGCATTGTCGACAAATCGTTTTGAAGAGGCATCCCCTTTAAGAGAATTTTAGCAATTTAAATAAAAAAAAATCTGATGTGGGCAACACATGACTTTCCTTATATAATGTAATAAATTTACTACTTTTACAGTAAAAAAATAGGTTTTTCTTATAGTAGATACTTATATTATACGGATACTTTTATCTAGATGTTACAGATGGCATTAATAGACTAAAAGGTTCTGGCTCGTTGGGTATAGATGGTGGTACCTGCTTATATTATAAAAGCGTGTTCTACATATCTTGTGTATCCTTTACTCATTATTTTTAACCTATCCATCAGTTGTAATGTTTTTCCAGATGAATGGAAGAGATCTAGAATTGTTCCTATTTTTAAAAAGGGTGACAAATATCGTATTGATAACTACAGGCCCATCTCCATTATTTCTCCATTTGTTAAGGTTTTTGAGTTTGTTTTGCATAGGTACATCTACAGTCAAGTTCGATCTTTTATTTCTATCAATCAGCATGGTTTCATGAGAGGTAGGTCTACTGTTACTAATCTTCTTTGCTTTAATTCGTTTGTGATTGATGCCATTAATTGTAGGAGTCAGTTGGATGTTGTTTACACTGATTTTGCGAAAGCTTTTGATTCGGTTGATCACGGTATTTTGATTCATAAATTGAAGAGTATTGGGTTTTGTCCTAATTTGGTTATGCTTTTAGAGTCCTATTTAACTTCCAGGTTTTCATGTGTAAATTTTGGTTCTTGCTTGAGTGGGGGCTTTTCGGCTACTTCTGGTGTACCCCAAGGCTCTATTCTTGGTCCCTTGTTACTTATTATTTTTATTAATGATCTTGCTGATTGTTTTAAAAACTGCCTTTTTTGACGATTTGAAAATTTTATGTTCTATTTTTGATGCTGTTTCATGTAAAAATATTCAGTCTGAGTTGCATGTCCTTTCCGATTGGTGTAGCAATAATCGTCTTCATCTCAATATTAGTAAATGTAGTGGTGTGTCTTTTACTCGTAGAAAAGTGCCTATTTTATTTTCTTATGGTATTGACAACTCTGTTTTGACTAAAAAGTTCTCCATTACTGATCTTGGAGTTATTTATACGTCTGATTTTCTCTTTTCTCCTCATATATCTAATATCTGTGCTAAATCCTATAGAAAACTGGGTTACATTAAGAGAATTACTCGGGATTTTACAAATGAGGATACCATTATTGTTCTTTTCAATGCCTTGGTCAGGTCTGGGCTTGAATATGCGTCTGTGGTTTAGAGGACTTTTCATGCCATTCACTCAAACAGGATCGAGATCATTCAAAATAATTTCTTGAGGTATCCTTATTATAGGAAAACTAGCATTCGTTGTTATGTCTTATCCTCTACTTTTCTTCGTGGTTTGTTTGGTTTAAAACGCTTACAGAGGAGAAGGGATTACATTCTGTTTTCATTCTTCAGGAACTTGTTTAGTGGCCGAGTTGACTGTTCCCCTGTTTTGGGTGGGATTGGGTTTCGTGTTCCTCAGTATACAACAAGAAGCATGAACTTATTTGCTGTAAAGAATTTTAATTCGAGTATTGGCTGTAATTGTGCAATTACTAGTTTTTCTAAATTATACAACAATTTCCCTGATAATCTGAATATTTTTTTTCATCGGAGATGGATTTTAAAAAGCATTTGTTGTAAACATCCTGTATTTTATTGTATGTATTCATATGAATCTGTTTATGAAGATCATTGGTTGTTGAATGTTTGCTTTTCTTTTTAATGTATTTAACTTTTTAATGTATTTTAACAGTTTAATGTATTTTACGGTATTTTAATTTGTATTTTTTAATGTATTTTTTTCCTGCACTCTGTAACTGGGGCTACGTCCTGTAGCTTGCAATCTTTTTCATATAAATAAATAAAAATGAATAAAAAAATAACAATATTCTTTCCAAAATATTGAATTTTCAACAATTGAATACTCAAACCGCATAAATCCTTCTAAATTTGCGTTTCGGGATTATTGCTCAGAATACCTAATTTTAACATATACTTTAATTTGTAGGAAGCATATATAACATATACTATATAGTATATATGTTAAACATACTTTAACATATACTATAATTTGTAGGGAAAGTAAAACGTTAGGAGTCCTTGCTCTAACATTTCTAAATTCAGGATTTGAAACACTAATAAAGACTTATCTAAAGGACAATTATTTTGCACAAGTTTAATCTGTTGTAATTAGTACTTATAAAACGGTATAATTTATCTCATTAGGAACAACATTTTTCTCATTGTTCCGATTTCTAAAGAAGGAAATTCATTGAAGTCTATTTTGTTCTCCTATGATTTGACGTGCACCTCAATTCTTTTGTACTGAAAAAATTATCTTCATTAAAGTTTCGTCCAATGAGAAGTTTTTTTTGTGTGATGTTGTCAAGAATTTGTGATTTTGATGGTTTCTCCTGCATTTCTCATCTGGAAATTGTTATATTTAGCTTCTTCAGAAATGAAGTGTGAACACCATTTACTACTATGTAAAAGTTCCTTCATAAATTTCTTGTTTGTGTTGCTTTGGTTGATCATAGGAGCCCATTAAATATTTCCTGAAGCTCTAGACTCTTCCATGGCTTACCGAAATCCAGCTAGTTAAAAACTTTTCCCAGAGAACAGATTGATGCTCCAACTTCAGGCTGCATTGTCGACTATACAATCGAAACTGCTTAAACGGTATTTCAGGGAGTCGGAAGAATTTCCCGTCTTGAATAGCTTTCCGTTTCATACAGGTTATTTTAGGAAAAGTGAAGTTGAAGGTTAGCTGAAATGCAGACAGTTTATATATAATTGCTTACCTATACATTAAACTTTGAAAATTCTGAAAAATATATTTAGATGCAACTTATTAATACTGTATCACAATAGCTAATTTACTTATTTTAAACATGTATATACGTACATTTTTGCATACTGTGATCACAGGTGTATGTGTAAATAAAATAATAGTGCACCTAATGACAGTGACTGCTAGCTTATTACAATACCTTAAAAACTATATAAATTGACTAACCGGCAAAACATTACATCTTACAGTGAAACAAATAAATACATTATAAACAACACTTTATTTTTTATTGAAATGAACTTTTAATATAATTCATAACATGATTTCTTGGACATATGCTTTAATAATGATGCGACTTTCAGTTAAAAGTTGCTCATCGATTAGTATTGTTAGAATTTCCTTGATTTACTGAAAATTCCTGACGTTCTAAACCAGCTTTCAGGAAGCCGCCATTTGATTTAACAGAAATCTCTGTAAGAAAATGTTCACATAGAAAGAAATGTCTGAAATATTTGGATGATATCTTCGTTCTTTGGTCGTTGCAACAGGTGATTTATTAATATTTTTTTTAATTGGTCGTCCGTTTCCGCGTTGTTCAGGTTTCGTTTCACCCCGGGGGAATAACATAAGTTCCCTATGTTTTTGAATGGGGCTACAAATATATTCCGTTTCTTACAGTATTCCGTTTCTTGCAGATTTTATTTTAAACAGGTTTGACTGTATTGCGGAAAGGACACGTGCTTGTTGAATTAGTATCATCCCAATCAATGTTTTAGCAAATATATTTTTAAACATTCTGTTACCTAATACTATTTATTAAATTTTAATCTTAATATTTTTTGTTAGATAATTTCGAAAAAAAAATCCATACGTAGAGAACGGCGCAATGTATCGCTCTAAAGTTTGTTACAGTCCTACGGATACTTAAATAATGCGTATTAACACAAATCAGCAAAGTGCATGAACTTCCTCGACTTCAGTATGTTATAAACTTTATTTTTGAAATGAATTCATATAACGAATAAATTGGAAACAATAGTGTCATGAAGCATTTTCATATTTTTTTATACGTAACCCTGGGAGGAAAAAGGGCAATTGTAATGTACTTGAAATGTATATAATGGTTTTGTATTATGTATATAGCTATGCCTCTGTACAAAGCGAAATTGGGACTTTTGGCTCCTTTGGTTTGTATGCGCATTTGACATGGATTGTAAATATTCAGAGAATTAATTGCAACAAAATGTCAAAATTGAGCTACAAATCTCTGAAAATTTATAGCCCTGTCAGGTGTAGCTCGCGTCGGGTTCCGTTCCTTGGACCACCCGGCTTGTAGAAGCCCTCCGGTTCTTGAATTTTAGTGGAGCGCATAAAAAATGAACGTCTCTTCGCAAACCAATGGTGTGAGGCAAAATTGGACCCCCTTGTTTTTATTGCGCTTGGGAAACAGCGAATGGAAATTGGAGAACTTCCTCCCTATTTTTCGTTCCCCTCGTTTTAAAATTTCTGGAACTTTTAAGAAAATGTAAAAATTCAGATGCCTTTCTGATCTCGAGAGAATAGCACTCCATGGGCGTTGCACTTTTGGTTTTTCGTGAAGCCCGATCCAGCATGCACTTGATGCATTTCAGGCACGGTATCCGTGGCCCCTATCTAGGGCGGCCAATGCTTTCTGCTAGGATCCGACGTCATGTGTCCGGTGATGTATGGAGACTCGCAGCCAAACGAGTCACAGCCTAATTCAGCGCGAGGGCGCAAATTCTTCGGGCGGTGGCGACCTGTGAAGTAAAAGAAAGTCTTCATTTGTTTCGCAGTGCAGTGCAGCTCTGCCTCTAACCCTTTGCTCCCTTAGCTACATTCAAGCCGTGGCAACTGTGCAGCCGTGCTTCAACTGGGTGACAATCGACTGGATTTAGCGAGGTCCGTAGCAGATGATTTCTACTGAGCTGAGATTGCTCTTGACCTTCCGGTAAAGCCTGTACGCAAGTTCTTATGAGCCGCTGGGCATAAGCCAACGTTAGAAGGTGGAGAATTCCCTGTCTCAGCCTTAGCCGGTCTGATCCTGCTGACGATGAAAGTTTACGTAATTGCTCTTGACTTTCTGGTAGCGCCTGTACGCAAGTTCTTATGAGCCGCTGGGCATAAGCCAACGTTAAGAGGAGTTAAGTGGACAACGTTAAGTGAACAGTGTGCCCAACTCCGGAATTATCCTTGCCTAAACTATCGTCAACTGTTTAACCTCAATCGAGCTGATCCGACTGACAGTGATATTTATGAAATGTCCAGTACTGAACTAGCCATCCACATAATATTGCCACCCATTTTCCAATGTGCAGAGGGATTGCTGTCAGCACCCATTTGAGTGTCATTTCTCCTGTAATTACGGTATGGTGAATTATATTGGATTTTAAATGTTTTATGAGTAATGTGTAACAGTATGTTGATGTGATCTCCAGTGTTTAAGGGTAACTTTAAGCTTCATGGGATATTTTTCCAATGAAATTTTTTTTTTTTTGTAAAAGTAATTAAATGCAAATTTTGGAAATTTTAAAAAAAATACAAATTAATGTAAAATTAACCGTACACCACGAGGTCAAGATGGGTAATTGGGAAGTAATGGTAATTGTGTATATTTGTTATTAGTGTTCATTGAGATTTCATGCGTTCTTTTAATATATTGTTAAGTGGCCACAAAAATTAATTGACTCTTTAATTAGGGAATGCAATGTACTTAGGTCCAAGTTGGACCCCACTATACGAAACGCGGTTGAGCTGAGTGACACTAGTGGTGAGTAATATTTAGTGTATTTATGTGTTCTATTTTTGTATTTATGTGTCAAATTCACCACACCACAAATAGTTC
Organism: Amaurobius ferox; assembly: GCA_951213105.1. Classification (NCBI taxonomy): domain Eukaryota; kingdom Metazoa; phylum Arthropoda; class Arachnida; order Araneae; family Amaurobiidae; genus Amaurobius; species Amaurobius ferox. Next base: position 36,120,436 of record OX578147.1, on the reverse strand, counting down.
CTAAAAAGATACAACTTTTTAACACTAATATTTATAATAAGCGTACTAAACAAAATAACATATGGATGTACAAAAAAGTGTGATCGAGCATTTAACTCTGGTCTAGTATGAATGTACCTCATTACTTTAAAAAATGTCTAGCTTTACAAATATCAGGGTAAAAAATCAAAGACATCATACTCAAGTCAAATTTCTTTCAAATTTAATCCGTTTTTGATAATATTTTCCAATATTTTTTTTGTTTAAATGATCATCAAATGTTGCTTATTTCTACAACGAAGGCTAATTTTAATGTATGCGGAATGTAAACAAGTGATTGTAAGATGAGTTATATAAGAATTGCTAATTTTTTTTCATGCAAAATTATTTAACTCTGGAGTCTGAAATAAAAGTGTATATAAATATTCATTGCTTTTACATAGAGAGCAAGACGATTTATATTTCGAAGACGTCATTTGAATAAAGTTCATTTTTTTCGAAGAAGTTGAAAGTTTTCAAGTAAAATAAGTTATTATAGTTTTATAATAATTCAAAAAAATATCACCACTGAATGTACGCATTTTAGAGATGCGATACACTCAGTGGATTACATTGCAATTGGAAAGTGTTTCATAATCAATGTCTTATGCATGATTGATTATTCTTGTTTTACTAATACTACCCCTATTCAGCAACATGCCACGGTATGATGCTACTGTCTATCCTTTAAGTTGATTTTTATAAGAATGGAGACTGCGAGCAATCACCGATGGGATAAATCTCTGAACGTTAATTATGAAACACACTGTATAGTAACGTACTCTCACTACACAATGTTTTCATATTCATGATTTATGTTATATTTACTATAAATAAAAGTGTGAATTTTTTTAATCATTAATGCTGTTTGAAGAGCTAAATACCCACCGTAGTGACTTTAGGTAGGCAGGTGAGATATATTCAAATTGGGGAAAGTTTTTTACTGAAACTAATTCTTCTGGATCATGCTCAAAAGTGCTAAATACTACACCACTCTATCTATTTAGTAATTACGTGAATTACTCTATACTATATTGTTTTACTTTCCCTACATACATAGTGTAATATACAGAGGAATTATTGTGACGAATTCAAGTTTGCGACAGAAGAGAACGCGGAATCGATCATTTTTAAAATGATGTGTGTGGGGGGGAGGCGTTAACATATGAAGCCGATATCTGATGAGCAATTGGAGCGTTACAAAATTTGGTACAAAAATTGCAATCAGTAAATACTGGAAGCCTGTTGATTCGAAACGCAATCACATGTTCAATAGATCCTCTCAAATTTTGGAATGAAAATTTTTTAAAAACCATCAAAAAATCATAACCGTCAATAATGCTACGTAAATAATCCTTTCTTGTTAGATATTACAATTATTCCAGATAAATTTAACAAAAAATCCCATAAAATGAAAAAAAGTATTAACTATTCTGAAATATGTCCTCTTTTAATTTGTAATATTTTACGATAAATTCTTTAACATCATTCCCGTATATCCATTCACGAGAGAAGATACTTTGTAATAGTTTTATATATTTACACCTAACAATTTGTCAACAGTCATTTATATACAAGAAATGTTGTTCATCCCATTTGTCTTGCCGATAAATTCGACAAACTTGCCAACTTATTTAGCGAAATATCGCAACTTGGCGATATTTTGCTCCAGATTAAAAATAATATGATTAAAATTTAAATAATTATAAATTATGTAAATTTCACAACATCAGGTATTGCATCAAATGCATTCTTATGCAAATGATGGTAAATGTTTTACATTAAATTCAAACTGCATATTAAATCTATTTATCATATCTTGATGACAAATTAAAACTCTGCATAAACGTCAAAGTATTATTATTTATTTCGATTACAGACACTAATTTTTTAAGACTCACCTGATTGGGTAAAACATATTTTACAAGAAAGATTAATCATGCTTAAAGCATTGATTATGAAACACTTTCCAACTTCAATGCAATTTTATTTAAACATGTCTAAAATGCAATACATTCCTCGGTAATATTTTAAAACTTCTCACAATACTACATTGATTTATTATATTTGAAAACTTAAACATTCATCGAAAAAAATGAATTTCATTCAAATGACGGCATTGCAATATAAATTGCCTGGTTTAAACATCTCTAAAATGTGATATATTACTCGGTAACAATTAATCGGAATTATCATAATACCACGATAATTTATTATATTTAAAAACTTCATTGAAAATAACTGAAATTCATTCAAATGACGTCATAGAAAAAATAACACGCCTGGCTCTCTCTAAAAAAGCAGCATTTCATTCATAAATAATTTCCCATTCATGTCATTCATCACAATACTATAATAATTTATTTTATTTAAAAATTAAGACCATGGAGCTACAAGTAATTTAACTCTATGCTTAAAACTTCATCGCAAAAAATCGTCCTTCTCTCGGTAAAGTCAATGAATATTTCTTTCATATCAGCTATGCAGACTCCATGAGCTAAATTCTTTTGCATTAAAAAAATACAGCAATTCCTATACAACTCATCCTACATATTTTGCTGTTTACATTTCACATAAGTGAAAAATAGGCTTCGTTAGAGAAATGATCAAAGTTGGATGCTCATTTAAACTCAAATATATTGTCATTGCATTGTTTCAGTATGTAGATGCACAGAATTTAAGCGAAAATAAAGAGGTTTTACGACGAATACAACACTCAATATGAATTAAAAAGAACTTTAAAAATGACGATTTTGAGACAAGATGGATGCCGTATTATATTTTGAAGTTAGTCACGTGATCGTTTCATACCATGGTCGCGTGATCGCTTCATATAAGAGGTGTAATTATTATTTTAATTTTTATTTAAAAAACTACTGAATATATTTTGCTGAATTTCTTTTTATATATTTTATGGAATAATTTGAATATTACCTAAAATTTTCGAAGCAATTTGTAAATTTTAAATCCGCTTAAAAAATGTTTGAAAAATTAGGTCCCATAGGGTTTAATGTATTTCATTTTTTCAACCCGGGTTCAATCCAAAACCAATTGGGTGATATTATTTATTTATATTCCCATAGGTCCTACAGACCGTCTGAACAACATACTAAAATTTCATTTTGATTAAGTCATTTTTACGGCAGTTAACGTGCTAACGGACAGACAGACAGAATGAACAAAGTCATAAACACATTTCAACTTTGTTGTAAAGTGTTAATAATTTAATTATTAATTCATCAATTTGGCGTCATTTTCATAACTATAGCTTCGTTTTTGCCAATTTGACACCATATTGAAAAAGTTGCCAACCTGGCGATATTTCGCCAAATCAGTCTTTAAGATCGCCAAATAAATCTTAAAACGTTACATATTTGATGATTCTCGCTTTTAACACTTTACAACAAAGTTGAAAAGTGTTTATGACTTTGTTCATTCTGTCTGTCTGTCTGTCCGTTAGCACGATAACTGCCGTAAAAATGACTTAATCAAAATGAAATTTTAGTATGTTGTTCAAACGGTCTGTAGGACCTATGGGAATATAAATGAATAATATCACCCAATTAGTTTTGGATTGAACCTGGGTTGAAAAAATGAAATACATTAAGCCCTATGGGACCTAATTTTTCAAACATTTTTTAAGCGGATTTAAAATTCGCAAATTGCTTCGAAAATTTTAGGTAATATTCAAATTGTTCCAAAAAATATATAAAAAAAAATTCAGCGAAATATCTTCAGTAGTTTTTTAAATAAAAATTAAAATAATAATTACACCTCTTACATGAAACGATCACGTGACCATGATATGAAAAGATCACAAGACCCACTTCAAAATGATATATGGCATCCATCTTGTTTCAAAATCGTGATTTTTAAGTTCTTTTTAATTCATATTGAGTGTTGTATCCGTCCTAAAACTACTTTATTTTTGCTTAAATTCTGTGCATCTACATACTGAAACAACGCAAATACAATATATTTGAGTTTAAATGATTATCCAAATTTGATTATTTCTACAACGAAGCCTATTTTTCACTTATGTAAAATGTAAACAGCAAAATATGTAGAATGAGTTTTATTGGAATTGCTGTATTTCTTTAACACAAAATAATTTAGCCCATGGAGTCTGCATGGCTGATATGAATGAAATATTAATTGATTTTATAAAGAGAAGGACGATTTTTTTCGATGAAGTTTTAAGCATAGAGTTTAATTACTTGTAGCTCCATGATCTTAATTTTTAAATGAAATAAATTATTATAGTATTGTGATGAATGAAATGAATGGGAGAAAGTTATGAATGAAATGCTGTTTTTATAGAGAGATCCAGGCGTGTTATTTTTTCTATGACGTCATTTGAATTAATTTCAGTTGTTTTCGAATATAATAAATTATCGTAGTATTATGATAGTTCTAAAAATATTACCGTGGAATGTATCGCATTTTAGAGATATTTAAACCAGACAATTTATATTTCAATGCCGTCATTTGAATGAAGTTCATTTTTTTCAATGAAGGTTTAAGTTTTCAAATATAATAAATTAGTGTAGTATTGTGAGAAGTTTTAAAATATTACCGAGGAATGTATTTCATTTTAGACTTTTTTAAATAAAATTGCATTGAAGTTGTAAAGTGTTTCATAATCAATGCTTTAAGCATGATTGATCTTTCTTGTTGTGTAATATTTTTTTTTAATTATTTGAAAAACTTGCAATATCTCTAGAATATATTCAAGCTAATGTTCTAAAATTTGCGTCACTTCTTTTGAAAAAAAAAAATTATGTACTGTCAGATGATTATTTATTTAACATTATTGAATATTCCGATTTTTCGTTATTTTTTTCAAATATTCATTCAGAACTTTGGAGGTCTTCGGAACGTTCAATCGCGTAGGGTTTCAGTATTCACAGATCATAACAATCGTAGTACAATATTATGTTGAATGTTTCTTTCAGCACTTTTTGGCCGGGGGGGGGGGGAATGAAATTTCGGGGGGACACGTTTTCTATTTGCCCTATATATCTAAATATTGTGTCACGTAGGTAGAAACTAGGTTAACATAAAATGTCTCCAGCGAGGGGGGGGTGGCGAATACTCGGATCCAAGGGGTTTCCCTCCCCCAGGAGGTATGCTTGAAAAAATCACTGTAATTTCGAAACGCTGAGATATCGGATCCACAGACTCTCGCAGACACACACACTAACATACAGACACACACACACATAGACAGACTTCAAAAACATCCGAGTTCAGAGATGCTTGAAACGTACTGTTCTGCCGAAAACTCAAATTCGAATTTTCGGGCTTATGCTTTACTACGAATTCCTATGTAAATTTAGGGAAGTAAATTTACTTTGTAAATTTAGGGAAGTAAAACAGTTTGGAAACACTGCTTTACAGGAAGAGGCAAAATGATCTCAACCGTGCCTTCAGGTAGGAATAGCATTTTGCCCGAAAGTCTTGTTCTGGTGCTGCCATCTATATTACACTTATTCAACGAATAAAATACAATAAATCTGAAGTTCTTGCATGAAAATTTTTGAATCAGTTACACGTGAAGACAAGTTTTAAACTTTTAATGAATCATGTCTTGAGCTTTAGTCTTCATACAAGAATTAACCAAAAACTATACGAAAGTTTTAGAGAAAAGAAAAGCTAGAAAGTGACTATAGTATAAGGATCTTCATATGTAGTTTGAAATGTCGAAGTTGAAATTGTAATATCGATTGATTTACACTATACAGGAATTTGAAAAAGAAACTTTTGGTCTGTGTTTGCAATATTAAGTGATATCAAAAAGAATTAACATGGCAATATCCTTTTTTAACACTTTACAACAAAGTTGAAAAGTGTTTATGACTTTGTTCATTCTGTCTGTCTGTCTGTTTGTCCGTTAGCACGATAACTGCCGTAAAAATAACTTTATCAAAATGAAAGTTTAGTATGTTTTTCAGACGGTCTGTGGGACCTATGGGAATATAAATAAATAATATCACCCAATTAGTTTTTATTGAGCCCGGGTTGAAAAAATGAAATACATTGAACACTATGGGACCTAATTTTTCAAACATTTTTTAAATAAACGTAAAATTCACAAATTGCTTCGAAATTTTTAGGAAATATTCACATTATCCCATAGAATATATAAAAAAAAATTCAGTGAAATATGTTAAGTAGTTTTTTAATTAAAAATTATTTAATATAGAGAAAAAAACAAATTCAATTAAATTCTGACTTTGGGATATCCTCCAGAAAGAAAAGAGAGATATATTATATAATAAATATCTTTCCAAGTGTTTAATCATTTTACATATAAGAGAGGCTTCACATTTTAAAATAAATTTGGTAGATAACAATTTTTCAATTATTTTTAATTTTATATAACTCTTCATGATATACTTATTTGATGGCATTTTTAATGCACTTTCCTACGTCCTAGAGAGTTAAAATTTGATACACAGCTTAAATTTGTTGAACATTTTATTCGACAAAAATTTGATGGATATTTAAATATAGATCATACATATTTTTCGAAATGGCCTGAAAATAATCCCCGTTCACTTCTATAAATCATTGCTGTAATATTGTTAAAAATTCTGATGCGGACAGCACATGTCTTTCCCTGCAGACTCATTCATATTCGTTCTCTTTATTTCTTCAATAATAATTTGAGTTTATCTGCACAAAATAACAACTATAAGTATTTTAAATGACATTGAATTTACACGTTAAACTTAAATTTGGTTCTCATTTGATAGCTGGACTTATTGTCAAAGGTGGCGTAGCAAAAACGCAGAAAAACTAGAATATATCAAGAACGGCTAGTCCTAGAGTAATGGGGTTAGTCTTTTTCTTTTTGTTGTCAAAAATCACGTATAAAATACGAATTTCATTGATATAATTGAGCACGCGTAGTCTTTTATTTTTATATATAACGATTTTTGCAGACCATTTCGCAAAAATAGCCCGTTCCTTTTTCTCGAATCGTACTAGAATAACCTACAAATGATTTATATACAAAATTTTGTTAAATTTGGTATATAAATCACTTGTAGGTTATTGAAATATTATACACCAAATTTTGTTAAATTTGTTCCATTAGTTTTTAGCTAGAGTGGATAAAGACAATTTCTGCGGCCATTTCGCAAAGAAGGCAGATTCTTTTATTACGAATCGTACTATAATCTAATGAACATCAGGATTTCCCACAACAAACATACCTACCAAATTGTATGAAGTTCGGTCCATTAGTTTTTCAATTAGAGTTGATGTAATATCCACACAGATACACCCTTACACACACAGACGTCTTCCTAAAAATAGTTTTTTCGTGTTCTAGAAGTCCCAAAACGTGTAGATCCTTTGAAAATTCGAGTTCCGATCTTGGGCACGATTCCAGTACTTTGAGTACATACACATACACACATATATTATCTCTGTATTATCTGTGTATCTAAATTCCGTGCCTATGCAATTACAATAGTTGTGATTCTAAATGATCCCTAAACTTTTATTATTTCTTCAACGAAGCCTAATTTTAACATATGCAGAATGCAAATAACTCAAGCAGTTGTAAGATGAATTACATAAGAATTGCTGAATTTTTTTCACACAAAATTATTTAGCTCTGGAGTCTGGAATGCAAGTTATATGAATGAAATATTCATTGATTTTGCATAAAGAATCAGATGATTTATATTTCGATGCAGTTTTAAATATTTAAGTATAATAAATTACTGTAATACTGTGATAATGTAAAAGATATCACCACTGAATGTATCACATTTTAGAAATTTTTAAATGAAATTGCATTTCAGTTGGAAAGTGTTTCATAATCAATGCTTATGCATGATTGATCTTTCTTGTTTTATAATTTATATAATATTTCAAATTTGATCAATGCATAATAAAATACTTAGTACATGTACATTGCAGTAAAAATTAAAAAGTGATTTGTTGTATTTAGAACTACGAACTAAAATTTACAAAACGGATGGCAAAAGCATTTTAAAATTGAACTTTCTCTAAAATTTTAGTGTTAGTAATTTCCTGTTCATTAATTTATTCAGTACTATCAAATTTTAAACCATGTTCAGGGACATCCTGAAAGCTATGCATCCCAAGTGACTGCTTAGGTCCTCATGCTTGTAGAGGGTCTCAAAATTGGAAAGGATATTTTTTTTTTATCTTACGCATTTATTAAATTTTGTTTGGAGCTAATTATTTCAATGCAATATCCTACCACTAATTAATCCCTCCTACGTTTTTTCCTTTATTATTTTGTGTTATTCTGAAATATACCATTTTTGAAGGAACAGCTCCTGAACCGGAAGTAGAAATCCGTAATGATCCCCTACAGTCTCCAGAATTTGACACCATATCAGTCATCATAAGCTCCATATCAGTTATCATATCAATCCATAAAGCTTTATCCATATCATTCCTCATAAGCTATATCAATAGCCAATCCTGTGAAATAGATGTTTGAATAAAATATTTTAAGCAAGACATGGAAAAGGAACTGGAAGTGAAAATCCTTTTTGAACCATTTTCTCCTGAATTTGATGAGGAATCCATATCAGCTATCATCTAAGCTCTATCTATAACCAATCTTTAAAAATAGTTATTTCAGGGAAAATTTTTTAACCAGAAATGGAAATCTTTAGTAACCACTCCATCCCCTTCTAAAATTTGTTTCAAGAGGAAGTTGTGGTAAAAACTAGATGGCAAATTATATTGCCACCAATAAAAATAAAGTTGACATATAGTCCAAGACCCAGCAATATTTTCCCAACCCATCGAGTGCAAAAGGTCTGAACAAATGAGCATTGCATGTGGTAGAACTTCGCGGTGTCAGCCGAGATCTGTGAGTCTGGCAATCTCCTCCGGTGGCCTTCATCCTAGACGTATTTTTGAAATAGGCTAAAATTGACATTTACTGAACCCATCGAGTGCACGGATGAAATTGATGTCAAATGATAGGTTTTAACGTCCCATTAACGAATTTATGAGACTGGCAGTCGTTACAGATGGCCGTCTGCATGCCAGATGCCTCAAAAGTTGAATATTTGAAATTTTAAACATCTATACTTCAGAAACTTACTGGTAGAATTCCAAAATAATTTTATATTTAGAGGTTTTAACATATGTGCATTAAGATTATGTAAAAAAATTAGCATGTTATATTTAACTTTTTTCCCCGACGAAATTTTTACATTTAAAAAAAATTTAAATATTAAAATATAAAATTTTTTATTAAGAATTGTCGTTTGAGTTATCCTACTACATATTTAACTCATTTGCGATAGAAACTTTTCTGACAGTTGACAACAGAGTTTTGGACTTTTCAGTGATAATTTGTCCTAAAAGATTTTTAGCTATATCTTACTAAAATATGTACTTATTTGTATAGCTTTTACTTTTAAATACGTAATAGGATAAACCAAACGACAATTCGTAATTAAAAGTTTTATATTTTGCTATTTTAATTTATTTAAAAATTTAAAATTTTTGGTCGGAAAAAAATATGAATTATAATGTACTAATTACGCAGGATGCATACGACCGGCATGCATACTGCCACCTGTAAAGACTGACAGACTCATAAATTCATTAACAGGACGTTAAAGCCTGTTATTTGACCCCAATTTCATCCGTGTACTCTATAGGTTCAGTGAGTATCAATTTTAGCGCATTTCAAAAATACGCCCAGGGCTAAGGCCACCTGAGGGGACTACCAGACTCACGAATTTTCGTTGACACCTCGAAGTTCTACCACATGCAATGCTTAAACCTTTTGTACTCAATGGGTCAGAAAAAAATGTTGCTGTTTGTGATATTATGTTCTTGTTTTGGCAACACTAACTTTAGGTACTTGAAGAATGGCAACACTACTATGTTTGATGTTCCAACTACTAGCGTGCGATACTGCTTTGCCATTTTGTCATGCATCATTCTAGTTGATTAAAGCTTTCTTTAAGTCTAACTCGTTTTCTAATGATCATTTCTATTACAATTTAATCAACTAGATTTCTTGGATCTAAATTCACATGAGATGGAACGACTTCTCAAGCCAGAGAGATTCGACGTGGATCCAACGTGCGTAGGAGCTGAAGCAAAATGGAAACATTGGAAACGGACATTTTCAAATTTCCTGGGCGAAGTTCAGCATTTGACTGAGGAAAATAAGCTTCATCTCTTGTGTAATTACGTGTCGGCGGGTGTTTATCAGCATATCAACGAAGCAGAAAACTACAATACGGCTATTACTGCCCTGGATTCTATTTACGTTACTAAACGAAACGAAATATTCGCCAGACACTGCGTGGCTTCGAGAACTCAACAATCGGGAGAGTCTGTGAGTGAATATCTACAGATACTTAAACAAATGAGCAAAGATTGTAATTTCAAATCTGTTACGGCTGAACAATACAAAAATGAGTATATTAGAGACGCATTCATCCGGGGTTTAAGGAGCACTCGAATTCGAGAACGCCTGTTGGAGAACACTACAATTACGTTGGATAATGCATTCGACCAGGCTAGGGCATTAGAACTGGCAGAACATCACTCCGCTTCGTATTCTGCAAATTCGAATTCGGTACCTGTGGCTGCTATGGAGCAGAAAGACGAAAAACCTGAGGAGACTCACGCAACTGCAGCTATACCAGCCCGCACCGGGAAATGCTTTTTTTGTGGGAATGACCGCCATGTTCGAAACGTCTGCCCGGCCAAGGATGCACTATGTAGAGGGTGTGGAAAGAAAGGTCATTACCAGAGAGTTTGCAAGTCTAGACTGTCGCGCCCCACGAACAATTCTACGGCATCAGTTCATACTTTAGCATCAGCATCAATTATCCCCAGTTGTCTCCAAAAATCTATTACTAAAGTGGATATAAATGGAATAGAGCTAAATGCTCTGATCGATACTGGCAGCTCACTCAGTTTTCTAAACCAATCTCTGGTAAAAAAGTGTCGAATACTAGTGAAGCCATACTTCGGTAGAATAACTATGGCTAACTCTTCCTTAAGCTCGGACATTACTGGCTGTTCCATGATAACGGTAAAATTACAAACTCATTCATATACAAACGTAGAGGTGTTAATCATGAAAAACCTCTGTGCAGATTTTCTGATCGGCCATGACTTACTAAAAAATCATTCTTCAGTTGAGATTGATTTCAACGGTGACAGACCACCTCTGAAAATCTGCTCATTGGCAATTGCTCAAGTCCCCTCTGTCTCACTGTTTGCTAACTTAACCCCTGACTGTAGACCAGTGATCACGAAGTCAAGGCGTCAAACGGAAGAAGATAGACTATTTATAGCTGCGAACGTAAACAGACTACTAGAAGAAGGTGTAATCGAACCCAGTAATTCACCTTGGCGTGCACAAGCATTTGTCGTGAAAGGAGAACACCACAAGCCCAGAATGGTTGTCGATTATTCACAGACAATTAATAGATTCACGATGCTTGATGCTTATCCTCTTCCCAGAATTGAAGAATTAATTTCACAAGTGTCTAAATATGAAATATTTAGTACTATTGATCTCAAAAGTGCCTATCATCAGGTACCCATATTAGAATCTGAAAAACATTACACAGCTTTTGAAGCTGAAGGTAAACTGTACCATTTTCTACGTGTCCCTTTCGGTGTGACTAATGGGGTAGCATGCTTCCAGAGAATCATTGATAAAATAATTAAGGATGAAGGTTTAGAAGGCACTTTTCCATATCTTGATGATGTAACGGTATGTGGGAAAAATCAAAGAGAGCATGACTGCAACTTGGAAAAATTCATGATTACTGCTAAGAAATACAACTTAACACTGAATGATGAGAAGTGTGTTTTTTCTACTAAATCGATCAAACTACTAGGATACTTTATCGAGAACAAAACTATAAAACCTGACCCCGACAGACTGGCTCCACTGTTGAACTTACCTATTCCTAAAGACACAGCGTCTCTACAACGTGCGCTGGGCATGTTTGCCCATTATTGTCGTTGGATTCCCACATTCTCTGAGAAGATTCGCCCTCTCTTGGCTAAGGGTCCCTTTCCTCTTCCAGAAGTTGCTGTGAAGGCTTTTGACTCATTAAAGACCGATATAGCTAATGCCTCCTTGTTTGCTATTGAGGACAACATACCCTTTAGAGTGGAAACAGACGCCTCTGAGTTTGCTATAGGGGCTTCCTTGAGTCAAGCTGAACGTCCTGTGGCATTCTTCTCAAGAACTCTGAACGCATCTGAGCAGAAGCATTCCTCGATTGAAAAGGAGGCCTATGCAATTGTTGAATCCCTACGGAATTGGCGACATTACTTAATTGGTAGACATTTTGAAGTTTTTACTGACCAAAGATCAGTCACATTCATGTTTGATCAGTGTCATAACAGTAAAATTAAAAATGAGAAAATCATGCGTTGGAGATTGGAACTTACCTGCTTCAAATTTGATATTATCTACCGACCTGGAAACAGAAATGCAACTGCGGATACTCTATCAAGAATAACGGCGGCTACCAGCCCAGGAGTGAATATAAGAGAATTACATGAGGCATTGTGTCATCCGGGAATCACCCGAATGTATCATTGGATCAGATCTAAAAATTTAGCCTTCTCTTTGGACGACATTAAGAGGGTCATAAACGCTTGCCCCTGTTGCAACGAAGTCAAGCCACGATTCTGTAAAAATGATGGAAAATTAATCAAAGCAACTGCTGCTTTTGAAAGATTAAATCTGGATTTCAAAGGACCTTTACCAACAGTTTCCAGGAACCGCTTCCTCCTGACTGTAGTAGATGAGTTTTCGAGATTCCCCTTTGCAATTCCCTGTTCTGATATCTCGGCGTCTACCATTATAACTCACTTGCAAAACATCTTCTCAATTTTTGGAATGCCGGCTTATATACATTCTGATAGAGGTTCATCTTTTATGTCCCGTGAGTTAAAATCTTTTCTCACTCCACTTGGGATAGCGACTAGCAGGACGACTGCTTACAATCCGCAAGGAAATGGCCAAGTCGAAAGATACAATGGAATCGTATGGAAAACTATCCAGCTGGCACTAAAATCAAAAAACATGGCAATTGAACAATGGGAAAATGTTTTACAACCTGCCTTACATTCGATTCGCTCCCTACTATGCACCTCCACAAATGCTACACCTCATGAACGAATGTTCTCCCACATTAGAAGATCCTACAATGGTTACTCCATACCTACCTGGCTTACCCATCCAGGTCCAGTGCTAATGAGGAACAACACACGAGCTAATAAGTATGAGCCTATTGTGCAGGAAGTAGAACTCATTGAAGCAAACCCAGACTATGCTTATGTTAGACTCCCAGACGGACGTGAAACCAGTGTCTCTATACGGCACTTAGGTCCAAGAGGGGAAACTCCTTTACCTATCAATGACGACGGAGACAGCTGTAGCAGCCATCTGCCTTCTTCTGATATTCTGAATTCTGAATTGTCTAACGCACATACAAAAACCCCACCGGTGAGTCTCAAAAATATGACAGAAGATGAAGCTCAAGACAGTGTACCACCATATCCTAGCAGTCCAGCCTCCTCATCAGAGAACTTCTGTAAGAATACTGGGGAGAGGTCCCAGGATCCTACTACATTTCGTCCCAGCAGACCGAAACGCCTGCCTTCCTATTTAGCCGACTATGTGATTGACTAACACTATGGGAGGGGTGAATGTGATATTATGTTCTTGTTTTGGCAACACTAACTTTAGGTACTTGAAGAATGGCAACACTACTATGTTTGATGTTCCAACTACTAGCGTGCGATACTGCTTTGCCATTTTGTCATGCATCATTCTAGTTGATTAAAGCTTTCTTTAAGTCTAACTCGTTTTCTAATGATCATTTCTATTACACTGTTCTCTCTAATATTTTCACATAAATGCAATTTATGACTTTTGCTAGATTTGGAAATAACATCCATACTGGAAATGAGACTGGTTCAACTCGAGACCGGACCTGGATAGGGCTCGGGCTCTATGGTACTAAGTGCAATTAAGCTCCGACGCCAAACTATTATTTTTTAATTTATTTCGCTTTCATTTTCTCTTACATTTTATAGTTACACTCATTTATTTTTAATCTTCTGTCCTATCCGCGCTTTGTTAACTTTCGCGGCACACGTTTTTCGCCGAAATTCTGCTCAAACAGTTGCGAAATATTTTCTGAAAGATATAATGCAATGCTTAAATTATATTAAAACTAAATTTAATACCCAATAAAACTTAGAATATATTTTTTATTTTAATCCAAAATATTTTTGTACTGTCATCTGTTGTCCTAATTTAATTCATACCAATTATTTTTATTTTTAATGAACATTTGTAAATATCTATTCCTTCTAATACAGTATTAAATACAACAACAGATCACATATAATAATGCCACGATCAATGAAAGGTAATTTCTCATTCTATAAATTTGATAAGGGGATCTAAGTATACATGACTGAAGACTGCAGCTTTGTCTTCAAATTCCTTTGTCTTCAAATCCAAGTTCAATTACGTTTCCGTGATTGTGGCATTATTATATATGATCTATTGTTGCATTTAATAGTGTATTAGAAGGAATAGACATTTAAAAATGTTCATTAAAAAATAAAAATAGTCGGTATGAATTAAATTACGACAACAAATAGCAGCACCAAAAATATTTTGAATTAAGATAAAAAATATATTCCATATTTTATTGGGTATTAAATTTAGTTTTAATATAATCTAAGCATCGCATTTTATCTTTCAGAAAATATTTCGCAACTGTTTGAGCAGAATTTCGGCGAAAAACGTGTGCCGCGAAAGTTAACAAAGCGCAGATAGGATTTCTAAATAGTTAATGATTCGAAAATGTCTAAATAGTTATCTTAGAAATCAAATATAATCACATTTTATTTTATTGCTGAGAAGTTACTGCTAACAGATTTCTGAAATTTTATTTGGCAATATCGGCAACCAATTGCTGATCCTGTATATTGCTTTACTAGGATCATAAACTGTCTCTGGGGTGTTGTTGTTGTTGTTGAGACCCAGACCGTCCGACCTACCAGAAAGGTTGTCTCTGGGGTGTAATGTTAGGCTACTAAAATGCTATGTGAAAATGTTGGTCGTGTAACGTAGCGTTGTTGTTGAGACCCAGACCTTCCAACCTACCAGAAAGGTGTAAGGTAACTGTTTGGACGGCCGGGAAGTGCCACCCAATTTAGAGTGTAGCGTAGCGTGTAATAAATTCGAAGTTTCAGCTCAAAAGTATTTATTTATGCCATTTTTATGTTTGATACCTAAATAAAATAGTTAGTTTTCCCAAATTACTATTTTATGTTGAACAGTTTGGGCCCGGGCGAACTCAGGAGATCATTATAATAACACAAATTTCAGCCCGAACTCAACTCTAATCCATACTGTATGTGACATGAATTTAGCTCTAATAAAATTCATCCCCATGATGTTCTTCATGTGGGAAAACAAATTACACCTGTAATACAGGGGAGGGGGTCTACGTTAAATTGATGAGATATTTGGAAGTAGAAATGAGGACAAAATACTAATTATCCTAATTTTTACAGTAAAAATGAGGACAAATTTTCCTAAGCATGAGGACAACATTTATGTCAAACATAAAATATTAGATGAAATTTTAATAAAATATTGTGAAAACCATTCTTCGTAATTTGTATTTTTCTCTATCGAGGAATTCCTTCGATTCGCTCTTTTCTCAAATGCGATGGAAACTCGCGGAAAATATAGGAAGGAGCGCTTACTAGAAATTTTCTGCAAAAAGGAGCAAGTAGAATTTAGTTGACCTGCTCCCTCAAATACCACGGAAAATCAGAGAGTACGTAAGGATGGAGATTCAAATCTTGAATTAATTTATGATTACCTTATGTGCATAATTGTAAGATAAAATAACGATATTTTAATAAATAAATTTATTTTATTCGATGACAAAATTATTTATCTATTTAATTATTGTTATTTAAATAATTATATTAATTAAATATGAAATTATTTATTTATTTAATTATTATTTATATTTCATCAGTGTTTGGAGGGAGCTGTTTCTCGAAATATTTCGTATTTTAAATTGAATTAAAAAAGTAGGGAGAGGGGCGTTGTCCCGAAGTCGGCGAATAGATGAAATTCTACAGTAAAATAAATTATAAAAAGTAGCGAAATGCTGTCATTACATAAATGTATATTTAGAATTGCAAACAACTTATGTCTTTGCAATACTTGAAATCCAATCACAACACACGTAAATAATGCTGAAATTCAATTTTTCTACAAACGAAAAATATAAATCCAATGACCACAGCAGAGTTATTCAAACTCCTAATCTTGACTACAGTATTATTTTCATCTAACTTTTAAAATACAGATTTATTTGATATCTCATTAATCTTTATTCATAACATTTTAGTAAGGTGAACAATAAAAATATTAAACATAAATAAAACCAAAAACATTTACATCAAAATTACTTATTATTTAGAACTGTTTCAATACTGCAAACATATTTATGAGATGAATGCATTTTTTATTTTTTAAATCTACACATGAGTAATTTAAATTGGTTTTAGTAATCAACATATCTTTCAATATGGACACATGAAGGGATTTTTTTTTTTTAGGTTCACATTCCATTCATAAATGAACAATCTTACTCTGTGAGAGCATTTGTACTTGGCAGACTCAAAATTATTTCCTCTACTCTACATATTTTTGTGGGAAACATTGATATTTTGAAAAGGGCAAAACATTTTCACCCACTACTTATCTTATCACCGCCCTTCGAATGCATTCCGAAAGCCTCCTTTAGATGTTCAAAAAATTCAACGTTCAACATCAATTTTAATTTTTAATGAAGACAAGAAGTGTGAAAATGAGGACATTTCGTATCCTCATTTAATTTTTTTTAAAAATGGGGACAGAGCATCGAAAATGAAGACTGTCCAAGTGAGGATGTCTATTGTACGGCGAAATCCGCAAATGGGAAATTGAATGAGTTACGCCACTGGCAATCACAAAGAAAACCATAAATAACAAAAAAATTTAAAGTACGCGCGCGTATATAACTTTTGAAGCCATTCGTATGACACGCGCGTTTTTTAACCAGCATCAAAAAGTAACTTTCCTTAAAGTTCAGTTCATATATATATATATATATATATATATATATATATGTATATTCTACTTTTATCAAGTAAAACATTTTACATATTGTATTTCACCGAATCAAGAAAAATATAACTGAAAAATAGAAAAATATAAAGTCACTGATATACAACGCAACTTGACTCGAATTCTGTAGTCAAGATGGCTCAGCTTTTGTTTGAGTCTGTGCCTGGTAAACAATATTATTTTAATTGCATTATTTGTGCTTCTAATTGTTAAAAAGCAATCTTGTCTGCGATTATGTTGTGTTCTTTTTAATTAAAGAAATTAATTGTAGAGCTGATGTATCAAAATTTTCTTACTTTTTGTGTCTCAATGTGTACATGTTATAATTTTATTTACACTGCTTAACAAGAAATTCACGGTAATTTCTTTTGCAGTATCCAAAGTTTCTACTGTTCATACCAATGAGAACTCAACTGTACTGACAGTTCATAGAATGTTAGATCCACATTTAATTACTCAACCTGAAGCAGGTACTTGCCATCTCCGTTTCCTAAATGTTATTTTTTTTGCATATGAAAACTAACATTTAAAACTCGTCTGCATTTACTTGATTTGTCTAATATTATAGTTAAAAGTTTTATGTTTTACAAGCATCTGGAATTTATTTCGTACAGTAATGTACGATGACTTCCTGCCTTTCTATTTTGTGCTAAGCACATTTTGGCATTTTCCCAAAATTCGGTGCGGTAGCAAATTTTTATTCGGCTCCCGGTGTTATTATAATACATTTTTCAGTTCATAAAAATACTTTTCCGCTCAAATTTTATGCACATTTAATTTTTTTTTTCAATATCTTACTTTTGGAAACATATACATGAAAAATAACTAAATTTGCATACAAATTAAGAGAAAAAGTCTTAAATATGAATAAAAACTCATTCTAAAAATAATGCAAAACTGAAATCTGGCAAACTGCTGATTACACTAACTACAAATTTTGAGTTGGTTGCTTCAGAAACAAAATAAGTTATTTCTTAATAATTTTGGTGTGCTGAGTTTGAAGATGACCATAAAAATGATAGCTTATCACAGATTTCTGAGATAAATTAATTTTAATAAAGTGCACTACCTATATACACAATGTACTGTAAACAATGTACAATACAATCATTGCAAGTATATTCTTTGATCATTAAAAGTAAATAGTTGTATTTAAGGATACAATAAATCACATTGTAGCATTATAAGCTGACATCACTTGCATGTACGACTCTGCTGTACTCTCTTTTTGTATGAAACTTCAGGTGTTTCTCTAGTCATATTCTAACAGTAGTCTACTAACATCGCTGAGCTTCGTTGTCCTTAGTAGCATTTTTTCATACATAAGATATCTTCATGGAAACATTTTCCATGTTTGTCACTTATTAAATCACATGTCTTCAGGTGATCTGGGTGGTCTGGGTTTGTCACAAATTGAACCACAATGACTTTAAGAAAAAAGTCGAGATAAGAGTACAGAAAATTAATTTTTAAGGATATATTGCATCCCAGTTTTCTATAACATGAAACCATGTTTCACACTACTTTGTAATCCTTTGATTTGTAGTTTCAAAGAAAATTGTTTGCAATCCGACGTGAAGGGTAGAGTCTCTAACCTTTGTCACACATCCAGAAAGTAGCCTAGCCATATTTTTCGTCCACATGACTGGCTTTTATCATAGGCAAATACTAAGGATTAGACCTTAAAATTCCCAGTTGCCACATGGTGATTAACGAAATCCTAACTACCGGCCATACTCTGATATCCTAGAATCTCATCTTCCTAAACAATCTCTCTTGCAGAGTGAAAAACATCTCTCACTAATCGCAACAATACTGCTACGGCTCCTCCACAGTTGTCCCCCTTTAGCCGATCGTAATTTATTACATTTGCAGTCAAGAATGGGTTACAGTCCACATTCCTATCTTCTCCCTCCCTATAATCACAGATGTGTTTTGAGACATGCCCAGTCATTGCATCTTTGCTGCACTCTGTTCGTAGACATCCTTCTCAGTGTTTGAAGTTAACAATAAAAGTTATTAGTCATGCAGACCATTAAGTACAATAAAACACTGGTCCACAGCCATTATGACTGATTCGCTAAAAGTATAAACAACATGACAGCAATATATAAATAAATATTCGGATATTATTTTTGTCAACATTTTCAAAATTCATGTGTTTTTTGTTTTGTTTTTGTCATTTTGAAAAATGTAAATTTATAAGGTTATTGACTTACAATATAGATTTTTTTTTAATTACTAATATTTGAGATTTAAAGTCTCTTTGTTAGGCTTAATGGCAATCATTTTTGATCTTATGCCTTACACCCCATTCTAATCAGAGGGATGATACAGCAGGAACGGGATAAAAAGCTTCGATGCTAGGTTTGTCCATATATCCCATGTCTGTATCATTTTATAATATTTCTGTGAATTTGTCTGAGTTATTATGTAAAAAAAAATAAGTTTTATAATTTACCAATCTCTTAAATTTTCCCAATTTTTAAAATTCTCCTTCTCCACCTCAAAAGCCAAATAATAGATCTTATAAAAGTAGATCTACTAAGGGGAGTTTTTTTGCTAACAGACATATAATGATACCTTGTACCTGATCAAAGTGCAAGGTATCACTATATATGTTAGCAAAAGCCAGCTCAAACATAGGAAGAAGGATTGGTTGTTCTACTTAGGTCTGCTGTATAATAAATCTATAGGTAAGTGCAATATAACTGTAAATTATATAGTATATAAATATAATATAACTGTAAATTATTATATAACATATTTAAATACAATTTTGCATAACATTAAGCAAGTTGAAAAAAATATTGCACATTTTGCAGCTGTCAACAATTGCCCACTAAACTTCACAAACCTACCAGACAGTGGCTACTAACTAAAAATTCTGATGTGGGCAGTACATGACTTTCCTTTTATAATGCAATGAATTTACTTCTTTCACAGTGAAAAAAATGATGAAAAAATCCACAGTATAGTGTTTTTAACGTTGAATTGTACATTTAGTGCTTTTCCGGATTACAACATATTTTAATACTGTTTCAAAGTACCCAATTAACTTATTTTCATGCAACTCTAAATTAACAATTATTAATATTGATAGCATCCTCAATAAGCAATATACAGAGGCTGTTCGCACATTTTTTAGACGATTTTGGTAAGCGGTAATAAAGCATCGTTTGCTGCAAAAGAAATAATTCCAATTGTACTATGTTTTTAAAAGTCAAAATTATCGTCTGCGGCTTGAAGGTTTTGTTTTTATTCAAAAATGGCGTTTTTAACAAAACAGTGGTTCGAAGGCTACATTTATGCTCTTTCCAAAGAGAAATATGCATACTCTGTTATCCAAAAACGATGTGAGAGTCATGGTTGTGTGATATCTAAAGCGTCGATATGTAATATCGTCAACAGGAAAGGAAAAAAACGTCAAATTGGAGCCTCAAGTGGGACAAAAATTCCAAACAAGTATCCAAGGAAAAAACGGACATCTTCGAATATTGCAAAGGTACGTTGTTTAATGTTAATAGAAAATCCCCCTAGTCAAGGGACAGTTGCAAAATCATTAAAATGCTCGGTGTCCACTGTAAACAAAATGATAAACGTTGATTTAAATCTTAAGAAAACGAAAAAACGCAATGTGCATCGTCTTCTTCCAAATCATATCGCTGAACGCAGGACACGCTGCAGAATTCTATATGAGAAACACTTATCCAAAGAAAAATGGAAAACAATTGTCACAATAGATGAATCATGGGTGTATTTAAATGATTGCAACAAAAAAAGAGCCATTTATTATCATAAAAGGGGAGAAAAAAATTTAAGTACATGGTTCAAAGAATCGAAAGAAAGTTTTTCTAAGGGATTCATGATTGTTGCTGGTTTTTCTTATAATGGCAAGTTAAAAATAAAGAAAGTGGGAAAAAATGTCAAGATTAACTCCAAATACTATCAGGAACATATTTTATCGCCAATTTTTCTGAATGAAATACCATCGCTTTACCCACAGTGCCATCAATCTGTGAGACTCCATCAGGACAAAGCTAGCAGTCACACATCAAAATCCACTGTAAATTTCCTAAAAGAAATGGAACAAAAAACTGGTATCAAGGCCATACCCTTCACTGATATCCCTACTAAATCTCCCGATGTATCACCTATGGATGTTTGTGCTTTCGGACTTTTAAAATCTGCATTATCCAAACGTCGTCCCAAAACTCTTACAGGACTCTGGAAAGCTGTTCAGGAGGAATGGGATAGAATACCTCTTCTGACACTTCAAAAGGCATTATTATCCTGGAAATTGCGGTGTCGAAAGATAGTTCAGAATAAGGGATGTCAAATAGAACATTTAAAACACAAGAATTTTATGTAATTTAGTTTTGTGAATACAATATACATCGTCTAAAAAATGTGTGAACAGCCTCTGTAGGCTATATATCAAAATATTTTATAACTAATTCAATATTATATAACTAATTCAACAATTAGACTTCAGTTTCATTAACTTTGACGATATTTTTATCAATCTGGGGTGGCATATCGCCAAGATGACGATATCCTTCTAGATTAATTTCCAAGTTCACCAAGTATATCGCCATGTGTTACAGAGAAACTGAGAGAAGAGTATTTCTTATATACTAGAAGGTATGCCCATCATACAAGGGAATTCAAAATTTGCAAATCATTACCTTCCATTTGGCCTCATTTTTGTATTTTTATCAATCTGCGAACATTTTCCTCATTTTGGCAACCTTTAAAAAAGTCACTAAGTTGATGACATCCTGCCAAAATTTCTCCTAGCATTATGGATACATAGGGAAATGGATTATTCTTATAGTGTATTCTTATGTTCTTTCCAAGATATTGAATTTTCATCAATTAGTCATCATCATTGATTTAGCATCATTTTTACCAATGTAACAGCATTTTCAACAATTTGGCAACATTTTAAAAAAGTTGCCAAATTGCCTATATTTTGCCGAATTTGTTGCTAAAATTTCACTAAACGTTATGGACAAGACATAGTTTATTCTTGTAGTAGGTAAATGACTATTGGCATCCAAATAAAAAACTAGTACCTCTGAAGTATCTTCTCTCGTGAATGGAACGTGCTAGATCCACTAGAATGATGATAACAAATTTATTGCATAATATTACATATGAAAAGTGAGCTTCATATTTTACAATAGTTAATTTTTTTTTTAATTTTATGTGATTTTTTGATACATTTATTTGTGAAATATGCAATATCTTGAGAACGGTTCATACTAGCTTTCTAATTTTTTGTGTGAATAGTTTTATAATGAAAAATTACATAAAAAATTATTGTTTACTTAACTATTGAAGGTTTTGATTTTTTGACGATTTTTTCAAAAATTCATTCGAAAATTTAAAGGTGTTCTGAACATTCGGTTGCGTTTCAAAATATTAGGGTTCCAGTGTTCACGGATTGTAATTTTTGTACCAAAGTTCATTCGAATCTCTCCATTCATGAGATATCTCCATGTCATGGACACACAGACATCACCTCAAATATATTCAATTCGTGTTCAGGGATGCTTGAAACTCCCATCGAAAACTCAAATTTGAATTTTCAACATCATCACAATTCTTTCTTTATACATTATACTATGTATATAAGGAAAGTAAAATGAGAATTTTAAGCTTTGCTGGGAACCCATGAAGCTCTATGAAGCCATCTTCCTTCTCAATGTATATTATTTTTACTATTTATTCGGGGGGGGGGGGGGGGGGGGTAGAATTTAGTTTTGCCTAGGGACAGTAAATTCCTGGATTATAGCTGCCCTGCACCACATAATACTTATTTGAAGTATCAATTCTTGAAGAACTTTTGTATATATAGACCAAAGAATATGTGTTTTAATTTTGATGTCACTTTGGAAAATTGTCCCTAAGATAACAAAATTCTGATCCACGGTTTTCACAGTTTTAACAAAAAAAATTATTATTCCTAATTTAATGTGCAAAGATAGTAGCAGATTAAATTGGGGTCAATGCTTGGAGAGTGTTGCATGTACAAATCTGGTGCAAGCTCCCTGTATTAGAAAGGCAGATAGGAGTGATTTAGACTGTCAAATAGGCATTTCTTTTTTCAGTCAGCAGATATTAACAGAAGTATCAGCTTGCTCTTACCTTGTAAAATTTCGAGTCAAATTGACTTTTACTACTCAAAAGTTTGAGTCAAACTTTTAAATTTGCAAGTCATTATGCTACTTTTATCAACATTACAAATTTTGTTATCAAAACCATTATTATTTTACCATTTTTACCAAAATTTGTAATTTTGATTTTAAAATGGTAAAAAGAAGCTAATATCTCACTCTATATACTATACACATTTGTACTGAAAACAAAAATGTAATAAATTTAAATCTTTGAACTTGATGGACAATTTTAACTTCTGTCACAGTTTATACTATAACTTTTGCCCTTTTAAAACATACGTGTAAAATAGCCAGATATCAAAAACTTGTGTGGAAACTTAAAAAATAAATAACATGGTGAACTTTACTAATCATATTAGACTTAGCAGTTTTTAATTAATGAATCAATTTACTTTTTAAAATACTAATTGATAGGCAGCATCTTTTTTCTTTCGAAATATTTTTTATAGTTGAGATATTTAAAAAAAACAAATTAGGACTTTTAGGAATAAATGAATTTAAATAGGACATGAAATTAAAATGACCATTTTAACATATAGATCAAGAAAATCTATTCAGTAGCTTTAGAGGAAATAACATCATAACACATGCTGAAACATAAAAGTGAAATATTTAATTATGTAGCAGTTATTTTCAAAATCTTAAAAACTGGAACCAACTGACAATATTTATTGTCAAATCCATACAAAATCCTTGAATTAATAAAATTCAGCTGGTATGGTTTCTGATGCATTTTGGTTGTAGACCAGTTTTAATGAAAGTCATCAATCTGCACCTGGAATGCTTCG
The DNA here is from genome assembly GCA_951213105.1 of Amaurobius ferox. NCBI lineage: Eukaryota > Metazoa > Arthropoda > Arachnida > Araneae > Amaurobiidae > Amaurobius > Amaurobius ferox. Next base: position 36,096,236 of record OX578147.1, on the reverse strand, counting down.
TTTTCCATCCTGCAAGGGCATTTTATTACCACACAGTTGTTCAGCACAGCTAATTATCTAAGATCTGCAACATTCTGTTCTAACCATCTTTCTAGCATCTTTCTAGTAACGTGTTGCTACATATACTACCATATGATGTACTATTATAATTGAAACTGGTGAAATCATCAAAAGTTTCTTACTTGGTAAAAAGTTTTCTGTGCAAAAAATCTCAAACTTGATAGTTTGTGATCCACAGTTTGGTGTTCGCTTTTCTTCTGGAATACTATGACAAGAGACATTCAAAGAAATAAGATGTCTACAACTTGGCATAAAAACAAGATCTGAACACATTAAAACAGATAAGTTTGTCTCCTTATTTCTGAAGTTTGGGAGAAGTTTATTAAGAATTTGATCACCAGCTACAAACCAGGACCCCATATAGCAGTTAATGAGCAATTCTTTCCTGTAAAAGCTAAATGTCTATTTACACAGTACATGCCGAATAAACTAGATAAATTTGTAATCAAGTTTTGGCTTGCAGTTTATTCTGATAGTAATTACTAACTAAATACATATTGAATAGCTTCCCATAACTAGGTAAGCATAAGCAGTATCCTGAAAATCTATTCTTCAAATACGTCATTTTGCATCTAGTAAAACCTTTCGAAATCAAAGAAAGAATTGTCATGACTGATAACTTCTTCACCGTACTGTAGCTGTCTTAAATGCTACAAGCAAAGAATGCAATCTTGATAGGAACAGTAAAATGAATTTGAAGGGAAGTACCTGAAATTAGGGGGGGGGGGGGGGGAATGAAGACATTGCTGTACAAAACATTGCTGCTGAAGCACAATGATACTACTACGGCAGTTTACCAAGGGAAAAGGAATAAATATGCCTTATTACTCAGCTCACTTTGCCACACAGTTGATATTGACAATAATGGTTCAAGTAAATTTCCAGAAACAATATTGTTCTATAATTCTACAAATTTATGTGTAGATGTTGCTGATCAAATGGCATAAAAATGCACAATAAAGGCAGGATCAAGGAAGTGGCCAATTTATGTCATCCACAACATCCTTGATCTTGCTGGAATTAATTCAAGGAATTTGTATAAAGCAGTTACAGGTAAAACCCTTTCAAGGAGGACTCTCCTTTAATTTATTAAAGAACTATGCAATTCTTATGTTGCGTCTACCCGAAAAATGAACATTTCGGACTTACAGCAAACATCTGGAGAATCATTAGCAGCATGCAAAAGAGTTTGTTGTCAAATTTCTAAGTGTAGAAGCAAGATTGGTGGCATTTGTTCCGATTGCAAAACACCAATATGTGCAAATATACAAAATATATTAAAAAAGGGTGCCCCAACTATGTATAGTAGATATGCATTGTAAGAACACCTTTCTGGTAAGAAACTCAGTGTTCGAAATTAGCAGTCGTTAATCGTAATTTGCGACTAGAAATTTCAATTTGATGACTAGATTCTTCAATCTGGTCTTCGAAGTTGATGCCTAACAATGCTATTTTTAAATATCAGTCTTCCCTTTCCCTTTGACTAAATTACGATCCCTGGTAGAAGACTGGACGGCGGTCGAAAAAAAAAGCTGCATTTTATACATGCCCTCAGTGCAGATGGTACACAGACAGTAAAATCCTCCTCTGTCTATTCAGGGAGAGACAACATTGGGAGCTTTATTGTACTTCATCTCACAACCCACACTTCAAGACCTGAAATTGAACTTCTGAGGAATTTATTTGTTTTTCTTTATCCTCAGACATTCCAATGTCCGAGACTCCGGGTATTTAAGGAGTTTCTATTGCTCCCCTCCCCTTTTATGGCATGAAAGGCTATTTTGCAGCGATATCACGATAAACAGCATTTGTGCTCGATCCTCTATATTTTGTTTTATTTTGAAAGTATTTTTCCACTGTTACAATTTGTTTGCATCGTTTAAAACGCTTGTAATTATTTTGTATATTATATACGAAAACTATTTTTCAAACATAATATTAGTGAAATAGAAGGCTATTTTGCAGCAGTATGGGGGAAAACGGTATTAGTGCACGATTTTTCCTCATGCAATATGTTCCTATCTTTCTTTCTGGTAGGTTAGCATCTATGCATTTTTTATATCAGTCCTTGAAATTAATGTGATTTATACTTTTTTTTATTACCCAGGCTGTCTAGCTCACCTAAAGGGTGTATATGAGTTTTAAGGGTATGATTTATATTTTGTCAAAGCAACAAGAAAAAGAGTAGCAACTATAAAACAAAAACTTATTATTGACTTGCAAATACTGAGCCCTAGCTGCCAACTCTGCATTTCTTCGTGAAGCTCCGATATTTGCATTGACTGCCGATCTCCGGACAAATATGCAAATCCCAATAAGGATAAATATGTGCCCCCCCCCCCCCCCCCCCCATCCTTTTTTTAAACTTTTAAGATGAATATAGTAAACAGATTTTAAAATGAAATTCCATACTTTGACGAAATTGACCACAAAAAATAACTAAATTTCGCCCAAGATTCCCTTATAATATTTTAATTTTAAATGTGCTTAATTCTTATATTAGTAAATAATATGAGAAAGATTATATGGAAATGTCACTAAAATGTGCATTTATACGTGATTATCGGTTTATCCCGTTTTATTATCATATTTTTTCCATTTTTTCAATTGTTTTTATCAACTAAAACTTTTATATTAATTGTTATTTTAACTCAGGAAAATTAATTTTCAAGCATGAAATGAAGGGGTATTGGGGCAATTGTATAAGATGACCATAATTTAAAATTGTTAAATAGAAGGGGTTTTTTAATTTTTTGCTTTTTATGTCCTTTTTGCCAAGTAAAAACAAATTAGCAATTTTTTCTATTTATTTTCTTTTGGGTTTCTGTATCAGTTTATTTTAAATTTTAAGAAAATTTAAAACAATTTTTAATACAAAAATCTGAATTATTCTTTGTTTATATCTTTAACAAAAATGGACATTTAAAAAATAGTTGTTATTTTTAGAAATGTCGAAATGGCAAGTAGCCATGTCTATTTGGCACCTAGAGTCAAAACTATAAGCATCAAATGGTGCCTAGTTCAAATTTTTAATTTCTAACACTGAAGAAACTGAATATTTTATCCTAGATTTTTTCAAACTTTTTCCAACCGAAAAATATATACATATTTTTGTACTAAAAGTGCATTAATATTTTTTAGAAACATTGACAATTATGTTATATTTTTTTGTGTGTGAAAATCCATAGTATTTATTGATAAAATTTGCTTAAAAATTTACACACCAATAGCAAAACTCCTTATAAGAATAAAATGAGTATATATAGTGTACAATGCTTTTTATACTTATTTTATGTTAATTTTTAAATTAACATTGTGTGTGTGTGTCATTACTATAAAAAAAAAATTTCTTATTTTTTCACTAGAACATTGATTTTTTTTTACTCAGGTTCAATTTAACCCATCTCACGGTTTTAGGTATACCAAAACTGTTGAGATTCTAGTGTTAATGTATATTACAATAAAGTAATATATACTTTGTTTAATTTACTCTTTTTATCTATATATGACTTTTAACTCATGTATAATAATGGTTTTATTTTCTCTTCTAAAATTTCACTTTACCCTGGGGGGCACGGTAGCCCAGTGGTTAGCACACAGGAATTGCACTCGTTAGACCCAGGTTCAATTCCCGCAACTGCCAAAACTGCCGCCTTGGTCACTCGAAGTACGATCACGTTAAACACGTGGGTCCGTATGTCCTTCCGAGAGATTGATGGTAGGGGAAGGAAGGTACGGTCCCTGTGGATGCCTCCCCCACTGGGTTCCGATCTAAATTGGATGACACTTCCCGGCCATCCAAACAGTTACCTTACACCTTTCTGGTAGGTTAGACGGTCTGGGTCTCAACAACAACTATACCCTGTCTTTAAACCACCGCCTTTAAAATGATGATTTTTGTTAGAATGTCACATGGTTCTTTTCAATAGGTTTTACTGTATAATATTTTTGCATTCATATTTTACTGTGTCAAAAATGTTTATAGGAATTTTAAATGTTAAATATTACATTAATATTCTAACCAAAATACTCTTTTTTAGGTTCTGTACTTGATGACAGTGATGTTTTCCAATGTGGAAAGTGCAAGAAGCAGTTCTCATCAATAGATATATTTGTAAATCATAAAACAGAATGCAATAATTCTATAGCTCAAATTTCTGATGTCACTCTTCCATCAAATATATGTAGTATTCCTCAAAATGCTGTTGTTGTGCGTAAATTCCAGGTAAAGTAATTATATATTCCATTTGCATGTTTTAATTTAAGCATTTAAAATTTCTGAAATGTAAATACTTTACTAATTTACAGCAAACAAGGCTGATTAAAAATTCAACTAATTTCAAAAGTACCTTTATCAATATCTAGAGAAACCTTATCCTGTATTAGTATAAAAACAGAGCACCAATAAAGGAAAGAACACATCTGTCAATATATTATATAAGAAAAAAAAAATTAAATAGCCAGTTTCAGGAAACTCTAATTCATCAACTAAAAATTCAAATAAGTTTAGATCAAACTAATTAAAAATTACAAAATATCCAGAAAAAACTGCTTTGGAAGCTATATAATCTATCTTCCATTAATTAAATTCAAATGACATTTGTTTATGAAAAAAAAAAAAAAAAACCAGTGAATAAAATAAAGAATAAGAATATAACAAAGAAACCAACAAGTTTCTGATAAGACATTTATATTTGTAATTTTATTTATTGGCTCCATATCAATTCAGGCAGGCAAAGAAAAAATCTTACCTTCCTAGTCTCAGATGTTTTTGAATATGTTAAAATTCAGGGAAAAGTAAGAAACTCGTATTTTTTTGTTTTGTTCAAAAAAATTCCTGGTCCAAGATGCAGGCTGCCATAGATGGTGCCTCGGGTGCCATTTCTCACTTGCGATTTTCGACCAAATTTTAAAACGCTCTATCTCTGGAATGGTTCAAGATATTTTGTTGTGGTTTTTTTTATTTGAAATATAATATTTTTTTGATTAAAATGATAGCCTCCATTGGGAAATAGGTGTCCAAGTTCTCTTGCTGTAGCCATCTGAATTTTTTATTTTTGAAAAATTAAAAATAATTTTTTTTTCAAAAATTTTTATCAGTACCATAGAACAATGATTCTCAATCTTTTTGAAATCCCGGAACACTAAACTCTGACATTGGAAGAAACAAATGCATTTCTTATCCAATCAAATTGTTCAATGTTTAACAATGGAAAATATTTTTCAAAATTTTCTTCTATTATTGATAAATGTTCGATTATTGATTTTTTCGCGGAACACTTGAAGTGGCTTCATGGAGCACCAGTGTTCCGCGGACCATGGTTTGAGAAGCATGGCTATAGAGTACTACATTCCCTGAAAAGGAGAACGTCCACTTTTGAGTTTAACAGGTTTTATAAACAATAGAAAATTTTGCCATACATTAAACCAGTTTCCATTACCACATATTCGTCACATATTGATCTCATGAAATCAAAATCTAGTCTTATTTGACATGGCATTTTAATTCTTAAGAAAGATAAGTAACAGACACAGCTTTCAAAACATATTAAAACTTCCAAAATATATGTGCCAGTTCTAAAACATATTACAGGTTCCACAGCATACCACTTCTGTGCACGCTGCTTAGAACTGAAATTAGCAATTCAATGAGCTAAAAATTTGTTCAACTGCACCAGTATCTTCCTTTGATATTGAGTGATGCCTTCCTGTTGAACCAATAGGAACTGGAGCACCCACAATCTTTAAAAGATCGCGAATTAAAAGTGAGCACTGGTGGTGGTGTTGCGTTGCAGCTGGAAATCTATATCCAGCAGCCGGTCCATATGGTAGCATAAAGTTCACGACGATTTCATTTAACTCACAATTGCTATCTATAACCTCTGCAATCCACCAGTCACAGTCATACAAACATCCCTCTTTTTAGGTTGTAAATCTGAATATTCTCCTGTCGTTTCTAAGATTTTGGCAAAATGGCTCTTCCAATGTGGAATACAGGATGTTCCTTCTTATATATGACAAAAGTTTTTTTAATACTGCGGGTCATGTATATTTTCACTTTCACTACTTTTTCTCTTGCAACTGTTATAGTGATAGTGTCTTTTTGTTAGTGCTCTGGCAAGAACAGTCCCATGTATCTTCCAGATAAAATGACTGTACAATTTGAACATAAGCTACAATCACAGGGTGACCATACTAGGGATCCGGTTTTCCAAACACTCCTTTTGCAGATCTCACATTTCTTGTTTTGTCCACCATGTATTTTTTTGCAGATGGAATGTGGTGCAAAATTTGTACCTTTGAAAAGGACACTAGGATAATTGTTAGAACTTACATCTTTGCATTGTAGGATTCACACGATTCAACAGCTGAATTGATGTTTTATATAAATTCCTAGAAAGTTTCACAGTAAGCTTCTTTAGGTTCATTTTCTTCTGAAGATGGTTTTTACATTGAAGAATTCATTCAGTTTTCTTTTGGTGTTCTCACCCAGAGCTTCAGTAATTTCTCTGCACTTCTGGATGCATACAGCTTATGACTTCACTGACCATGGTTTCCTAACAAGACTAACACCAACCTCTACAGCTGACTGATTCAGGTAGTCTAATTGTTCTTCTACAAATACAAAATCTGCATCATCCACACCATGGGAGACTTCTTCTTGTTCAGTTAGTATCATTTTTTATATTCTGTCAAAACATTTAGAACACAGAAAGTCATCACTGGAAACTTCTTGACTTTGAAACAGAGTCTTGAAATGAGCACTCTTATTCCCAACGTGAAGAAATTTTTTTTTTTTTCCTAGTCTTTATCCAATAATTTTTTGAAAAATTTATTTATTAAAAAAATTCTTAATAAATGAAATACATTGTAGTATCTAAAATTGTATTGTATTATTGAAATATATTGTATCTAAAATTGTTGGAAATCTAAGTAACCCACTGCTGCGTGGTAAATCCCCACATGTCCGGTCAGAACGCTATAAATACTTAATATGTTCATGAAACATAAAGTTAAAGGCTGTCGTGATCATCTGAGGTTTAATCTGAAAATTAAGAAGTAATTAAAAGGTTTGGAAATAAGGACACCGATTAAATTTAAAATAACAATAACAAGTTTATTTACACAATTTAATATTAAAATATGAAAAGATCTGAGCTTACAAGTTGTTCTCTTAAAATATTAACACATCGTAAATCATTAATACATCGTAAATCATTAACCACTAATTCTACCATATTCTTACTTATAATTCTCAAGTATTAAAAATAGTCACACACTTCAAAAGGTTATCTCTTCTTCAAATTACAGAGTATTATTTAGCATGAAAATACATATTTCGAGAGTCTGACTTGTGGCTTTTAAAACAACGCATTTGGCTTGGGGCCACAATGCAAGATCATTAATCCCTTCAGGTAGCGATAATTAAAAGAGAGGAGAGAGAGAAAATCAACTTAGAGTAATGCATGAATCCAAAGGCCTACCTTCTGTTCTGAGTCCAGCAAGGGCGATGACATGACGAAGACCGGCGAAACATCATCTTGCTCCGGCAACTATTATACAACCTCACTCTATCAGCTCGTAAAAGGCACTCTCCACTTTCCAACTAAAAATTGTCTCTCTTGAGTTAATCTTCTAAGTCGATCTTCTAAGTTGATTTCTCCTCCCTCTTAAATTTTCATTCGCTTCAAGGATTAAACCCCTTTAATATTATTGGAAGGTGTAATATTACTGTTTTGCCAGTGGCTAGACCATGACAGGAGGCTTGGTCAGAAGCCCCTGAATTTATCGGTGCAGCTGGTTAAGATCCAACGCTCCGGCGTGACATCTGGGTCTGGGTGTGCCCCTTACCACCCATGGAGCGTTTGACGGAAATATGTATCATATCCGTAAGTTATATATTGAAAATTAACGTATAATTAAATTTCTGATGAAGCTGGTGATAGAATAACTACGAGCCACGAAATTCTGGTTCCACAACTTCGTTGGAAATTTAAAACAGAGTGTTGCAGCTATAACAAACGTTAGATAGTAGTTGTAGGAATACAAGTAGCAGTAGAAGTGTTAAATGAGAACAGTTCCAGTTTAAATCAAAATCACTTTTATTGAAGAGTGAATCCATTGTATTTGCTTACAGTATATATCATGAGAACAGGTAAGCAAAAACTAAAGCATACTATTTACAAAACATGAGCACTACAGCTCATATGAAGGTTTTTCAGTGTAAGTTCCATGCCTAGACACGTTTCTGGTTAACGTATTATTTACACAAGTAAGTGGAATAAAAGCATTTCACACTTACGTGACCACGTGCACTTTCCGATGCCACCACTAGCTGGGCACACGCTATGGCAAAAACTTTAAACTTTCCGGATCAGCACTATAAAGTCCACAACACGGGAAACATGGTCTCCTTAACTGAGAACCATCAAAAACTACTAAGTTTAGTTTAAATATCCGCGTTCACCGATAAACACTTTATCGTAACTTTCGACAACATCGAAACATGACTTTACGAAGATCCGTCTGCCCGATCTAGATCCTTCTAGATCCTTCCATCGATCAGTATAAGCAAGCTATCCAACGAGCTTTCCAAGCGATCTACTGACAAAGCGATCTAACTAAAACCAGATCTGACTGAAAACCAGAAAAGTGTCTAGCCTTTATACCCGAAGATGGGTGCGTTCCGGAACATAACCGTTGCCGGCAACGCCCTCTGGATATGCAAAACAGGATGCGTGAGCGGCGAGAAAGGTGATTTGCATGATCAGCCAAGTTTTGTCCACATCGCGATTCGTTCACGAGAACGGAATAATCATTTTAATAATGACGTCACGCTCCCGCGAAACGAGAATCGCGATGTAAACAAAACCAAGTTTCTAACAATCGGCCCCCTCATGCAAAAACACCAACTCTCGGCGCCCATGCTTTCATCCAACAAAAGGTTATTCTAAGAATCAAAGTTCTTAGTATCCTAAAAACATAATGTATGCATACACAAAATTTTATACATTAAAGAAATTTATAACACTTATAACATTTAGAAAGTGAATAGCCTTTTCTCAAAATGGCAACAATCAAATGAGTACACTTATCTATTATGCAGATCATAAGCATTCTTTAAATTACATGTTTAAGGATAACATAGTCAAAGAAAACAGTATAACCATACTATTGCCCTTTCTTAAGTACTAGCTCATACTGAAGAAAGCTATTTCTTTACTATTTTGAAAATTAAAACAAACATTAAGTTTAAAATTTAAAAGTCTAAAGATATCAAAAATTTTAAGCTCTAGAAAAATTTTAGGTATAGTTATCAATTTTAATATTTAAGATTAAAAATTTAAATCTAAACATCAAAATCAAGTTGTAGAAAATTTAGTGTATAACTATGAAATTTAACATTTAAGATTAAAAATTTAAATCTAAACATCAAAATCAAATTGTAGAAAATTTAGTGTATAACTATGAAATTTAACATTTAAGATTAAAAATTTAAATCTAAACATCAAATTCAAGTTTGTAGAAAATTTAATGTATAACTATGAAATTTAACATTTAAGATTAAAAATTTAAGTCTAAACATCAAATTCAAGTTTGTAGAAAATTTAATGTATAACTATGAAATTTAACATTTAAGATTAAAAATTTAAGTTTTATTATCTTAGCCCATGACTAGTATACACACTAAATACCCAATACAATGGCAATGATAATAAAAGATACAGAAGGTAAATATACATATGAGATAAACACAGATTAAAAAATTTTATGTTTCATGTGAATTATATCAATAATGTACATTCAGATAACATTTTATTCACATAAGCAAAAATGCATTATGCGTGTAGTAAAAATGGATATATATATTTTTTTTTCAAGTGTAATGTGAGAAAAGTAACAGTTCATTGTCACCTAACAATATATACTCAAGATACATTTCATTTGTATCAGTGAGAGAGGAATAAATTATAAAATACCCTAACCATTTATACTTTGAAAATATGAAAAAAAAATTTAAAGTAAAAATTTTTATTTGAACAGTTAAATTTTATATTTTAAAGATATCATTACTAAATTTTAAAACTCTATCTTTAGTCATTGGCTTCGTGAAGTAATCTGCTACGTTATCTTTAGTATTAACAAAGTTAATTTTTAAAAGACTCGTTTACAACTAAGTTCCTTAAATTCCACACCCAAAAGTCTTTTGACTTTTCCCAATTCTTTGATATCAAATTCTTTACTCAAAAGTAAAACTGTATGGTCTATATCATTTTGTTGTTTCAAGAAAATTTTATCATTCAACTTTGCATAAAGATATGCGGACTTAATGTCCAGTTGAAAATGTTTCCATTTAAGCATGCAAACGAATATGGAGAAGAAAGCTCTGATTAAACTAAAATTAATCACAGGGCTAAACACTTCATCATATGAGTCCCCTTTTATCTGGGTATATCCTTGAGCTACTAGGCGAGCTTTGAATCGTTTCACATTTCCCCTTTCATCCTTCTTAATGGTATAAACCCATCTACTTCCTATAATTTTTTGTTGTGAGATGGGTGCAGGCACTAAGTCCCAGACACCCCTCTCTTGCATTGTAGCTATTTCATCATCCATGGCTTCTTGCCATTTATCGGACTGGGGAGATTCTATTGCCGATTTATAGCTCTTGGGTATCAAGATCTCAACATTGCTTGCTTCTGGTTTCCTTTTGATATCACTTACCCCCTTTTTCTCTCTAAAATTAAACATTTGCTGATCATAATGAATGTTAGCTTTTCCACAAAACTTTCTGACATCATTATGAGATCTCAGCCTTTTATTGTCACCTTTTACTGAGTAGTAAATATCCGTCCTACTCCCATCAGGCCTAGGTACTGCTTTCCGTATCCAGTCAATATCTGAGCAGGGTGTCAGACCAGAATCAGCAGGAGAGTCCTCATCCCCACTAGATTTACTAGTGTCACGGCTCTCACCTGCTTCTTCCTCTGACACTCCTCCTAAGCATTCTGATTCCGAGTCAATCGACTGAGTAACGTTCGATTTCCTCAAGGTGATTCCTTTAGGGTAATTAGGGCCCAGGACGCCTTCCGCTGCCACTCCTTCCTCAAACCTTACATTAGAAGTTTCCTCAACTTTCTTTTTACCCGCTATATAAATCCTATAGCCTTTGGTGCTTTCGGCATATCCGACCATTATTCCTATTTGGGCTCTCATATCCAACTTATTTCTAATTTGTTTGGCTGTGCCCACATAGGCTTTGCACCCGAAAACTTTGAGGTGAGCAACGGCTGGCTTCCTTCCATAATATAACTCGTGTGGAGTCTTGGTTTTGAACTTATGACATATTCTGTTCTTGGTGTGTGTAAAACACAAAATCGCTTCTGCCCACATTCTGTTATCAACCTTGCTTTGATCAAGCATAGCTTTCACACAATCTAGTGCAGTCAGATTAAATCTTTCAGAAACCCCGTTCTGTTCGGGTGTATATACATTTGACCTTTCCGATTTAATCCCCAATTTATTTAAGTATGCCTTGAACTGGTTGTGACAGAACTCCATACCATTGTCCGTACGGATACACAAAATCTTTCTGCCTAGCTGCCTTTCTTCCTTAGCTTGGAATTCTTTAAATATCTTAAACACCTCTGATTTTTGTTTCATTATATAAACAAACACTTTCCGGCTGAAGTCGTCAGTTATTGTCAAAAAGTATCTGTTTCCGCCCATTGAAGCTGTAGGTAAGGGACCACACACATCCATATGGAGTAATTGTAAAGGTTTAGTGGACCTTATCCTACCAATTGGCTTAAAAGAAATTCTTTTAGACTTTGCTAACTTACAGTGTGTACAGTTAATTTTTGCATATTTTAGTCTAGGGAGTCCATTAGCCGCGGAAACTTTACTTGTCTGATATAAATAATCAGAGTTAATGTGGCAATATCTCCTATGCCAGAGTTCCGTTTTATTCAAAACCTCAGAAACCGCACAACTTGGTTTCTCATTAACCTTTTCTTTTGACCTCGACTTCACCTCAGAGTTACGTTTACTTTTATTTATTCTAGGCAAATTTTTCATTTTGTCAATACTGTTTTTCTTATTTAGGGGTTTTCTATCTTTCTTAGAATTTTTATCCCTACCCTGATCCTTTCCTTTAGTTTTACGGTCTTCAATATTGTTATTTGCAGTCTGAACTTCGTATTGAGGTTTTAAAAAATATAACCCTTCTTTTCGCTTAGCATAGAAGAATTTTTCTCCCTTTGGAGTGTAAAACCACAATACCCCATTAGCCCCTTTAAAAGTATACCCCTGTTCCTCAAGAACAGATGCGGCTAATAAGTTTCGTCTTAACTTAGGCGAAAACATTACATCAGACAAAACAATATTACTTCTTATGTTCTGAAACTGAACATACATTTTGACCGTACCGATAGCCTCAACTGGGCTCTCAATATCACCCACTGCTAGCGACATAGATGCACCTTTGCTTTCCTTAAATTTTGAGAATAAATTAATATCATTGCAAAAGTGCCGCGTAGCAGCGGTGTCAATTACCCAGCTGAGTCTATCGCTAGGATCTTGCACAGTATTAGCTTCAACTCTAGCAGATGAATACAATTCAATTATATTTGAGCTAGACTTAAGAATAGGGCAATTATTCTTTAAATGACCAGCCTTCTTACAAAAATAACATGGTCCTATGACCCTTTTAACTGGTTTAACACTTTTAAACACTTTGTTATTTTTACACTTTACATTTACATTACTCTGAGACAAGAATACAGATGAATTTTGACTTACATTGTTTCTATCACTACGGAGTTGCCGGATACGTCCTTCTTCCGCAGACAATTCATGTTGGATTTTCTCCAAAGTGAAATCTTTGTCCTCCCATCTGTAGATTAGCTGAACTATTCCCTGGAAGTCATCAGAGAGGTATCTTATGGCCTGGAATGCCACATAGACGCTTTCCACCGGGTGTTTGACGTCCTTCAATTTGGCGACCGCCTTCTTCAAACGCGTACAGAAGATATCCACTGGTTCATCTGGCTCCGGACGTAGGCTGAAGAACTCATCCAATAAACGCACCAGGTTGGCGCGAGTCGGCGCGTCGAAGTGCGTTTTTAACTTATCCCACGCATCTGCCGGATCGTCGTTAATGTCAATTAACTCTTGGTAATCAGATGAAACATTCTGGAACAGGATTGCTAACGCGCGGTCCTTTCTTCGCATGTGATCTTCATAATCACTGCGTGATGTTTTTTCATCCACCGGTAACGCTGTTCGGTCTACAAATCCGAAACAGCCCTCTCCTTTTAGAGCGAATGAAACTTCATTCCTCCAAGTGACGTAATTGTCTCTAGTTAATGCAGTAATTTTATTTGCCTCCATGGCAAGGTGGCCTTTTGGAACTGAGCTGAACAGACCTTTTGTTTACACTTTCGTCGACATGCAAATGGCGCCGTCCGCGGCCCCCGTCGACAGGATTCGTTGGAACTCTAACACTTCTAAATTTTTAACGTTGTTATGGGGAGCACTGGCCCGTAACCTTTGACGGAAATATGTATCATATCCGTAAGTTATATATTGAAAATTAACGTATAATTAAATTTCTGATGAAGCTGGTGATAGAATAACTACGAGCCACGAAATTCTGGTTCCACAACTTCGTTGGAAATTTAAAACAGAGTGTTGCAGCTATAACAAACGTTAGATAGTAGTTGTAGGAATACAAGTAGCAGTAGAAGTGTTAAATGAGAACAGTTCCAGTTTAAATCAAAATCACTTTTATTGAAGAGTGAATCCATTGTATTTGCTTACAGTATATATCATGAGAACAGGTAAGCAAAAACTAAAGCATACTATTTACAAAACATGAGCACTACAGCTCATATGAAGGTTTTTCAGTGTAAGTTCCATGCCTAGACACGTTTCTGGTTAACGTATTATTTACACAAGTAAGTGGAATAAAAGCATTTCACACTTACGTGACCACGTGCACTTTCCGATGCCACCACTAGCTGGGCACACGCTATGGCAAAAACTTTAAACTTTCCGGATCAGCACTATAAAGTCCACAACACGGGAAACATGGTCTCCTTAACTGAGAACCATCAAAAACTACTAAGTTTAGTTTAAATATCCGCGTTCACCGATAAACACTTTATCGTAACTTTCGACAACATCGAAACATGACTTTACGAAGATCCGTCTGCCCGATCTAGATCCTTCTAGATCCTTCCATCGATCAGTATAAGCAAGCTATCCAACGAGCTTTCCAAGCGATCTACTGACAAAGCGATCTAACTAAAACCAGATCTGACTGAAAACCAGAAAAGTGTCTAGCCTTTATACCCGAAGATGGGTGCGTTCCGGAACATAACCGTTGCCGGCAACGCCCTCTGGATATGCAAAACAGGATGCGTGAGCGGCGAGAAAGGTGATTTGCATGATCAGCCAAGTTTTGTCCACATCGCGATTCGTTCACGAGAACGGAATAATCATTTTAATAATGACGTCACGCTCCCGCGAAACGAGAATCGCGATGTAAACAAAACCAAGTTTCTAACAGCGTTCCTCCATCTTGGATGCGCCACCCGCTGGCATGCCATCCGAATCCACTGACCGTTTCCTTTGCAGGTGGCCAGAGGGGAACCTTATACATATTTGTAACAGGGCTAGGGACCGTCCTTTGCAGGTCGCCTTCCTCTCCAATATTTCGCAATGTTACATATTTTTGGAAAACACTATGTAACACCCACATCTTCAAATTTTGGTTCTGAGGTACTTTCAGACAAGCCCTGTGATACCTTAAAGTTATGTTGTTTTTTTTCAATTTGGATTAGTTTTTTATTTATTTAATGTTGAAGTGGAATTTTGAAGAAATTTCACACCAATCCTTTCATTGTGATCGGGAAAATTATTACAGACTCTTATTATGTAGGGGTGCGACAGCCCAGTGGTTAGCGTGCGCGAATTGCACTCAGACGGCCCGGGTTTGATTCACAGACACACACACACTGCCAAAACTGCCGCCAGTTTCATGCAGACTATGCTCACGTTAAACATGTGGGTCCGTAAGTCCTTCCGAGGGGTTGGTGGTAGGGGAAGGAGGGTACGATCCCTATGGATGCCTCTCCCACTGAGTTCCAGTCTAAATTGGGTGGCACTTCCCGGCTGTCCAAACGGATACCTTACATCTTTCTAGTAGATCGGACGGTTTGGGTCAAAGAAGACTCTTATTAAGTAAAATCTTATTTTGAAAAATGATATAGATTCTGTTAAAAAGTTCAAGAATTGTTACTTTTTATATAATTTATAAACAGACTAAAAATGACCCCAAGTAACTTAAATAAGGCACTGACCCCTATCTATTTCCATGCTAATGTTATCTCTAATACACAATTTTACACAGGCTTTTAAGATTTTGATTTTGGAATTTTTTAGAAATTTAAAAAAAAATATTCAACAAAGGAATGTAAAAAAAACATATATCAAGTTCTAATACTTCTGCTTATTATTGATGTGTTAAAATGTTGATTTACATATAAAAAATATACCATAAAAATTTCAAAAAGATATCCCCAATAGATGCTCTTAAAATGGAACATATATATAGAAAAATGTTAATTTTTTAACATAGATAATAGAATATGCCTGGCTTACATGTCATGTATGCTAAAAGTTTTAATTTGTATTACTTCTAATCAATCATACTAAATAAAATTAGCACCATTGTAAGCAGAAAATTTTGAAGAATACTTAGGACAAAAACTCTAAAATGTGTATGTTTTAACTTTTTATATCAGTGTCTCCCTTAACAGATTCCTACTTGCATTTTATATTTAATAACTCATTTACACAGTACCTGTGCTGCACTTCTTTGATCAGTTTCCATATTAGGTTAATAAATTTTTTATTAAAATTTCTTTTCTTTTGCAGATACCATCTTTAGCAAACTATTCTCAAAATCTTATCTTAACAGAGACTGACATTCTTCAACTCTCGGCAGCTGCTTTAGATTCAAATGCTACTACAACAGTAACTTCCCATCCTAGCATACAAATTAGTCCTAGTCATACAGTTGTGCATCAACCATCATATGATTCTCAGACCATTCCTAGCCACATACATCAAGTATTACAACATATACCATCACAAGATCCTCAACAGCCTCAGACAGTTGAACTGTCCATTCTAAATGATAAATTTATTTCCAGGCCTTTAATTTTGACCAGTCAACAGCATGGAAATTCTGTACAAAGTCTTGTCTTAAATATAAGTAACTCTCCTCAACCACAGACAATAATATGTAACAATTCTGAATCAGATAAAAGTATTGTTAATATAGAACCTATGTCAGAAGCTCCAGAGACATTAAATGAAGATATGCCAGCAGTTAATGAAAAAGAGCCAAGTACTGTTAATATTATAACTGAGTTTCACAGTAGCATGGTGAAAAGTAAAAAACAGTCATCTGAAACTGAAGTTGAGGATAATCAAATGAAAAAGGTAAAATATATATAGTGTTCTGTCTAAGCACTTTTATCTAAACAGTCTGCTCCATTAATAAACTGAAAAATTGATTACAGAAAGTATAAATCAACAGTAAAGCATCTCTAAAATTTTTCACCAGTCACTACTTATCAAATGGCTGCCAAAAATTTCAAGGAACACTATTTTTAAATTTATTTGTGATTCATGACATATATACTGTTTTCATCACAGCTAAATTGTTTATGTAAATACAAAATGTGACTTTGCACACAAACAATAAAAATAATTAACTACCAAAGAGTTCCATCAATCTACCCCCTCAAATGCAACTAAAAATCGCAGTGTATGTGGGGGGGGGGGGGGGGGGGGGGAACTTACTCGGAATTTTCTGCGAAAAAAAATAATATGCAAAAGACTTACCTTGGAGGACAAAGATTAATTTCCTCTATTACAGTGCTGTGTTTTTTTTTATCTTTACCTTTCTATTTCTTTAATTATTTTCTAAAATTAATGTTTTTAAATGCCACAAAAATTTAAAAATCATATACACCAATTTAAGAAAGGGCAATCCTTATTTTCCTATCAATTAGGTACAATCTTCATCAGAAAACCCATCAAATGAGTCTTTATATATTCGTTAATGGGAAAGTTCTAATAGTCCTGCTTGTCATTTCCTGTATTCGATTTATAGAGTTCATTTGTGAATACGGAGAATATGAAAACCACTGCTAGCAATTAAAAATCAATTTATGACTGTCTTATGTGCCTAATTATGAGATAAAATAATGGTATTTTTATTAAAAAAATTATTTTATGAATTTTAATTTTGTTTTTGAATGCTTAGGGAAAGGATGTTTCACGTAATTTTTCAGAATTTCAAATTGAGATAAAAAGTTTTGGGGACACTTTCCTGGGAAGAGTGTATTGACAGAATCATTCGATAGATGCACTGCCCAAACTAAATACTGTAAGCAATAAGCATGTGCTTGTTTCAAAGACATATGATGGGTTTTCTTCATCAGATATGAGCAGTCCAAGAATATCCACCAAATAAGATAAAGGATCTGCAAGAAATTGCTTAAATGACAAAAATAAGCAGTGGTTCTTATATGTCTCCTTACTTCTGGCTTTTTTGTTTTGGTTTTCACATTCCATTTTTCCTAGTTTTATACAATTCCTTCTTCCTTGTCTCACCAGGTGATATTGGCAAACTGCTTAATTCTATTTATTTAAACCATTTTCAACCTGCGGTTTAGTTCATTTGATAAGTTGCTCATACTAGTAAAAAAAACCATGTTTTCAAAATGATTGTATGCTTAAAACATTTTATTTGTGCAGCATTGTACTCTGTAATTGTAGTTATTTATAAATGTTTATGGCTTTATAATACAATGCTGCACATTTATATGTGCATTTATAGTTTTCTCATGAAGATACCATGGTAATAAATGCAATCAAACTCTTTTGTAGTTTATCAGAAAATACTGTATATTTTCTTTGTAGATAAAAAGCAATAAAACGAGTATTAGATACTATTCAATCAAAAACCAAAAATATATTAAAACAGCCTAACATTAAGAAATTTACAGTAAAAACAGATTTGATCCCCAAAAGCAATACAGCAAACCATACCTGCAAACCTCCACTGTGTTCCGATAAAAAAGGATCATTTAGAAGAATAGTTGTTTAATAATAATACATTTTTTAAAAACTTAGAAAAATCTTCAACTCATTTTAGTTATCTGTGTTGCATTTTCTTTCATTACTACATCATTTACATGGAATTTTTTTTCACTCAAGCATATTTAAAATTGTTTTAGTAATAATACATTCCCATCAGATTTTATTTTTTTTTCTTCTTTATTTCTTGATATTTTTGTTATTTTCCGCTATTCTACCCTAGTCATTTTTTTACTCTTTTATTTGCTGTTGATCAGCATTCTTTCACACAGTCAAACAGTTCTCCTAGTTTTCTTTCAAAAAAAACTTTTCTTTTTAATAGAATAATATGTGCCAAAACTATAAAACACCCTTTTGTAATACGTTCCTACCTATTTTTAATGTTATTTAATGATTGATTTTTACTTTCCCCTACAATGCATATTATATGTATGTGTAAAGATCTGTGATCAGATCAAAAATTTAACTTCTAGTTTTCTATTTATTTACATGTTTTGGTCCCCCTAGAACACAAATTAGCTATTTTTAGCTTGACATATGTTTTTGTATCTGTGCAATGTGTGTATCCAAATTAACTAATAAACTATGCATTTGAATTTTATGAAATTTAGCTGTAATGTAACCCACTATGCTGCTGCTAATTAAATTTTGGTACAGATAAAAAAATACCCCCTTCCCTTACTTTATTTATTTATTTATTTTTTTCCTTTTTCCCTTCTACATATGCCTAGCTGTTAAAAAATGGTTCTTTTTCATGTAATTGTTTATCACTAAATAAGAATGAAACTACTTGCACTACATTAATATAAAATCATCGTAACTACAGCATCTGATACAAATTTGAGTGTCAACTGGTTTCAGCCTTTTCCAGGACAAGCAAAAAGAGCAGGCAGACTTCATCTTCAGCATCTGGGATAAAGTGCTGCAAATGCCAGACTTGCTTGAATAAGTTAGTGGTGCATTTTGCTTATCCTGAAGAAGAAGGCTGTTTTCTGCCTTTGAAACTAGTTGACACCCAAATTTGTATCACATGTAGTTATATGAAGATTGTATATTATATGAATTTTCACAGTTTAAAACATATTTTGATACTCCGATTGTAATTGGTTAACAACCATGTCTCAAAATATATCCTCATTTAGGTATATTTGCACATGAACAACATTTTAACAAAATACACACAAGTTGCAAAATGAAGAAAAAATTTAATTATTTGGAAACTGCAAATTTGGTGATTTAAATCGAATCGTGCATAATAAAGGCCTGTGTGTGTAGTCTGTGGTGTGAAATCTATGTAAATGTCTTGCAATAATAAAATTGTGTACACAGTTACTTCTTGATATACACAAGTGTACCTCAGTGTTATTTTTTTTTTTAATTTCAAATTAATTTTTTAGTTATTTATGTTTTACTCCTATTTAGGTCAATATTTATGCAAATCCATTCCTCAGCAACTTAAAATATTATCACAGAGTTTCCATCTTAACACTACTGAAAAAATTATCATTCAAACAAACTTTGAATGGAGTCTATACAATGAACAGACAAATTTTAATGAATTTTTTTAAATGTATACTTTTTGCGAGTTTTAAACCTCTCTGATTTCTATATTATGATACACAAAATTTGATTTGTCATCCAATATTCATAATTTAATAGCAGCTCCTAAATTTATCACAGACTACTCCAGAAGTAAAAATATTTTCATAAATCCATCTGTTGAGTAACTATAAATTTTTTAACCCAGACATATCATAGATTTTTGGAATGAGCTGCATGCATCTTGGACTCTACTGCCAAAGCTGTTCTATCAATTGAAACCATTCCCATGTGCCTGGGAATTGTACTCATTTTTTTTTACGGCTGTTCTACCACTGAAGTTACTCCCCACAGAGCTGTGCCCAGTATAAAAAGAGGGTCAGAGCCATTTATTTCCTTTCACATTTTCATGAGCGGTGTGTTAAATATACAGTCAATTGTGATTTTTATATTTTTTGCTTTTGTGGGGAGCACTTGAGATTTGAAACATGTAATTTTCAAATCAAAGCCATTTTATATTAGGGTCAAATGCATTTTAAGGCTGTGGGAACTTATTTCATTATTTATATGTAGTGAACGCTTATTGAGAACCCAGGCAATGACGGTTAATTTGTCCTAGTAAATTATTTATGTTGTGTAATGAAACTCGCATTTGATAACTAGTATAAATAATACAGAAAAGTAAAAAGTAAGGTTATAAGGAAAGTTATGGTCTACAAACAATAGAGTTTGCATTATGTTTTCACCTCGTTGACCAGTAATTCTGTAATTCAGCTAATTAGATTAAGTGATATATATTTTGAATAATTATAATTTTTTAAATCTGGATTGCATGTCTCTAGTACCTTTTAAACACTTTGAAGAAGCATCATATTTTGTATGAATCTAGAAACATTGATTTTTGGTTTAAAAAATTAATTTCAGTAAGCTACTACTAAAATTAGTCTGAAATAAAATACTTATAAGGCAATTTAAGAATATTCCTTACATGAGCAAAATTATGAAATTGGTAGCATGTCCAAACCAAGTCCAATATTAACAGCTTTAATCCCCAATTCAAGCCATCTGTGTTTGTAATATAACCATGAGTACTCTAGAACTAGTACCTAGGTAAAATCCCTTTATTGTGATGACCAAGAATGGATTCACTAACAGTCAGACTGCATGGTCACTTAAGTCCCCTGCCCCTAAAAGGAACCCCTAGAATAATTTACTGTGTAGAAGATTCATAATAGAGAGCTCCAAAAGTCATTGCTGTTTACGGCCCTCAAGACTAAATCCACTGCTGGCCATGACCGGAGGATTTGGGGTTGCTTCTTGCCATATTTTGAAAGGACAGAATGCAAGAAAAGTCCGTACATAACTGAGGTGGTGACGGCTGCAAGTGTTGAGCTCTGGATGACTGGTAACATTTCTGAGTGCAATTCAGAAGTTCTAGGTTATATCTTCTAATTTGCACTGTTGCCAGTTATCCTTTGCAAGCTGTGTTAAGGAACAATGAAATTATAAAATTCAATACTTTGTTACTGTTTTGTGTACATGAGCTAACTTTGCCAAGATGTAAAATAGATTATTTAATTCAATGTTTTTTTTCTCTTTTCCTGTCTGCCTCACATTTTGGTTTTCCAAAATTATGAAAAACTTCAATATGTAATTTAGAACTTTTATGTCTTTGACTTGAAATTGTAAAAATATTAAAATTTACAAACCTTTCTTTAAAAAAAAAAAAAAACCAATAATAAATCTTTTATACATCTAGTTCGTGATTCCAATTTGTCATAATACACTACACATTCAAATGCCTTGTAAAATTATGTCCTATATTTTATACTTTGCCATAAAAAAATTTAGCTCAGAACAAGACCTTCCTCTTTCAATAATTCTGATTTTCTGTTAAATGTTTTTTTACAAGACGGATTTAAGATAAAATTTTATGATACATTCACATTTAGAAAGATCACCTTCGCATTGCCAAAGTGAAACAAAATCTATCATAACTAAAAGCCAATGCTACTTACTGATTTTGGGCAAAAAGCGAATATTAAGGAATCTTTATCATTCTTATGAAAATGTATGCTATTGTTAAATTTAACATGCAAGCTAGAAATGCTGTGGAAAATAAAAATAAGGTGCCAGGAGTTTGTAATTGACTAATACAATGTTATATGATTGTACTTTGTGTAGCATACAAAAGAGGGAATATTTATCCTCTGCGAGAAAAATCCCTTTCCCTCTTGAAAGAAGTGACAGAAAATGACTGTGTTTAAAACAATTTTCATCAATTTTTTTTCCACAAAATAATTTTTTCAGAAATATATTAAGCTCTAAATATAACTAAGGAAATATGAAAAGATATTAATCTTGCATTTTTGGCCATGTGGTGCATGTTAAGCATGCCTTTACCGTACACCACTGCTAATGACTCATGTTTTATAAAACTTGTCCAATGGTCTATGGATATTCTTATGGGAAACAGAAGCATTGTTGCCTTCTCAAATCAAGTACAACACTGAATTTTATAATACCTGGGCCTTATATCGTATGCTGGCAATAGAACTCATATAAGTAAAGATTGTACAAAAAAGAGATCATTTTTGGAACTCTGGCTTTTGGAATTCTGAAATATGAAGCAGAAAAAACTTTTTGCCTTGTCATTTGAACAACTTTCCAGTCCTTTATAGCAGTGGTCTCCAAAGTGTGGTACGCGTATCCCAGGTAGTACGCAAGTCAATATGTGGGGGATACACCAAGAAAATTTACTATTGTTTTTTTTTATATTTTTTCCCTAAAATAAGTTTTATATTGACAAAAAGAAAATAAAATTAATTAAAAAATAACAAATATTAAATTGTATTTTTAAATTGTGCAATCATGAACACAATAATATTATGATTATATGAATATTGTTTTACAAGAACACTCATTTAGAACAAAAATTTAAAAAAAATCCCTTATCTGTTTTTACCATAGGAATGGTACATGTGTTCACTTCTTAAGAATAAAATTAAAATGAAGTTTGACATTCGTTTTGGAGAATATTTGTTCTTAACAGATGTAGTCATAAAGAGAGGTTTTACTATTTGTATATTGTTTTCATTTACCATGGAAATAAATCTGAAATTCTTGTTCTACTTATGCCACTTTTGTCTTTGCTAAGTGACATAATTACTATATATCTGAATTTATCTGACAATAAAATTGTGGGATTTAGGGTACATTATTTTATTCTAAAACTGTAAATATCTTGAGAAAACCATTACGTTTTATCATTTTCAGCAATATTTTGCATATTTCTATTGTTATTTGATGAAATATTTAATCACATAATTATTTTTAAGTTTGTAATATTACTTTTTGTAAGTTAAGTTTATTTCAAATTCATTATTGTTTACAGGATCACAAATTGAATTGTGCCTACTGCTGGAAATCCTTTACAAAAAATTTTGACTTACAGCAGCACATACGTAGTCATACAGGAGAAAAACCATTTCAATGCATTGTCTGCGGTCGAGCATTTGCTCAGAAATCAAATGTAAAGAAGCATATGCAGACCCATAAAGTGAGTTTAATATTTTTATTTTATAGATAATATGTAGATTTGAATAAATTACTTAAGTCCTCAGTAAATAAATTAGCCATTTTGTATATTAGAAAGTTAAGATTTCACACAACTTTTTACCTCTTTTTTATATTTATAATTCAGGTGTCCTAGTTCTGTAATATTTTTGAAATCTTTCAACATAAAATCGTCAAGTTGTAAATATGTACTTGAATATGGAAGGGAATAGAAAGATCTAGTACTAGTATCCAGTACTTCATTTTGTCTGTCTTGCAGAGTGTCCTGTAAATTTTTATTCACTTTCTTCTTCCATTCATATACCATTCATTAGTCTTTGAGGCTCTTATGTGTCATTTTAGCCTATTTTTACTTTCCCTGCAATACATGGTAATGTATAGGGAAAGTATTGGAATCATATCGAAAATCGCAACTCGAATTTTCGACGGATCTACACGTTTTGAGACCTCTAGAATACGAAAAAAAACATTTTTAGCGTGTAGTCTGTGTGTTTGTCTGTGCAGATTTTGTATCCCCTCTAACTAAAAAACTAATGGACCGAATTTCATAAAATTTGGTAGGTAAGTCACTTGTGGGCGAGTCTGGTGCTGATTAGTTTTGGATACGATTCGGGATAAAAGAACCCGCCGTTTTTTTGCGAAATGGCCCGCAAAAGCTTGTATCCAGTCTAGTTGAAAAACTAATGGACCAAATTTGACAAAATGTGGTAGATGTTTGTTTTTTCTTCACTTGTGGGTCACCCTAGTGCTGAATAGATTTTGGTATCATTCAAAAAAAATAATCTGCCTTTTTTTACATAATAGCCCGCAAAAATCGACAAAATCTAAAATAAAAAACTACGTATAATCAAATATATCCGTTAAATGCTTGTTTAATATGTAATTTTTAACGAAGAAAAGAATAAGACCAACCCCAGTACACTAGGACTAGCCGTTCTCGAGATATTTTAGTTTTTTCGTATTTTCTCTACACCACCTTTGAAAATAAGTCCAGTTATCAAATGAGCACGAAAATTGAATTAAAAGTGAATTAAATTTAATTAAAATAAAGAGAACGTGGATATAAGTCTGCAGGGAAAGTCATGTGCTGCCCACATCAGATTTTTCATCTTGTAGGATCTCATTTATTCTTGTTCAGACTTGACTCGTTTTGTCAGGATATTCATGTTGTGTTTTGGTACACACCAATCTTGTGTTGAAGACCCAGACCGTGCGACTCGTCCAAGGATATGAGCAGCTGCTACACCAATCTTGTATGTTACTTTTCATTTCAGATTGACTAGACTTGTCTTTATTCTGCTTTCTGATTAGCTCTCGCAAATGAGATCTTAATCCAGGGTGTGGGTATATAACCCCCTCTATTTCTTCTATTTGCACCCATTCCTCTTTTGAACTTATGGATTTGTTGGTTCTCTTGCACTGAAGGGAATCCAGCATATCCTTGAAACAGCTGTATGCAGCATTATTGTGTTATTTGTGCTTATATACATTTATCAAGTATATTCTTATGATATGGTAGTTGCTTGGTATTGACAACAGTGGGTTAGAGAAGGCACATGCACAGATGCTTGGGACACTCCAGACAGACAACAGCTTGAGAGGATCATACAGTCAGGAGAGGAGCCATGCCCACACTAATGGTGTTGCTCTCAGCCATTTGAAGGCGTTTGCCATCCTCCATGCATCCTATATCAAGGGATTGATACTATTTAGAAACAACAGGCGGAAAATGGGATTGGGTTGTTGTTGTTGAAACCCAGACCGTCCGACCTACCGGAAAGATGTAAGGTAACTGTTTGGACGGTCGGGAAGTGCCACCCAATTTAGACCGGAGCCCAGTGGGGGAGGCATCCACAGGGACCGTACCCTCCTTCCCCTACCACCAACCTCTCGGAAGGACTTTCGGACCCACATGTTTAACGTGATCGTACTCCGCATGAACACGGCGGCAGTTTTGGCAGTGGCTGGAATCGAACCCGGGCCTACCGAGTGCAACTCCAGCGTGCTAACCAATGGGCGGGTGTCAATGTCCATTAAGGCACCTGCCACTGACCCCTCAACATAGGCTGAGCTGTCTGGATTAGTGCCAAGCTTGATCAACCTGGACAGTGTCTGATTGGAGAAATGTTGTCTTTAGTAACGAATCCTACTTCTCTCTCAATGCTAATGACCGCCACATACGTGTGTGGAGGAGGACTGCTGGCCAGTGTTCCGATTCCACGTTTGTTGTCGAGTGGCACATGGCCATCAATGTCTTCAAGGATTTAATACCCTCCCAGGGCCATCCAGGTCCCCAGACCTATCACCAATATAACATGTCTGGGACATACTGGGATGTCAACTGCAACCTTCTCAGAATACCACGGAATTAGCTGACCAGATGCTACATTTGTGGCAGAATTTTCCGCAGAGGGACATAAGTAACTTAATTGACTCTGTGTCATACCGAATATCAGCTTGTATGGCTGCCGTGGAAGGATTTACCACAAAAATGTCATCTTGTTGCCACCATCTCTTAATAAAAAAAATTTCTCCAAAATTCTAATCACTTGCATTGCATATCTCCTCAAACGATGCATACATGCCAAGTTTCGCAGCTGTTACTCAATTTCTTGTAGGTTCATATATTTTTTTGCAACAGAGTGTATACAACATCTGTGGCACATTTTTTTTAATTTTTTTGCATTGTATCATACATTAAAATTTGGTCCTTCTCTCAATGATAACATGTAAAACTATTTCAAAAGGCAAAATTAATTTATATGTTGTGCAAATCTAACTTGATGATTAACAGCTATAAGAAACATCTTTTGTATCTGCTAAGCAATATAATCTATAAATTAAATATTTTTAATTTAAAACTGAAATTCATTATAAAGAGTTGGTGATTTAGTTTCAATCAATAGATTCCTGAAGTTCAAAATTCCAATTATAATCATGTTTTTCATATATCAGTAATGTATTTTATTTTTATTAATTTGGGAAGGCAAATCTGTACTATAGAAATAAATAAATCCATACCACAATGTTATTAGCTTTGAATTAAGATAATGTAAATTGAAATTTATAATGTTTGGTTACTTTTTAATTCAAAACAGAATAACTTATTCATTCTGGCATACAAAATCGACATCAATCCGAATATTTGGTCACTCTTAAAATCAGTTGGGTTCCAGTATTTACTGATTATAGTGATGGTACCAAATTTCATTCAAAGTGTTCCCTTCATTCATTTATGAGATATTAAAGGACACACAGGCATCACTACAAAAATATTTGATTTGAATTCAGATTTGCTTAAAATATGTAAATCTGCCAAAAACTTTAAATTTGAATTTACGACCCCATCACAATACTTTATACAGTATAC
This sequence comes from Amaurobius ferox, assembly GCA_951213105.1. Classification (NCBI taxonomy): domain Eukaryota; kingdom Metazoa; phylum Arthropoda; class Arachnida; order Araneae; family Amaurobiidae; genus Amaurobius; species Amaurobius ferox. The sequence goes on along the minus strand of OX578147.1, from coordinate 36,069,514 downwards.
GGTATGTGATCTGTTATCCGAAATGCTTTGTACTTTGGACCTTCTGGATAAAGGGTTGTTTTGTAATTTAGAACACTTTTTCTAAAATCTACTGGAATGTTCTACAATGATTTTGGAGAAAATTATAATTTAATTTATAGGCATGAATGTATTACATAAAGCTTTATTTTGCAATCTATATGAAAAAGTATACTTAATTAAATAAAATTATATATTATTAAAAATATTTATGTAATTAGAATCAGATTTAGTTGTTAAGAAAAAGTTATGAAAAAGGGTCAAAACATAAAAGAAGTTGATTATTATGGCTTGATAGAACACAAATTTACACTTTTACTTAAGATAATAATATTTATTTAATTTTAATTAAAATTGTAACATTTATATATGGGAATACATCAAATTTTAATATATTCTATCAAAATGGCTGTATTTTAAGTGTCTAAATCGTTATTTTAATACATATTTCTAGAAAATAACCATTCATTTCATTAACTATATGTTTGAAAAGTAATTTTCTCACATAAAACATGAAATTGTTAATACAATCTTAGTCGATGCAAACATATTCTAAAAGTTGAAAACTTCCAAATCTTAAAATGAAATATAATGAGGATCATATGCAAATACTGATTTCCATGATACTATCAGAGAATCTTTTCCAAATTGCCAACAAATAAATAAAACGCAACACATTAAAAACTTATCAGCATACGAATTTAAAATCATATCATTTAAGATCATTATCAACATACGAATTTACAGAGTGAGCTATTTTTATTCTTAAAAAAGTGGGAAATTTCTCTTGAAGCATTTCAAATACCAAGAGATTTGCATATTTGCCCAAAAATTGGCAGAAAATCTACAAATCGGGGGGTCTCGTGAAAAAACGCACTGTGAAGAAATAAAAAGGAGATCGGTTTTAAATTACTTTTTACTGCTACTAATATTTTTTCTCAGTATTTTGGACAAGGATAACTCAAATCAATTTTGGAAATTTGGATTATAAATGGCTTTTTTAAACATTCCATAAAAGGAAAAAAATATCAAACCAAAATTGCATTCACTGAAATTTTTAAACATATTAAAGCTTTTTACATCATTTTAGATTGAATGTGAAAAGGTCTTAGCTAATATAGCACTTAAGTAGATTTTGTTGCCAAATGGGAAAGAATTTCTACCACTTGAGACACAAAAAACTTTTTTTTTCTGCTTTTATTTAGAAAGTAATGTTGTAAAATATATGTCATAGATTGTTTCTGAAACCTGAAGAACATGGAAAATAAAATTGTTACAAAAAAGTGTGATTAAATAATTTGTCATAGAATAAATCTTGAAAATAAAAAAAAATGGAATGCATTGACACTTTTTGATCGAGATTAGCATTGAATAAGCTGAGGGCTTTTGAATATGGAATTTTTCATTTAAAAGCAATTAAAAAATTTATAATGTAATGAGTAATAAACTGTCTATAGATTTATTATTTTATTGCATAACTTAATTCTTTTAAGGTATGGCCAGATGGACTAGCTAGAACTCTACCACCGTTACCCCTCAAAAGTAATTCTATGTCTAGTGAAGATGCTGCCCAAGACTTGAATATTCCTGATAATCCAATTGCTGACAGTGTAAGTTTATTGAAATTCCATAACCAGCAATTTCATTTCTTCATGTTTAATATTTATCATGAATTTTAAAATATAATTTAATTTGATTTTTTTCAATGAATATAAAAGAATTAACTATTATTTATTACAAGAACGGACTGCCGAACTGCGCAGTTTGTTCTTAGCAGTGGCTATGGATGCATACTGTTCTACCTGTTCATTATCCCTGAAGAAGGTAGCTTATAATGCCCTCGAAACAATTATCGTCACCTTACTGACATATGCCTGCTTCATTTAAGGAAGTGTTGCAAACTTTTATCTTACAAGCAGCAGTTTGATTTATTATAACCTTGATCTCATTACTATATTGATTTTGTAATAAAACTATGATTGTGTACAGGTGCATTTATTTTGTATAGCTGCGAACTTTTCTAGATTTCTCAGTAATTTTCCGATGTTTATACAGTCTTCTAGTAAAAAATTACCTTTTTTTTTCCCCAGAAAATTGGGCTATAGAATCGTATTGTCTTGAAATCAAGGATTGTAACTGATTTACAGTTTAAAGGAATTGCAAATCCAAAGCAGTTATGTTTTTGTTGTTCAAACTAAGTGTCTAGTTTTATTTGTATTTCTATTACTTTATCCATCACTTTACGGTTCGTGTTTACGAACTACCAGGTAATTTACCCAAATTCCATTGTCTCAAAATATCATCATATGCAAAATTGATATGTTTTAGTATTTTTAAACTAGCCGCCTTTGGCGACCAACCTGTTCGCTACCCTTGAAAATTCTGACCGTGGCAAATTCCGACCGTGGCAAACTCGTTGGCCTGACCTACCAGAGAGGTGCAAGGTAACTGTTTGGACGGCCAGGAAGTGCCACCCAATTTAGACCAGAACCCAGTGGGGGAGGCATCCACAGGAACTGTACCCTCCTTCCCCTACCACCAACCTCTCGGAAGGACTTACAGTCCCACATGTTTAACGTGATCGTACTCCGCGTGAACACTGCTGCAGTTTTGGCAGTGGTGGGAATCGAACCTGGGCCTACCGAGGGAAATTCCTGCACGCTAATCACTGGGCTACCACGCACTTCGCGACAATCTCCATAACTTTCTTTTCATTCGGCCAATTTAGACTGGAACCCAGTGGGGGAGGCATCCACAGGGACCATACCCTCCTTCCCCTTCCACCAACCTCTCGGAAGGACTTACGGACCCACATGTTTAACGTGATCGTACTCCACGTGAACACGGCAGCAGTTTTGGCAGTGACGGGAATCGAACCCGGGCCTACCGAGTGAAATTTCCGCACGCTAACCACTGGGCTACCGTGCCCTCCGCGACAATTTCCATAACTTTCTTTTTATTCACCCAATTTGAACCAGAACCCAGTAGGGGAGGCATCCATAGGGACCGTACTCTTCTTCCCCTACCTCCAACCTCTCGGAAGGACTTATCAACCCATATGTTTAACGTGATCGTACTCCGCTTCAGTGGCGGGAATCGAACCCAGGCTTACCGAGTGCAATTATCTAGAGCTAACTTCCCTCGCGCTAATTTAAATTTTATAATGACCATATGCTAGGCTCTTAATTTCACCATCATCGTTCCATCATTTAAAATATCCATAAAATTAAAATATCCATTTAAAATATCTATGAATTAAAATATCCATTTAAAATATTCATAAATTAAAATATCCATTTAAAATCAAAAAATCATCCATATCGTTCCACCAATCCATAAGTATAATAATTTCAAATACATCACCACAATTCAAACCACCATAATTCAATTATTTAAAATATCCATTTAAAAATATCCATTTAAAATATCCATTTAAAATATCATATAAATGTAATAATTTCGGCCGATGTATACAACACTTATGCTAGGCTCTTAATTCATTTAAAACCGAAAGCGCGGTCTCCGTGGAGACGGGGAAGAAATAACTGCGGATGGGAGAGAAATGCCGTTGAAGAACTGAGCGGACTGCCAAGAAATTTAAAATCATAACGTCTTTAAAATTGCAATCCTGAGGGCAATATTCATTATTTCTGGACCAGATTGGACTTGTAAGAATGCCAGATATTTCAGCTTTCTGAAAATGTAAATTATTAATCGAAATTATGAGTACTTTTCACTATGCGAGAATTTAAAAAACAAAAATCGGTTTTTATAGTCAAAAGTGACTTTTGTTTTAAAATCTTTAAAAAATATTAGAAATCAAAATTGAGAGTTGAAATTGATATATTTTTCCTCGCAATTGTCTGTTCTTTCCGTTGGTGTGATTTGTTTTTTTCTACGATGTCCGGATCGTGGAGAAAAAAGGGCAAAAAACGGTCGAAATCGCATAAAACATTATATAACAAAAAAAATAATTAAAATTTTAAAAATCGGTTTTCATGTGTCCCCTTTCCACCACCCCGGGTCTCCGATTGCCAAATTTCGTAGTTCTCCGACGCGCGGTCGTTGAACGTATAGTGTATAAGACAGACAGACAGACATTGCCTTTTATTATTTAAGATAAGATGAATATGAGTTTTTTTTTACCAACATGCTGAAAAATGAAATATAATGACTAGAAAGGGGCAATTTAAGGTCATCCTTGATTATCTTCACATACTAAATGCTATTTTCTGCCAACCTCCAGAAAAATATGTAAATCTACCGAGTATATTTCCACAATTTGTTTCTTTAGTATTTGTGTTTCTGATTTCGAGTTTTACGTATCAGTTAATAATTTATAAAAGACCATGCAACAATGTCATGGTACTCTGCATTTGTGCACAATCTTTGGTTTATCTCATTTTATCATAAAATAATTTTCAATTTTGTAATCTGTGCACATGTGTTAAAAATTTTATATTTATTTCATGTTTTATACAAGAAACTCTTTTTTCAAACATGTTATTAATGAAATGAATAGTTATTTTTTAACGGGTGTTGTTAAACAATGATTTTTCAAGCACTTAAAATTATTTTATTATTACACACTAGGAAATGTACCTGGCATTACCCAGGATTTAATATACACATCTTCAGGGTTGCCATTGGCGACTAAAAAGCGACTATTTGCGACTATTTTTGACCTTAGGCGATTATGGCGACTTTTTTATGTCAAAAACAGGCCCAAAAGCGACTATTTATATAAAAGGTGGCGACTTTTTGGAGTTTTGGGAGACTATTTTAAAATATTTTGCAATAAGTCCGTTTTCAAATAACATTAACAAAGATGAAACAGCGATTTCGAACGTCACTAGCGACCAATCATATCAAGAGGACATTCACTGCCTTCAGGAATTTCGTCACTCTTTACTGTGCATTCGATGTTTCAATGTGATCTTAATCTTAATCACTCAAATTTACTGCCGATTGAATCATAAATTTAATCTGATATGAATCTAAAAAGCTGAGAAAACAAGCAAGTTCGTCTTTTTTTTTCTATGATTCAATTTATGTTATACATAATGCTATTAAGTATTATTTTGTATGTGAAATTTTATGTTTATTTTGTTTTATTTAATTTTGAATCTTTTTCAATCTCTTTGCATCTACTTTATGACAGTACCGGGCCGATATTGAAGAAACATCGGTACCGTCAGTATTACGATTTTTGGGATTTTACGTTCCTAACCAGAACAAAGGGAAAAGAAAATATAAAACATGAAAAGCAAGTGGTTGATAATTTTTATTTTGTCACAATAGAGTACGCTTATGATGCAAAAAAAAAAAAAGTCAATTACAGCAAATGAAAATTTTATAGCTTAGGTTTATAAGAGCAGGGATGTTGCACCTGTGCCAAACTGCGCTAAATCTAGTACCATGATACAAATTGCGCAAATTTTCGTGTTTACTATATATTTTACGCCGACCTGCGCCAATCTCAAAATTCAATAGAAAAAGGAAAGTTCCTCATATATTAAAAATTCTCCGCGAATTTTCCAAGACTCCCGCAATTGCCGTGCATATCTTGGCACTATAGGAACACTTTCTAGTGCCAATTTTTATGATTATTTCCGTAAAATGTATAAATCACAGGGAGGACTTAAATTCAATTCATTTTCCAGTGCATTGCTGAAAGTCCAAAAGTATCAGTTTGCATCCACTTTTATCTTCTAATGATTGCATATCAGAGCAATAAAACTATTTTATGTTTATAGTGCGAATAAAAAAAAATAATTATTTTACTAAACAAATTATTTTTTTCTTAAATTATGCGATTGCGCAATTCAGTTTTTATTCTCGGGCATTGCCGAGAATGCACAATTATCTTTTTCCATGCATGTCCTGTTAGAAACTTGGTTTTGTTTACATCGCGATTCTCGTTTCGCGGGAGCGTGACGTCATTATTAAAATGATTATTCCGTTCTCGTGAACGAATCGCGATGTGGACAAAACTTGGCTGATCATGCAAATCACCTTTCTCGCCGCTCACGCATCCTGTTTTGCATATCCAGAGGGCGTTGCCGGCAACGGTTATGTTCCGGAACGCACCCATCTTCGGGTATAAAGGCTAGACACTTTTCTGGTTTTCAGTCAGATCTGGTTTTAGTTAGATCGCTTTGTCAGTAGATCGCTTGGAAAGCTCGTTGGATAGCTTGCTTATACTGATCGATGGAAGGATCTAGAAGGATCTAGATCGGGCAGACGGATCTTCGTAAAGTCATGTTTCGATGTTGTCGAAAGTTACGATAAAGTGTTTATCGGTGAACGCGGATATTTAAACTAAACTTAGTAGTTTTGATGGTTCTCAGTTAAGGAGACCATGTTTCCCGTGTTGTGGACTTTATAGTGCTGATCCGGAAAGTTTAAAGTTTTTGCCATAGCGTGTGCCCAGCTAGTGGTGGCATCGGAAAGTGCACGTGGTCACGTAAGTGTGAAATGCTTTTATTCCACTTACTTGTGTACATAATACGTTAACCAGAAACGTGTCTAGGCATGGAACTTACACTGAAAAACCTTCATATGAGCTGTAGTGCTCATGTTTTGTAAATAGTATGCTTTAGTTATTTGGCTTACCTGTTTTCATGATATATATACTGTAAGCAAATACAATGGATTCACTCTTCAATAAAAGTGATTTTGATTTAAACTGGAACTGTTCTCATTTAACACTTCTACTGCTACTTGTATTCCTACAACTACTATCTAACGTTTGTTATAGCTGCAACACTCTGTTTTAAATTTTCAACGAAGTTGTGGAACCAGAATTTCGTGGCTCATAGTTATTCTATCACCAGCTTCATCAGAAATTTAATTATACGTTAATTTTCAATATATAACTTACGGATATGATACATATTTCCGTCAAAGGTTACGGGCCTATGCTCCCCATAACAACGTTAAAAATTTAGAAGTGTTAGTGTTCCAGCAACGAATCCTGTCGACGGGGGCCGCGGACGGCGCCATTTGCATGTCGACGAAAGTGTAAACAAAACAACTGTTCAGCTCAGTTCCAAAAGGCCACCTTGCCATGGAGGCAAATAAAATTACTGCATTAACTAGAGACAATTACGTCACTTGGAGGAATGAAGTTTCATTCGCTCTTAAAGGAGAGGGCTGTTTCGGATTTATAGACCGAACAGCGTTACCGGTGGATGAAAAAACATCACGCCGTGATTATGAAGATCACATGCGAAGAAAGGACCGCGCGTTAGCAATCCTGTTCCAGAATGTTTCATCTGATTACCAAGAGTTAATTGACATTAACGACGATCCGGCAGATGCGTGGGATAAGTTAAAAACGCACTTCGACGCGCCGACTCGCGCCAACCTGGTGCGTTTACTGGATGAGTTCTTCAGCCTACGTCCGGAGCCAGATGAACCGGTGGATATCTTCTGTACGCGTTTGAAGAAGGCGGTCGCCAAATTGAAGGACGTCAAGCACCCGGTGGAAAGCGTCTATGTGGCATTCCAGGCCATAAGATACCTCTCTGATGACTTCCAGGGAATAGTTCAGCTAATCTACAGATGGGAGGACAAAGATTTCACTTTGGAGAAAATCCAACATGAATTGTCTGCGGAAGAAGGACGTATCCGGCAACTCCGTAGTGACAGAAACAATGTAAGTCAAAATTCATCTGTATTCTTGTCTCAGAGTAATGTAAATGTAAAGTGTAAAAATAACAAAGTGTTTAAAAGTGTTAAACCAGTTAAAAGGGTCATAGGACCATGTTATTTTTGTAAGAAGGCCGGTCATTTAAGGAAGAATTGCCCTATTCTTAAGTCTAGCTCAAATATAATTGAATTGTATTCATCTGCTAGAGTTGAAGCTAATACTGTGCAGGATCTTAGCGATAGACTCAGCTGGGTAATTGACACCGCTGCTACGCGGCACTTTTGCAATGATATTAATTTATTCTCAAAATTTAAGGAAAGCAAAGGTGCATCTATGTCGCTAGCAGTGGGTGATATTGAGAGCCCAGTTGAGGCTATCGGTACGGTCAAAATGTATGTTCAGTTTCAGAACATAAGAAGTAATATTGTTTTGTCTGATGTAATGTTTTCGCCTAAGTTAAGACGAAACTTATTAGCCGCATCTGTTCTTGAGGAACAGGGGTATACTTTTAAAGGGGCTAATGGGGTATTGTGGTTTTACAGTCCAAAGGGAGAAAAATTCTTCTATGCTAAGCGAAAAGAAGGGTTATATTTTTTAAAACCTCAATACGAAGTTCAGACTGCAAATAACAATATTGAAGACCGTAAAACTAAAGGAAAGGATCAGGGTAGGGATAAAAATTCTAAGAAAGATAGAAAACCCCTAAATAAGAAAAACAGTATTGACAAAATGAAAAATTTGCCTAGAATAAATAAAAGTAAACGTAACTCTGAGGTGAAGTCGAGGTCAAAAGAAAAGGTTAATGAGAAACCAAGTTGTGCGGTTTCTGAGGTTTTGAATAAAACGGAACTCTGGCATAGGAGATATTGCCACATTAACTCTGATTATTTATATCAGACAAGTAAAGTTTCCGCGGCTAATGGACTCCCTAGACTAAAATATGCAAAAATTAACTGTACACACTGTAAGTTAGCAAAGTCTAAGAGAATTTCTTTTAAGCCAATTGGTAGGATAAGGTCCACTAAACCTTTACAATTACTCCATATGGATGTGTGTGGTCCCTTACCTACAGCTTCAATGGGCGGAAACAGATACTTTTTGACAATCACTGACGACTTCAGCCGGAAAGTGTTTGTTTATATAATGAAACAAAAATCAGAGGTGTTTAAGATATTTAAAGAATTCCAAGCTAAGGAAGAAAGGCAGCTAGGCAAAAAGATTTTGTGTATCCGTACGGACAATGGTATGGAGTTCTGTCACAACCAGTTCAAGGCATACTTAAATAAATTGGGGATTAAATCAGAAAGGTCAAATGCATATACACCCGAACAGAACGGGGTTTCTGAAAGATTTAATCTGACTGCACTAGATTGTGTGAAAGCTATGCTTGATCAAAGCAAGGTTGATAACAGAATGTGGGCAGAAGCGATTTTGTGTTTTACACACACCAAGAACAGAATATGTCATAAGTTCAAAACCAAAACTCCACACGAGTTATATTATGGAAGGAAGCCAGCCGTTGCTCACCTCAAAGTTTTCGGGTGCAAAGCCTATGTGGGCACAGCCAAACAAATTAGAAATAAGTTGGATATGAGAGCCCAAATAGGAATAATGGTCGGATATGCCGAAAGCACCAAAGGCTATAGGATTTATATAGCGGGTAAAAAGAAAGTTGAGGAAACTTCTAATGTAAGGTTTGAGGAAGGAGTGGCAGCGGAAGGCGTCCTGGGCCCTAATTACCCTAAAGGAATCACCTTGAGAAAATCGAACGTTACTCAGTCGATTGACTCGGAATCAGAATGCTTAGGAGGAGTGTCAGAGGAAGAAGCAGGTGAGAGCCGTGACACTAGTAAATCTAGTGGGGATGAGGACTCTCCTGCTGATTCTGGTCTGACACCCTGCTCAGATATTGACTGGATACGGAAAGCAGTACCTAGGCCTGATGGGAGTAGGACGGATATTTACTACTCAGTAAAAGGTGACAATAAAAGGCTGAGATCTCATAATGATGTCAGAAAGTTTTGTGGAAAAGCTAACATTCATTATGATCAGCAAATGTTTAATTTTAGAGAGAAAAAGGGGGTAAGTGATATCAAAAGGAAACCAGAAGCAAGCAATGTTGAGATCTTGATACCCAAGAGCTATAAATCGGCAATAGAATCTCCCCAGTCCGATAAATGGCAAGAAGCCATGGATGATGAAATAGCTACAATGCAAGAGAGGGGTGTCTGGGACTTAGTGCCTGCACCCATCTCACAACAAAAAATTATAGGAAGTAGATGGGTTTATACCATTAAGAAGGATGAAAGGGGAAATGTTAAACGATTCAAAGCTCGCCTAGTAGCTCAAGGATATACCCAGATAAAAGGGGACTCATATGATGAAGTGTTTAGCCCTGTGATTAATTTTAGTTTAATCAGAGCTTTCTTCTCCATATTCGTTTGCATGCTTAAATGGAAACATTTTCAACTGGACATTAAGTCCGCATATCTTTATGCAAAGTTGAATGATAAAATTTTCTTGAAAACAACCACATGGATATGTCGATCCAAATCAGCCTCAATATGTTTGTTTGCTTAAGAAAGCAATATATGGCCTTCACCAAAGCGGAAGGGAATGGTATACAGAGCTTGACACCACTTTGAAAAAATTAAACTTTTTAAAATTTAAATGGTGCAACTGTGCTTATACATATCAGAATAAAGTATTAATGCTGATTTACGTAGACGACATAATTTTGTTTGCTAAACAACAAAATGATATAGACCATATAGTTTCACTTTTGAGTAAAGAATTTGATATCAAAGAATTGGGAAAAGTCAAAAGACTTTTGGGTGTGGAATTTAAGGAGATTGAAGACAAATTTTATATACATCAAGGTGATTACATTGACAAAGTTTGTCAGATGTTTAAAAGGTTCAAATATCCAATTTCCTCACTACCTATTACAAAGGGTAACATCTTAAGTAAAATTGATTGCCCAATGAATGATAGTGAATTAACACAAATGCAGGGTTTCCCTTACAGAAGCTTGATTGGATGCCTAGCCTATCTGTCTAGCAGAACTAGACCAGACATATGCTATGCAGTAAATATACTATCTCAGTTTCAGGAGAATCCAGGAATAAAGCATTGGGATGCATTATTAAAGTTAATGGGATATGTTGAAAAGACCAGAGAGTATATGTTAAATTTGTCAAATATTTGTGATTTAAGGCTAAACTGCTACTCAGACTCAGATTTTGCAGCCAATAGAGATGACAGAGTGTCACTTGGTGGTATGTTGTTCATGATTGATAAAGTACCAATTTCTTGGCGGACATTTAAGCACAAGTGTGTTAGTCTGTCAACGATGGAAGCTGAATATGTTTCGTTGGCAGAGGTCACTAAAGAAATGATATGGATGCAAAACATTTTGGAGGAATGTAAAATGCTAGGTTTAAAATTTAACAAAAATAATTGTATAATTTTTTGTGACAACCAGGCAGCAATAAACTTTTCAAATTCCCCCATTGAGAATAATAGAACTAAGCACATAGATATAAAGTATCACTTTTTAAGGAACTTAGTTGTAAACGAGTCTTTTAAAATTAACTTTGTTAATACTAAAGATAACGTAGCAGATTACTTCACGAAGCCAATGACTAAAGATAAAGTTTTAAAATTTAGTAATGATATCTTTAAAATATAAAATTTAACTGTTCAAATAAAAATTTTTACTTTAAATTTTTTTTCACATTTTCAAAGTATAAATGGTCAGGGTATTTTATAATTTATTCCTCTCTCACTGATACAAATGAAATGTATCTTGAGTATATATTGTTAGGTGACAATGAACTGTTACTTTTCTCACATTACACTTGAAAAAAAAAATATATATATCCATTTTTACTACACGCATAATGCATTTTTGCTTATGTGAATAAAATGTTATCTGAATGTACATTATTGATATAATTCACATGAAACATAAAATTTTTTAATCTGTGTTTATCTCATATGTATATTTACCTTCTGTATCTTTTATTATCATTGCCATTGTATTGGGTATTTAGTGTGTATACTAGTCATGGGCTAAGATAATAAGACTTAAATTTTTAATCTTAAATGTTAAATTTCATAGTTATACATTAAATTTTCTACAAACTTGAATTTGATGTTTAGATTTAAATTTTTAATCTTAAATGTTAAATTTCATAGTTATACACTAAATTTTCTACAATTTGATTTTGATGTTTAGATTTAAATTTTTAATCTTAAATGTTAAATTTCATAGTTATACACTAAATTTTCTACAACTTGATTTTGATGTTTAGATTTAAATTTTTAATCTTAAATATTAAAATTGATAACTATACCTAAAATTTTTCTAGAGCTTAAAATTTTTGATATCTTTAGACTTTTAAATTTTAAACTTAATGTTTGTTTTAATTTTCAAAATAGTAAAGAAATAGCTTTCTTCAGTATGAGCTAGTACTTAAGAAAGGGCAATAGTATGGTTATACTGTTTTCTTTGACTATGTTATCCTTAAACATGTAATTTAAAGAATGCTTATGATCTGCATAATAGATAAGTGTACTCATTTAATTGTTGCCATTTTGAGAAAAGGCTATTCACTTTCTAAATGTTATAAGTGTTATAAATTTCTTTAATGTATAAAATTTTGTGTATGCATACATTATGTTTTTAGGATACTAAGAACTTTGATTCTTAGAATAACCTTTTGTTGGATGAAAGCATGGGCGCCGAGAGTTGGTGTTTTTGCATGAGGGGGCCGATTGTTAGAAACTTGGTTTTGTTTACATCGCGATTCTCGTTTCGCGGGAGCGTGACGTCATTATTAAAATGATTATTCCGTTCTCGTGAATGAATCGCGATGTGGACAAAACTTGGCTGATCATGCAAATCACCTTTCTCGCCGCTCACGCATCCTGTTTTGCATATCCAGAGGGCGTTGCCGGCAACGGTTATGTTCCGGAACGCACCCATCTTCGGGTATAAAGGCTAGACACTTTTCTGGTTTTCAGTCAGATCTGGTTTTAGTTAGATCGCTTTGTCAGTAGATCGCTTGGAAAGCTCGTTGGATAGCTTGCTTATACTGATCGATGGAAGGATCTAGAAGGATCTAGATCGGGCAGACGGATCTTCGTAAAGTCATGTTTCGATGTTGTCGAAAGTTACGATAAAGTGTTTATCGGTGAACGCGGATATTTAAACTAAACTTAGTAGTTTTGATGGTTCTCAGTTAAGGAGACCATGTTTCCCGTGTTGTGGACTTTATAGTGCTGATCCGGAAAGTTTAAAGTTTTTGCCATAGCGTGTGCCCAGCTAGTGGTGGCATCGGAAAGTGCACGTGGTCACGTAAGTGTGAAATGCTTTTATTCCACTTACTTGTGTACATAATACGTTAACCAGAAACGTGTCTAGGCATGGAACTTACACTGAAAAACCTTCATATGAGCTGTAGTGCTCATGTTTTGTAAATAGTATGCTTTAGTTATTTGGCTTACCTGTTTTCATGATATATATACTGTAAGCAAATACAATGGATTCACTCTTCAATAAAAGTGATTTTGATTTAAACTGGAACTGTTCTCATTTAACACTTCTACTGCTACTTGTATTCCTACAACTACTATCTAACGTTTGTTATAGCTGCAACACTCTGTTTTAAATTTTCAACGAAGTTGTGGAACCAGAATTTCGTGGCTCATAGTTATTCTATCACCAGCTTCATCAGAAATTTAATTATACGTTAATTTTCAATATATAACTTACGGATATGATACATATTTCCGTCATGTCCATCCTCTTATTGTTGCACATTAGCTTGCCTAAATAGGTTTGTTTTCATATTTTAGTTAATTCTAAAGGTTAATTTTTGAATTATTTTTGCATAAATAGTACGATTGCGCAATTGTTTTTATTCTCGAGCGTTGCCGAGAGTACACAATTATTTTTTTTCCCATCCATGTCCACACTCTTGTTATTGCACATTAGCTTGCCTAAACTAGCTTATTTTCACACTTTAGTTAATTTTAAAGCTTGATTTTTTAATTATTTTCGCACAAATAATGCAATTGTGCAATTATTTTTATTCTCGGGCGTTGCCGAGAGTATACAATAATCTTCTTCCATCCATGCCCATCCTCTTATTATTGGACATTAACTTTACTAAACTACATTATTTTCATATTTTATTAATTTTAAAGCTTGATTTTTTAATTATTTTTCCATAAATAATACAATTGTGCAATTCAGTTTTTATTCTCGAGCGTTAACAAATATTTATACTATTTGCCATATAGTATAAAAGTTAACTCTTTAGAAATCTCTTTGCTGTACTGTGAATCTAAAGGCATTTAAAGTATATATTTTATTGAATAATGTATTAAACAATAAATAAAATAGTAATAAATTAATAAACAATTAATATATCTTACGCATTTATGCATTTATTTATTCTTGCACAGAAAAGTAAATGGTGTTTTGATATTCACAGTTATGAAAAAAAAATTATTACTTTTTTCAACTTTTCCCACCTTAAAAAATCTCATTAGAAACTGTTTTTTTTTTTACCCCCTCCCCCCTTCCAAGAGTAGCAGGTATCAATAATTCGAAAGAAGTTTTAACTAATTTATAAATTTATTAAAAATGTATTATATTTTATACTTTACCAGAAATAGAAAAAACTAATTATCATAGCAACATACACTTACGCTCACATTACCTTTAGAGAAGGAAACTTAAACATTATAATCGCGAAAATTTTTTTATTAAAAATTATTGATTTTGAGGTTCTATAATCTTTGAAAGATTTTAATCGTATTTGGTACACAAATAAAATATAACATAAATTTTGATTTTTGTAAAATTGCATACTCAAAGTTCAAAGTGTCAAGTTTCAAAACAGTTTTAACAGCTGAGCTTAAGACTCTTCTGCAAGACAAAAAAAATAAGTCTTAGGTTGCATATGTATGCATTCAAAATTATATAAACAGAGGAATTTTTTTTATTGTTTTCCACCTTCATGTACTTATTATATAAATATCAATTAATTCAAAATTAATATTTTGTTAAAAATTTAGTTAAAATAGCAGTATGCACTATCTTGAATTTTGCTAAAGACAACTGGGTAAGTCTGGAAAACTATAGGAATTGCATTTTAAAAAATAAGCAGTAAGTTGGGCAAACACATTGGCTGTCCCCTCCCCCCCAAATTAAATGTGCTTGTAAATAATGTTCAGTCAACATTGTCTTGACTCATATTTTGCTAATATACATGAATGTATGCAGACCAGTTAAATTTTTTAAAAAGCACTTTTTCTCAGGGTATAGACATATTTTCAGTTTACTGCTTCTAAAGTTTGTAAATTTGCTGCTCCTAAGCATTTCATGTTGCTCCAAAAATAAGTTTTATACCTGTTCCGAAGCATTTCTTGCTGCTCCAAAAGTGAGTTTTGCACCTACTCCGAAGCATTTTATGCTGCTCCAAAAGTGAGTTTTGTCTGCTCCGAAAATTGATACAAAGAGCACATAGGTGGGCAATATACTTGTAAGATTTAAAAGGGGATAGAGCTCTGCACGGGTTTGGGCTTAAGCCCCGCTGGGCTTTAGTTTTCAGACACTATTTCGGGTCGGGTTGAGTCATTTTTAAAAAGTCGACCTGGCAGAACATATTTATTTTGAAAAAAATTTCAATGGATTCAAATTGAATACATAAACTTATTGGGGCTTCTCTCAGCTATGTAAAGATAAATGTTAAGAAAACAAACTCAATTCTTCTGTACAAAATTTTCACAAATTTATGTTTTTAACGCATTTGAATACAAATCATTTCAGGCCGGCTGAGTTTATTCTACATTTATAGAATGAGGGGAGAAAAAATAATTAGTGCCTGTGGTTACAATTTGGACCTAATGGCTCTCGTAGAAAGAAGGCGATGATCACATCAGCTAAATGAAAGAGTGGTTTTCACCATAATTTTACGATGACAATTTTTTATTTATTTATTTTCTACGGAATCTCTAATCTCAAGGCCGTCCGATAGGATGGCAACTTCCAAACCGAAAAATAGTGTAAGATTCGGGAGGGGGGCCTAAATCCGGGCCTGGTACTGCAGGCTTGCTTTTTTGCATAAATTTGAAATTGAAGAGGGAAAATGTGACGAACCCGTCACTTTTTCAAGCCTATTTCAGCCATTTTCAGAACAGTTTCAGAGTTCATACACCTTAAGACCGCCTACATTGCAGTTTTTGGAAAACAAGGCTATAAAACTCTGTCATCACAGTCTGATTTCGGAGAAATGCACCCAATTTGAGACGTCATCAGAGAAGGGAGAACTAATCCCAGAGGGGGACGTTAGGTGGTCTAGGATATGCAGAGCTTGGAAAAAGACATTCCAGAGCTTTGTCAGGGTGGTCCTCAGATTTTGGACCAGAATATATACATGAAAGAGACGCTTTTCGAGAGAGGCGAGACAATTTTCGTAGAGGCAGGTCGCACGTTTGGTGCTCCTGATGCACAGGTTCTCGCCCTCACCGGAATGTTTTCTGTAACCTTTTGATATTCCTTGTCATGCTTTAATAAAAGCTTATTTTCTTTAACAACGATGCCTGTTTTATCCAGACTTGGAGAAAGTCGATATTTTCATGATATTTTCACAGATTCGAACTCACGAATTCAGAAGGAAACGGTTACTGGTATTTAGGTCGGCACATTCCACTTTATGTGCGCGGACCGGAATAACGCTACTGAGTCAACAACCATACAGAGTATCCAGCAGCACTGAATCAGTAATCATTACAAAAATGGTATCCAGCGACGGCATACGTTACAAAATGATGGCGAACGGAGGAATTCGTTATGAAATGGTGGCAGCAGGTGAAATAATCATGATAATTGGACTGTAAAATACCATCGGAGTTTGAAACGAATGAAGCGCCTTTGAAATAGAGCTACGAAGCAACACCAGAGAGGTCGATGACCGCACGCAGAATCCGCAGAGAAGGAAGGACTGAATGATTTTCCCACCCGCAACCGAAGAAAGTTCTTTTAAGCCCTAGAGTTCCACCAGATCCGCAACCCAACACCCGAGCAACGTCGGAGATCAAAAACCGAAGGACAGCAGAGGATCGGAGCGCCCGCCGAAAACGAGAGTCCCAACACAGAATTCCGCTCCAGTATTCCGCGACGAGAAACACCGACGAAAACTGATATCAACAACGGAGGGTGACAGCAGCGAAGGGGTGAGTGACGATTTTTTACTTTTGGTTTATGTTGCTCAGGATCCTTTGGTAATTCAGAGAGGGCTAGGCAAAATTTTAATCAAAGTTCAAATATAGGGATAGTAATGCTTAGTGTGAATTTTAAAGATATTTAATGTATTGTTTTTATGTATATTTAAGGTATAGAGTTTTAATAATAATTCCATTACTGGAAATACAGTATTGAGATAGAGAGGAGTCAGGTTTAGACAGTGTTAATACATTACTTTTATATATAGTTATAATTTTCATTTCCAATTGAAATGGCATTTTTGGCGAGAGCACGGAAAGCAGATCTGGCTATGTTAGCAATGGAGCTGGTAGAGTCGGTACCGCTAAATTTAAAAATTACGGAGTTAAGGAAATTAATTTTGGGAAGCCCAGATTATGAGGAAGATGTCGCTGAAGGAATGTTAACAGCTATTATATCGGAAAGAGTAGAAAGGGAACGATTAAATTTTGAGAGAGAACAACTGGAGGCTAAAGCAAAATCAGAACAGGAACAGTTTAAATTAAACTTAGAATCCCAAGAAAGATTGGAGTTAGAGAAAATTCGGGCGGAAAGTCGCAATAGCACAGAGAGTCCGATTGTAGGCGTAGAGGCAGGGGCGCAGATGAGGTTTCGAACGGTGGAGGAGACGGTCAGAATAATAAGACTGCTAACAGTCAAAGTACCCACACGGTCTGACCAGTGGGCGTATTTTTTCTCAAGTTTAGAGAGGGCATTCGCTTCTGAGAGCGTACCGCTTGAATTCAGGGCGACAATTTTGTTAAATTTACTGGGGGACAGAGCGGCGAATTTGCTGACTCAGGTTTCAGAAGAGGAATACGGAAATTATGAGGTAGTAAAAGGAGTTGTATTAGAAAATTTTCAACCTTCGCCTCAGGTATGTTTAGAAAAATTCCGGAAAGCGAGCCGTCGGGCGGACGAAAATTTCGTTCAGTTCGCGACTCGGGCGACGTCCATGTGGGACTATTATTGCAAATTAAAGGGGGCAATGGATTTTGAGACCGTAAACCAATTAGTGGTAGCGGACAAAATTACCCAGGGACTGGACGTCGAGACCTATGCCCATATAGGTATACGGCAAGGTGATGGGTGGTTTAAGCCCAGGGAACTGGCCAAGGAGTGCGATATGTACTTCGCGGCCGGGGGAAAATCATATGCGGCGTCGGGGCCAGGAAATGGCAAGGCTAGTGAAAATGAGAAAGAGGAACGGGGTAAATTCCGATCCGAGGGCGAAAGAGCCCGGACAAATATTGGGGGACCCGTAAATGGGGGAAAGAAGGGCCAATGTTTTTTATGTGGGTCGAAGAACCATTTTAAATGGGACTGTCCTCAAAGGAGGCAGGGAAGGCCGAATGGTACTAAGGACACTAGCCGGAGATGGGAAGACAGACGCGCGGCAGACCAAAGGGAGGCTCCACGAGTTACTGACCACAGAGTCGTAGCCAGGGTGGATGCAGTTAGGGCGGAGTATCCGGAAGCTACGGAGAGGGGACCGCTATGCAAATTAGAGAGGGTGCCGGTGAGCGTCGACGGTAAGTTGGCGTGGGCTCTAGTGGATTCGGGCGCGGAAATTACGGTCGTGAGGAGCGACGTAGCGCCAGGCGAATCGCGGACGGAGGCGGCTATACGTTTACAAGGAGTATTCGGGCCGGCCGTAGAATGTCCACTGATAAATATCCCTTTAGGAATGGTCAGGGGGGAGAGCGATAGTGCGCCCCAACAGGAAGTTTTATGCGCGGTCGTGAAGGATATGGTAGAGGAAGTATTGTTTGTTAGAAACTTGGTTTTGTTTACATCGCGATTCTCGTTTCGCGGGAGCGTGACGTCATTATTAAAATGATTATTCCGTTCTCGTGAACGAATCGCGATGTGGACAAAACTTGGCTGATCATGCAAATCACCTTTCTCGCCGCTCACGCATCCTGTTTTGCATATCCAGAGGGCGTTGCCGGCAACGGTTATGTTCCGGAACGCACCCATCTTCGGGTATAAAGGCTAGACACTTTTCTGGTTTTCAGTAGACAGATCTGGTTTTAGTTAGATCGCTTTGTCAGTAGATCGCTTGGAAAGCTCGTTGGATAGCTTGCTTATACTGATCGATGGAAGGATCTAGAAGGATCTAGATCGGGCAGACGGATCTTCGTAGAGTCATGTTTCGATGTTGTCGAAAGTTACGATAAAGTGTTTATCGGTGAACGCGGATATTTAAACTAAACTTAGTAGTTTTGATGGTTCTCAGTTAAGGAGACCATGTTTCCCGTGTTGTGGACTTTATAGTGCTGATCCGGAAAGTTTAAAGTTTTTGCCATAGCGTGTGCCCAGCTAGTGGTGGCATCGGAAAGTGCACGTGGTCACGTAAGTGTGAAATGCTTTTATTCCACTTACTTGTGTACATAATACGTTAACCAGAAACGTGTCTAGGCATGGAACTTACACTGAAAAACCTTCATATGAGCTGTAGTGCTCATGTTTTGTAAATAGTATGCTTTGGTTATTTGGCTTACCTGTTTTCATGATATATACTGTAAGCAAATACAATGGATTCACTCTTCAATAAAAGTGATTTTGATTTAAACTGGAACTGTTCTCATTTAACACTTCTACAGCTACTTGTATTCCTACAACTACTATCTAACGTTTGTTATAGCTGCAACACTCTGTTTTTAATTTCCAACGAAGTTGTGGAACCAGAATTTCGTGGCTCGTAGTTATTCTATCACCAGCTTCATCAGAAATTTAATTATACGTTAATTTTCAATATATAACTTACGGATATGATACATATTTCCGTCAAAGGTTACGGGCCCGTGCTCCCCATAACAACGTTAAAAATTTAGAAGTGTTAGAGTTCCAACGAATCCTGTCGACGGGGGCCGTGGACGGCGCCATTTGCATGTCGACGAAAGCGTAAACAAAAGGTCTGTTCAGCTCAGTTCCAAAAGGCCACCTTGCCATGGAGGCAAATAAAATTACTGCATTAACTAGAGACAATTACGTCACTTGGAGGAATGAAGTTTCATTCGCTCTTAAAGGAGAGGGCTGTTTCGGATTTGTAGACCGAACAGCGTTACCGGTGGATGAAAAAACATCACGCCGTGATTATGAAGATCACATGCGAAGAAAGGACCGCGCGTTAGCAATCCTGTTCCAGAATGTTTCATCTGATTACCAAGAGTTAATTGACATTAACGACGATCCGGCAGATGCGTGGGATAAGTTAAAAACGCACTTCGACGCGCCGACTCGCGCCAACCTGGTGCGTTTACTGGATGAGTTCTTCAGCCTACGTCCGGAGCCAGATGAACCGGTGGATATCTTCTGTACGCGTTTGAAGAAGGCGGTCGCCAAATTGAAGGACGTCAAGCACCCGGTGGAAAGCGTCTATGTGGCATTCCAGGCCATAAGATACCTCTCTGATGACTTCCAGGGAATAGTTCAGCTAATCTACAGATGGGAGGACAAAGATTTCACTTTGGAGAAAATCCAACATGAATTGTCTGCGGAAGAAGGACGTATCCGGCAACTCCGTAGTGATAGAAACAATGTAAGTCAAAATTCATCTGTATTCTTGTCTCAGAGTAATGTAAATGTAAAGTGTAAAAATAACAAAGTGTTTAAAAGTGTTAAACCAGTTAAAAGGGTCATAGGACCATGTTATTTTTGTAAGAAGGCTGGTCATTTAAAGAATAATTGCCCTATTCTTAAGTCTAGCTCAAATATAATTGAATTGTATTCATCTGCTAGAGTTGAAGCTAATACTGTGCAAGATCCTAGCGATAGACTCAGCTGGGTAATTGACACCGCTGCTACGCGGCACTTTTGCAATGATATTAATTTATTCTCAAAATTTAAGGAAAGCAAAGGTGCATCTATGTCGCTAGCAGTGGGTGATATTGAGAGCCCAGTTGAGGCTATCGGTACGGTCAAAATGTATGTTCAGTTTCAGAACATAAGAAGTAATATTGTTTTGTCTGATGTAATGTTTTCGCCTAAGTTAAGACGAAACTTATTAGCCGCATCTGTTCTTGAGGAACAGGGGTATACTTTTAAAGGGGCTAATGGGGTATTGTGGTTTTACAGTCCAAAGGGAGAAAAATTCTTCTATGCTAAGCGAAAAGAAGGGTTATATTTTTTAAAACCTCAATACGAAGTTCAGACTGCAAATAACAATATTGAAGACCGTAAAACTAAAGGAAAGGATCAGGGTAGGGATAAAAATTCTAAGAAAGATAGAAAACCCCTAAATAAGAAAAACAGTATTGACAAAATGAAAAATTTGCCTAGAATAAATAAAAGTAAACGTAACTCTGAGGTGAAGTCGAGGTCAAAAGAAAAGGTTAATGAGAAACCACGTTGTGCGGTTTCTGAGGTTTTGAATAAAACAGAACTCTGGCATAGGAGATATTGCCACATTAACTCTGATTATTTATATCAGACAAGTAAAGTTTCCGCGGCTAATGGACTCCCTAGACTAAAATATGCAAAAATTAACTGTACACACTGTAAGTTAGCAAAGTCTAAAAGAATTTCTTTTAAGCCAATTGGTAGGATAAGGTCCACTAAACCTTTACAATTACTCCATATGGATGTGTGTGGTCCCTTACCTACAGCTTCAATGGGCGGAAACAGATACTTTTTGACAATCACTGACGACTTCAGCCGGAAAGTGTTTGTTTATATAATGAAACAAAAATCAGAGGTGTTTAAGATATTTAAAGAATTCCAAGCTAAGGAAGAAAGGCAGCTAGGCAAAAAGATTTTGTGTATCCGTACGGACAATGGTATGGAGTTCTGTCACAACCAGTTCAAGGCATACTTAAATAAATTGGGGATTAAATCAGAAAGGTCAAATGCATATACACCCGAACAGAACGGGGTTTCTGAAAGATTTAATCTGACTGCACTAGATTGTGTGAAAGCTATGCTTGATCAAAGCAAGGTTGATAACAGAATGTGGGCAGAAGCGATTTTGTGTTTTACACACACCAAGAACAGAATATGTCATAAGTTCAAAACCAAAACTCCACACGAGTTATATTATGGAAGGAAGCCAGCCGTTGCTCACCTCAAAGTTTTTGGGTGCAAAGCCTATGTGGGCACAGCCAAACAAATTAGAAATAAGTTGGATATGAGAGCCCAAATAGGAATCATGGTCGGATATGCCGAAAGCACCAAAGGCTATAGGATTTATATAGCGGGTAAAAAGAAAGTTGAGGAAACTTCTAATGTAAGGTTTGAGGAAGGAGTGGCAGCGGAAGGCGTCCTGGGCCCTAATTACCCTAAAGGAATCACCTTGAGAAAATCGAACGTTACTCAGTCGATTGACTCGGAATCAGAATGCTTAGGAGGAGTGTCAGAGGAAGAAGCAGGTGAGAGCCGTGACACTAGTAAATCTAGTGGGGATGAGGACTCTCCTGCTGATTCTGGTCTGACACCCTGCTCAGATATTGACTGGATACGGAAAGCAGTACCTAGGCCTGATGGGAGTAGGACGGATATTTACTACTCAGTAAAAGGTGACAATAAAAGGCTGAGATCTCATAATGATGTCAGAAAGTTTTGTGGAAAAGCTAACATTCATTATGATCAGCAAATGTTTAATTTTAGAGAGAAAAAGGGGGTAAGTGATATCAAAAGAAAACCAGAAGCAAGCAATGTTGAGATCTTGATACCCAAGAGCTATAAATCGGCAATAGAATCTCCCCAGTCCGATAAATGGCAAGAAGCCATGGATGATGAAATAGCTACAATGCAAGAGAGGGGTGTCTGGGACTTAGTGCCTGCACCCATCTCACAACAAAAAATTATAGGAAGTAGATGGGTTTATACCATTAAGCAGGATGAAAGGGGAAATGTTAAACGATTCAAAGCTCGCCTAGTAGCTCAAGGATATACCCAGATAAAAGGGGACTCATATGATGAAGTGTTTAGCCCTGTGATTAATTTTAGTTTAATCAGAGCTTTCTTCTCCATATTCGTTTGCATGCTTAAATGGAAACATTTTCAACTGGACATTAAGTCCGCATATCTTTATGCAAAGTTGAATGATAAAATTTTCTTGAAACAACCACATGGATATGTCGATCCAAATCAGCCTCAATATGTTTGTTTGCTTAAGAAAGCAATATATGGCCTTCACCAAAGCGGAAGGGAATGGTATACAGAGCTTGACACCACTTTGAAAAAATTAAACTTTTTAAAATTTAAATGGTGCAACTGTGCTTATACATATCAGAATAAAGTATTAATGCTGATTTACGTAGACGACATAATTTTGTTTGCTAAACAACAAAATGATATAGACCATATAGTTTCACTTTTGAGTAAAGAATTTGATATCAAAGAATTGGGAAAAGTCAAAAGACTTTTGGGTGTGGAATTTAAGGAGATTGAAGACAAATTTTATATACATCAAGGTGATTACATTGACAAAGTTTGTCAGATGTTTAAAAGGTTCAAATATCCAATTTCCTCACTACCTATTACAAAGGGTAACATCTTAAGTAAAATTGATTGCCCAATGAATGATAGTGAATTAACACAAATGCAGGGTTTCCCTTACAGAAGCTTGATTGGATGCCTAGCCTATCTGTCTAGCAGAACTAGACCAGACATATGCTATGCAGTAAATATACTATCTCAGTTTCAGGAGAATCCAGGAATAAAGCATTGGGATGCATTATTAAAGTTAATGGGATATGTTGAAAAGACCAGAGAGTATATGTTAAATTTGTCAAATATTAGTGACTTAAGACTAAACTGCTACTCAGACTCGGATTTTGCAGCCAATAGAGATGACAGAGTGTCACTTGGTGGTATGTTGTTCATGATTGATAAAGTACCAATTTCTTGGCGGACATTTAAGCACAAGTGTGTTAGTCTGTCAACGATGGAAGCTGAATATGTTTCGTTGGCAGAGGTCGCTAAAGAAATGATATGGATGCAAAACATTTTGGAGGAATGTAAAATGCTAGGTTTAAAATTTAACAAAAATAATTGTATAATTTTTTGTGACAACCAGGCAGCAATAAACTTTTCAAATTCCCCCATTGAGAATAATAGAACTAAGCACATAGATATAAAGTATCACTTTTTAAGGAACTTAGTTGTAAACGAGTCTTTTAAAATTAACTTTGTTAATACTAAAGATAACGTAGCAGATTACTTCACGAAGCCAATGACTAAAGATAGAGTTTTAAAATTTAGTAATGATATCTTTAAAATATAAAATTTAACTGTTCAAATAAAAATTTTTACTTTAAATTTTTTTTCATATTTTCAAAGTATAAATGGTTAGGGTATTTTATAATTTATTCCTCTCTCACTGATACAAATGAAATGTATCTTGAGTATATATTGTTAGGTGACAATGAACTGTTACTTTTCTCACATTACACTTGAAAAAAAATATATATATCCATTTTTACTACACGCATAATGCATTTTTGCTTATGTGAATAAAATGTTATCTGAATGTACATTATTGATATAATTCACATGAAACATAAAAATTTTTAATCTGTGTTTATCTCATATGTATATTTACCTTCTGTATCTTTTATTATCATTGCCATTGTATTGGGTATTTAGTGTGTATACTAGTCATGGGCTAAGATAATAAAACTTAAATTTTTAATCTTAAATGTTAAATTTCATAGTTATACATTAAATTTTCTACAAACTTGAATTTGATGTTTAGACTTAAATTTTTAATCTTAAATGTTAAATTTCATAGTTATACATTAAATTTTCTACAAACTTGAATTTGATGTTTAGACTTAAATTTTTAATCTTAAATGTTAAATTTCATAGTTATACACTAAATTTTCTACAATTTGATTTTGATGTTTAGATTTAAATTTTTAATCTTAAATGTTAAATTTCATAGTTATACACTAAATTTTCTACAACTTGATTTTGATGTTTAGATTTAAATTTTTGATCTTAAATATTAAAATTGATAACTATACCTAAAATTTTTCTAGAGCTTAAAATTTTTGATATCTTTAGACTTTTAAATTTTAAACTTAATGTTTGTTTTAATTTTCAAAATAGTAAAGAAATAGCTTTCTTCAGTATGAGCTAGTACTTAAGAAAGGGCAATAGTATGGTTATACTGTTTTCTTTGACTATGTTATCCTTAAACATGTAATTTAAAGAATGCTTATGATCTGCATAATAGATAAGTGTACTCATTTGATTGTTGCCATTTTGAGAAAAGGCTATTCACTTTCTAAATGTTATAAGTGTTATAAATTTCTTTAATGTATAAAATTTTGTGTATGCATACATTATGTTTTTAGGATACTAAGAACTTTGATTCTTAGAATAACCTTTTTGTTGGATGAAAGCATGGGCGCCGAGAGTTGGTGTTTTTGCATGAGGGGGCCGATTGTTAGAAACTTGGTTTTGTTTACATCGCGATTCTCGTTTCGCGGGAGCGTGACGTCATTATTAAAATGATTATTCCGTTCTCGTGAACGAATCGCGATGTGGACAAAACTTGGCTGATCATGCAAATCACCTTTCTCGCCGCTCACGCATCCTGTTTTGCATATCCAGAGGGCGTTGCCGGCAACGGTTATGTTCCGGAACGCACCCATCTTCGGGTATAAAGGCTAGACACTTTTCTGGTTTTCAGTAGACAGATCTGGTTTTAGTTAGATCGCTTTGTCAGTAGATCGCTTGGAAAGCTCGTTGGATAGCTTGCTTATACTGATCGATGGAAGGATCTAGAAGGATCTAGATCGGGCAGACGGATCTTCGTAGAGTCATGTTTCGATGTTGTCGAAAGTTACGATAAAGTGTTTATCGGTGAACGCGGATATTTAAACTAAACTTAGTAGTTTTGATGGTTCTCAGTTAAGGAGACCATGTTTCCCGTGTTGTGGACTTTATAGTGCTGATCCGGAAAGTTTAAAGTTTTTGCCATAGCGTGTGCCCAGCTAGTGGTGGCATCGGAAAGTGCACGTGGTCACGTAAGTGTGAAATGCTTTTATTCCACTTACTTGTGTACATAATACGTTAACCAGAAACGTGTCTAGGCATGGAACTTACACTGAAAAACCTTCATATGAGCTGTAGTGCTCATGTTTTGTAAATAGTATGCTTTGGTTATTTGGCTTACCTGTTTTCATGATATATACTGTAAGCAAATACAATGGATTCACTCTTCAATAAAAGTGATTTTGATTTAAACTGGAACTGTTCTCATTTAACACTTCTACAGCTACTTGTATTCCTACAACTACTATCTAACGTTTGTTATAGCTGCAACACTCTGTTTTTAATTTCCAACGAAGTTGTGGAACCAGAATTTCGTGGCTCGTAGTTATTCTATCACCAGCTTCATCAGAAATTTAATTATACGTTAATTTTCAATATATAACTTACGGATATGATACATATTTCCGTCATTGTTACCGCCACAGGTAAAGAAGGAATTAGAGAAAAATTCTAGAGCTGGGAAGGCGAACGCCATAGACCCAGGTCTGCGCGAACCGATTCCGGAGGGCGCAAATGAAAGCGAAACAGTTTATGAACCCCAGAGAGGGTCAGTTTCGAATTTTGAAGTAGAAGCAGGGGGAGAAGCCGCAAAAAGCGAAAAACTAAAGGAAGCTGAGTTCCCGCAATCGCAGATGTCTGCGAAGGAACAAATAAGGTGTGCAAAATTAGAGGAACGAGCCAAGATATGCGGAGGATATGTAGTTTACACCGAAAATATGTTAGAGAGGGAAGGCCAATTAGTCGTCCCGAAGGTAACCAGGGCGGAAAGGAGGCGACAGGCGAAAGTCAGGCCACTGGATATTCTTCTGCAACAAGCAGAGACCGGGTGGGGCAATCCCGATAGTCAAGAGGTTAATAACGGACAGGTAGATGTACCGGATGGCGAGAGGAAGAAATATCCCAACGAGATTAGGGACCGAGGGAGCCAAAACGCGAAAGCGGAAGTGAAGGAACGAGGACTTTCGGTTTCGAAACGGAAAGTTCCGAGATTCCGCGAAAGAGCTGCGATTTGAGAGTATCCCGGCAGAAAGAAGCGAACCCCTGGCTATGGCAGGAAAGTGGGGATGGAGAGATACTATGATTCTTCCACACGGTGGAAGAGAGGTATGGGATAGCAGAAGGCAGAACCCAGAAAGGGGGGGAGGGGGAGATGTGTTTTGAAAGTGGGTCAGAGCATATTCCTCCAGGCTGGGAACCGCAACCCCCAGCTGATTGAAGCAGGGGGGAGGAGCGAGGAGGAGAAGAGACGTTAGTTTCGATATCGCAGAGAGTTTTACGTGAAAGCGGAACGGAGGGAGAATTAGTTCCGATTTTATGTATAGGTGTTTATGTTTACCGGAGTGGTTATGTGTAGAAGTGTACAAATATTGCATGAGTGTATTTTATATTAGTGTACTGATTTTATGGTTTATGGGATTTTCTTTTATTAGAAACTTTTATATAATAGTGTACAAATTCTACCGGAGTGTAGGGAGAGATTACAGTGTAGACGGTTCTAAAGGAACTGGGAATTATTTAGGAAGATAGATTAGGTAAACTCATTGATGACATTATAGATAGGTACTGATAGGATGAATAAGTGTAGGATTTATATAGTATAAATTTGATAGAAGGTTTTTTGAATGGTTAATTTATGTAAAGATATATGTGTTGGGTAGTGTAATATTAGATTATCTATTAGTGTTTATGGTAGTTGTTTTTTTTTTGGTTTGATTGTGATATTATATTATTTGGCTGGGAATTCTGGGAGAGTTATAATGTTGCAATGGAAGTGTATAATATGAGATCCTGGGTGGCAGCCAAAGTAAATAGTCACTATATAGCAGGCATATACCCAGCAACCATGTGTTTTACAACCAGTTATTTAGAAGTGAAAAACCCGTGAAAGAATGCCAGAAACTCTGGACTTAAGAAAATTGTGTTGTGTATGCAGACTCCGACACTCTAACTTTTAGGTGTGCACTATAAGAACTGAACATGCGTAAACTGTGAGTGCATTCTGACAACAGATGTGGCATAGCCGGAGTGATGTAGCTTACGAGCGGTTGCTCATTACCAGACAGTTGTCTGGGGTAATAAGGATCAATGGACCTGTGTTCGGACGATCCTCAAGGAGTGCAATGTTGTAGTGTTATTATAAGTGAATTGTGTTTTTGGAAAAAGCTGGGTATTTAACCCTAGTTTTTCTCTGGGTGGGGCATGTGACGAACCCGTCACTTTTTCAAGCCTATTTCAGCCATTTTCAGAACAGTTTCAGAGTTCATACACCTTAAGACCGCCTGCATTGCAGTTTTTGGAAAACAAGGCTATAAAACTCTGTCATCACAGTCTGATTTTGGAGAAATGCACCCAATTTGAGACGTCATCAGAGAAGGGAGAACTAATCCCAGAGGGGGACGTTAGGTGGTCTAGGATATGCAGAGCTTGGAAAAAGACATTCCAGAGCTTTGTCAGGGTGGTCCTCAGATTTTGGACCAGAATATATACATGAAAGAGACGCTTTTCGAGAGAGGCGAGACAATTTTCGTAGAGGCAGGTCGCACGTTTGGTGCTCCTGATGCACAGGTTCTCGCCCTCACCGGAATGTTTTCTGTAACCTTTTGATATTCCTTGTCATGCTTTAATAAAAGCTTATTTTCTTTAACAACAATGCCTGTTTTATCCAGACTTGGAGAAAGTCGATATTTTCATGATATTTTCACAGATTCGAACTCACGAATTCAGAAGGAAACGGTTACTGGTATTTAGGTCGGCACATTCCACTTTATGTGCGCGGACCGGAATAACGCTACTGAGTCAACAACCATACAGAGTATCCAGCAGCACTGAATCAGTAATCATTACAAAAATGGTATCCAGCGACGGCATACGTTACAAAATGATGGCGAACGGAGGAATTCGTTATAGAAAATATTCAGGACTATATAGATGGGACTGGATTTAAAACAAAATAAAAATAAATTAATGGAGTTTTTTTTTTCAAAAAAGTAAAAAAAAATAATAAATAATTCCGAAATTTACATAATCGGTGTCATACTGTAATACTAATTATATAGATTTTTATTTGCATACAATTTATTTTTTAAACATCATAAAATACAGAAATATAGTTTTTTTT
This sequence comes from Amaurobius ferox, assembly GCA_951213105.1. NCBI lineage: Eukaryota > Metazoa > Arthropoda > Arachnida > Araneae > Amaurobiidae > Amaurobius > Amaurobius ferox. The sequence goes on along the minus strand of OX578147.1, from coordinate 36,040,441 downwards.
TTAATTTAATGTTCTGTTTTATAATAGTATGCCATAATTTTTCTGATCAATGCAATATGCATTTCATCCACCTTCATTTGCAATAAATTTTTTTTTTACAAATTTTATTTAGAGACAATATTTTAATTATATATAATGATTTATTTATATTTATTTATTTATTAATTTTCTAATATGGTGTATGTATTATTCAACATTAATTATTACAAGTTATAAGTACTATTGTGCAGTAAATGTTTATTTTACATGGTTCAATGACGAGTGTCATTCTGTTTGCAGAAATGCAAAATATGTTTAATTTATCTTAAACTCTAATTGGCAATGAAACCGAATATAACTTAACAGCATTCAGGTCTTTGTCTTAACTGTACTTTTTATTCACAACAATTATAAAAGGTAAGACAAAAAAATATTTGTTTTATTATTATTATAATAGTTGAATTCTAAGTAAATAAACTAAAGGAAGGTAAAAATAAACACATTCAATTTTATTGAAGAAAACAAAGGTTGGCTTAAGAAATCAAAGTTCTGCTTGCTTATAATTTATAAACTCATACTTAGTATTGTCTAGCTATGTTTCAAAATTTTCTGTTTTATATATGTATGTCCTATTCTTTTTATCGAAATCAGCATAAAAAGATTATGGAAAAAGACTACTAAATGGGCCAGATAAGCAACTAAATTATCTCTAGGAGAAGACTATTTAGGCTACTATTTTTGACTTTTCAGGCTACTAAAGCAACTATTTTTCATGTGTAGTTACTATGGCAACCCTGCATCTTTGCGGTTAATAAAATCACATTGGAACTCAGAAAATTCTTGAAAATTACAGAAAACTTTAACATAATGCTCACTTACAACAACAACATCAACCAAAAAGAAACCATTACACTGATGGTGTTAAGAAAGATGGAAAATCTGCGTGAATATCTTGACATCCTCGTATCTCCAGAGATTACATCTTCAACTCACGAAAAGTATATATATTTTTTAATTTATGAAAATTTGTCTGTTAACAGTATAGATTCCGTTCAAAGTTTGCGCTAAAGAGAATTTTTCATTCTTTCCAATGGTGTTAAGATAAAAACTCTGTGATAATATTTTTGGTTGCTAAATAACTGATTTGAAAAATCACTCAAAATCAAACATAAGGTAATAGTCAAGAACATAAAGCAATTAAAAAGCATAATTTAAATTTTAAAAGTATCTCGTCGAGGTGCATCATGTGTCCTGAAGTACCAGTGTACCAAATTTTATGGCTGTACAATGTTAGATTTTTTTGCTACAGGCTACTCAAACAGATGAACAGACAGACATCTTCCTTTATTATTATAGATAGATTAATGTAAGAAAAACCTTCAGAAATATTATATAATCTTTTGAATATTTCAATGAAATCTTCTGGATTTTCCTTAAATTTAGTTGTTAGGTATGATTGTATTACTTGTGTAAAAGAGGTTTTAAGTTTTGAAATTGCTACTTATGATTTTAAATATTTCATGAAGCAAAATCTGGCAAAAAATTTTGTTCTGCTGAATAGTAAATTGTCAGATATGTATGCATTCTGTTTCTAATTGTTTTGCTTTTTTACTTTACAGTGAAAACCTACTTTACTAAAAAAAATTCTTAGTACCTTCAATTGAAAATTTGCATTTATATGGGGTTACCACTGTCTTTAAGATTTCTCTGTACAGTGAAACCTCTCAATAATGTGCACATGGTTCCATGATTTATGTCTGCAATTAAAATGTGTCTTTTTTAATGAATGCTATTATACTTCTTAATTACAAATACTTTAAAGACCATATATTTTGTCCATTATTTGGGGATATTTGCTACTTAGAGAGTTTACTATTTTCACAGTATTTAAAAATTATAGTCACAGGAACCACCTATAGGAGTGTTCTTCCTTTAGGCAAATGCTTTGTTAGCATCATGTTCCTCCTATTTTTCATACTTTAAGGAAATCTCCTAATTTTTCCACATTCTGAAGAAAAACTCATGCCTTTTTTTTTTTTTTTTTTTTAAATAATTTTTCTATAAGGAAAAATTCAAGTACATAATTAGTCAAAAATGCGATTAACACCTTAAAAGCTTTAATTTTAAAATGAGAATTGAGTTGCAACTGTATTATATAAAATTGAGATAAAATCTTTGTAATTTGGAAATCTGTATAATGTAAAGGGGAGGGGGTGGTTGTTCCAAAGATATACACCATTTTAACAGAAACTTTTACTATTGAAACTGCATCATGATTTTCTAAATTGCCCTCGGTGTATTTTATTGTGTTAGTATAAATGTAAATTTTATAACAAAATGAATTTTTTCCTTTGAATATAATAATATTTGTTTTCCTGAATGCTTTTAGTAGTTTTAATTTTCCTTTTAATCTCTTTCTAGGAAAATGAATTTGAAAAATCAAAATCTGTAGAATTTAATAAAAGTTCATATGTCTGTCCATACTGTAAATATGTATGCAAGAGTTATTACAAATTAAAAAGCCATATGAAGCAACATGATACAGAAAAGGTATAATCGCATTTGTTTAATTAATTTTAAATTTCTTATACCCCATTTTTACTGTACCATAATAAAATGTAAATTTCTTCTTTTTAGGAAGATTGTTTATTCACAAAGATTTTTAGCTAAAGATATTTACTATTCTTCTAGTTCAAGATTTAATATATATTAGAAAATAGAATTTAAATTATAGCAAGCTCAACTTGTCAGTTGATATAAACACGTTCTTTATTAACCACTTTTTGAAAACACTTAGTGACCACTAACACTGAGCATAAATAGATTGAAACCACGCAGATTTACCCTGACACTGATTTTCAGACAGTATTTAAGCAAAATTTGCATGGCCCGTAAACGTCCTCAAAAACTTCCTACTTGTGTGTAGTCCTTATTTTTTATTTTGAGACCAAGCCCTTTTCTTTTTCTGCTTTCTTCCAATCATTTCCACAAATAAAATCCTTTAAACTATTTATTTTTCTTTTATGAAAAGCTGTGGTTACCAGTTAATACCAGTTAATTTGAAAGAAAGCATACATAAACCAGTTAAAGTTTATGTATGCTTTCTTTCAAAGCTTATAAGCAAGCATTCATAATACATAGTAAATATGACCCACTTTTGCAAAACATCACCCCACCCCACCCCCCACCCCTACTATTTTACCCATATTAACTTCAACAATTTGTGGACAGAACACAACTGCCCCTACCAATTCAAATTATGTTTTCCATACATGATATATACAAGGTGTCCAGAAAGTTCCGGAACGGCGCAATATCTCGATGCTATCCAATGATACCAAAATTGACCCCCTTCCCCCAGGAGGGGGAGGGCAACTTTGAAATTTTCAATGGGAACCCACATTTTTTATTGCAGATTTGGATTCTCCAGAAAAAATTACATACATTTGACCTATGATTTTTTATTTTTACTCCCACAAACGGCGCTATAATTGAGAAAAACGGAAGTGGGGCACAAACGTTTAAAAATGGGAATGTCTCTGGAAATACACTTCGGATAGAAAAATAAAAAATTACGTGTTCAATATTTTCAAAAAAACTATCCAGTGATGCTAAAATTGACCCCCTCCTCCCTGTTAACCATTCACTTCAGTGACAACTGTTGACTTCAGCTTAGAAAATGGTTCAAAACTACTTTTAGCACTACCCAATAACAACGATGTGGACGTAGTAGTTTTCTGTTCCCTTCGGGGTGCTTGATTAACATAAGTCCCTTTGCCTCTCATGATCAGGGTGCTTTTTTCTGTAACTCCCCTTGTCTCTCATGATCAGGGTGCTTTTTTCTGTAACTTTTAAACGTTAGTGCCCCACTTCCATTTTTCTCGATTATAGTGCCATTTGTGGGAGCAAAAATCAAAAATTGTAGGTCAAATGTATGTAATTTTTTCTGGAGAATCCAAATCTGCAATAAAAAATGAGGGTTCCCATTGAAAATTTCAAAGTTGCCCCACCCCCCTCCTCCCAGGAGGGGGGAGGGGTGTCAATTTTGGTATCATTGGATAGCTTTTCTAAAAATATTGAATACGTTTTTTTCTTATTTTTTTATCCGAAGTGTATTTCTCAAGATATTGCACCGTTCTGGAACTTTCTGGACACCCTGTATGTATTAAATTGAGTTTTAACATAAATTAATAATTATTTCAAGTTACATAGAATTTACAGTTTTAAAATAATTTCCTTCAAAATTGGTGGATTTTAAAGATATATACCAAAATTTCTCAAAACTGAATGCTTTATGGTATAAGCAAGTTTTATCACAAATGCTTGCTCGTTATAAGCAACGAGCCAGCATTTAGCAAGATTCTGGATTTAGTGAGAAAATTAAACACTTTTATTTAATTTAATGTTAATTATAACCTAATCTGCTTGTCTTTAATGAGCAAAGTTTCCTGAATGTAATGAGCATACAAAATAATAAAATTGGTGAAATTTTAAAAACAGATAAAAGGAATTGAGTTCTAATCATAAATGAATGTAAAAATACAGAATAGTAGTAATGGGTTGGTGTCGCATTAGAAGATCCAAGTATTTGATAGAAAGGTTTCCACTGACAATCTGTCAAGCCCAGGAATTTGATTTCGGCTATATAAACTGTAGAATTGAAAAAAGGTATATTGGGTAAATGGTTTGGAAATATGCTTCTTGTAAATGACTTGATGGAAGAAAATGGGAACAGTGTTCTATATAAAAGAAAGAAAGAAAGAAATATTCCACCAAAAAAATTTATTGATTTTTTTAAATTAATATGTTCAAAAATGAATAAAACTAAAAATATTTGTTCTGTGTGATCACTAGGATTGGTAAAGTTATCCACTCAATCAATAGATGTGCTAGCCACAGTAGCTAGCAACCCTAAAATCATGGTGCATCAGCATTACATAAAGCTGCAGTTTTTTAAACCTGTAAAATTAACCCTCCTCCTTTTTAAAAGTGACTCATTCCTTAGTTGAAAAAGTATTAACTGGATGTTTTGATCTTTCTGACAAATGACATAAATGTGTGCAGTTTTTCTTGAAAAGTTCTTCACAAAAGCCATTCTTTTTGGCTGTATGATCACATTCTTGTCTAATAAATATCCTCCTCCTTTCGTATTTAACAATAATCAGCAATTTTAGTAAATATATACATGACTAGCAGCATACCCGTTCTTCGTACGGAGTATATAATATAAAGAAACTTGAAATTCATAATCATGCCCAAATTCTTATAGTATACTAAATGACATGTTTAATCAAAATATTCTGTTAAATATTTAATATAATGCTCCTAAAAAGAAGTTTAAGAATCTCTGTTCTCGCTATATAAAATTATCTTCATGGACATATCTGAAGAATGAAACATCTTGGACCCCTTATGTAAGCAAATATAAAAAAAAAATATGGAATTGAATCAATATATGCAAAATAAAAGCGTTAAAATTGTATTGGACCCGTACTAATTATATACGCGAATATTAGAAAATATAACCTGTATTAGTAGATTACATGTATAAATTGAAAATACCAATAAACCCGTAATCTTTAAATCTGAAGACAGTCATTTATTCCAATATATGTCAAAATGAAAGTGCTAAAATTATATGGGGAGATATACACGTACTACTTATAATGTCCGATTATTAGTAGAAGATTACCCGTTTTGCAATATGAGTCTCAAATGTTTTTTGGTAAAATACAACAGACGACGTAATAAATTGAATATATAATTAATCCCCTTAATCTTCATACCAGAAGACTGTACTTGATTCCAATATATATGCCAATATATGTCAAAATATATGCCAATATACCTGTACTACTTATATTCTCGTAGGTTAGAAGATATACCCGTGCATTCCTAGAAGATTACTCGTACAACGTACAATATGCGTGTGTCAGCAATTTTTGCCGCAATAAAACAATGGCGTAATAACTTAAAAATATCGATAATCGCTGAATCAATAATTCCGGAAAATATCAATAATAATAATGTTTAAACCTGAAGAGTATAATTGATATTATCCAGTCCAAAATGAAATGGCAATGAAATTTATTTTATATACATATCTTCATTATTCAAATCGGAAAGGATTTAATAAAAATCGTCTGCCGCATAAACACATTGGATTTAAATCCGTTGCTAAGCGACATGATATCATTTGCTTCAAATAAATTGATAGAAAAAATATCGTCTAAATAGTTATATTTCTATGGAACATTTGGCGACAGTTTCGTCAAATTAGCGACATTTTAAAAAATCGCCAAATTTATCGCCAAGTGGGACTGTAGAACTGACAGTTCCACTTTGCAACAAATTGACGAAATATCATCACAATACTATCCCCTAACAAAAAACAATTAATATCATTTATGTAGCACAATTTTATCAATTTCAAGATATTTTTATAGATTTGAAAATATTTTTATCAATTTGGTGACATTTTAAAAATTCGCTAAATGTATTACTAAGTAGGATGGTTGGTCTGACAGATAAATGCTAACCAAACATCATTTCAGTACTCTCTTCTAACAAAACAAAAAAAAATTTCATTGATATGTAGAAGACCCAAGCCACACGACCAACCCGAAGGTTTATGGCAGCTGTTTGTGTGTCGTTTATATCAATTTGGCGACATTTCCGTCAATTTGGCAAAGTTTAAGAAAAGTTGTCAAATTAGCGATATCCCTCCAAATTCGTAGCTTTGAATTTGCAGATCTGAATGAAACATTCTTATCCCGTTTCAATATACTAAATGAAAACACTGCAATTGTATTAGAAGATGTACCCGCTCTACTCTTTTTCTGTTTCAACAATCGGCTATATGAATTTATTGGCTAAACACAATATATGAGTTTAGTAGCTAAATACGATATAAGCTTGAAAACTCTTTGCCAAAATAAATGAAATTGATGTACGCAGTCAGCAATTAATATAATTAAAAGGAAAATCAAACCGTCCATTCATAAGATATACTTTTATATCCATTTATCCATTTATTTATTATTTAAATCGAAAAAAAATAATAAAAACATTAACAAACACATTTAATTTAATTGCGATGCCGAGCAACATGATATATCCTCCTAAAATGTTAAAATTTATTAACCACTAACAGCACACCCGTTATTCGTACGGAGTGTATAATTTAAAGAAACTTATAGTTCGCAATCATGTGCAAATTCTGTTAAAATATTAAATTTATTGCTCCTAAAGAGAAGTTTAAGAATATATGTTCTCACTATGCAAAATTATCTTCACGATCAGATCTGAAGAATAAAACATCCTGCCCCCTTTTGTAAGCAAATTTACAGAAGAAAAAATAGGAATTGAATGAATATATGCAACCCCGTACTAATTATATTGTCGCAGATCAGAAAATATGCCAATGTGTTAGTAGAAGATTACCCGTATTACAATATGCGTCTCAAAAATATTTGCCAAAATAAAAGAGATGACGTAATAAATTGAAAACATCAATAATATCCGTACTCTTTATACCAGAAGGTCGTAATTGATTCCAATATATATCAAAACATATGTCAATATACCTGTACTACTTATATTCTCGTAGATTAAAAGATATACACGTGTATTTGTAGAAGATTCGTACAACATACAATATATGAGTTTAAACAATTTTTGTCATAATAAAATAATTGCATAATAACTTGAAAATATCAATAATCCCCGAAAATATAAATAATAATAATTTTTAAACCTGAAGACCGTAATTGATATTATCCAGTCAAAAATGCTATAAGAAAAATCAAATCGTTCTTTTCTAAAATATATTTTTATATCCATTTATTTATTATTCAAATCGAAAAAATAATTATTAAAATTAACAGACAGATTTAATTTAATTGCGTTTCTGAGTAACATGATATAAGATAGAATCTTATAACATGTTAAATATGTCATGTCTCATAACATAAACTGTGAAATTAAATAACGATTTTGATTTCTCTATACTTCTCATTTTTCTGTAAAAGCTTGTTTTAAATAAACCATGAACCATGGAGATAGATTTCCCCTCTAAATCATGTTTCAAACAATTCATTTTTTCAGAAAGTGACTAATTAACGCAAAAAATCTCCCATCAAACTCAGAGATTAAATTTTAATTCACTTTCAAACGATTTTCAAGCTTTTCGTTTGGATAAACCACGGAGTTAGGGAGTAGAACTCCTAGGAAAAAGTTCCGTTTTTCATTAATATCTCGACAACCCCAGGTCTTAGAAACTCGAAACTTGGACAAAATTTATGGGGGGATATTTCAAGGCTATTCACTAAATTTCATTAAATTCGGTTCAGCCGTTTTTCCGTGATGATGAGACAAACGAAAATTTCGTTTTTTACTAATATCTCGAGAACCACTGGTCGTAGAAACTCAAAACACGGATATAATTTTAAGTGGGGCTATTTCTGGGCTACCCACAAAATTTCATCAAATTCGGTTCAGCCCTTCTCCCGTGATGGTGTGACAAACAGACAGACAGACAGATTTTCATTCTTATTTACATAGACTAGCTTCGGTGTGGTAGCTCTTTTTAGGGGACACTTTTTATAAAATTCCAAAATGTACAATTTTGTGTTTTTAAGTCTCAGTCAGCTGGTTCAATTGTGTCATAGAAGAAAAAAATTCTGGTGATGAAGATTTGTAAAGGTAGGTTGGAAACAGAGCTGTACCTAGATTAGAAACTCTCTATAACACTTTCACGTTTTAAATTCCTGGACAGGCAGCTCAAGATTTCAGTTTCCAGTTTTTTGCAAATTAAAAATCAATAAAATTTTTAATTTTCACTTTGATCACTTTTATTCCAGGATCTATATCTCTTATTTAAAACCCTCTATTTTGTACACCCACATTGTAAATCCTTGGACAGACAGCCGTACACACGTGTTCCATTACATTCTAATAGTGCATATCCCACACAAGTTAAAATGACAAAGTGTTCACTGTGATTTCACAAATGAAATTAGCAATTCAATAAATCAAGAACCAACTATATGGCTTTGTGCATTTTGCATTGCACAGAAATGTTCATTATTATTTAAATCACTCATTTTATTTTTAATTTATTAGGTTTATAAGTGTATCCTTTCTTCCTGTGGACAAATGTTCAATGACCTTGACCCTTTCCTGGAACACACAAGATCTCATGAAAATGAAATGACTTACAGGTGCCGAGAATGCAATAAAAACTTTGCTTCTTTGTATGATTTAGGTTCTCATCAAGCCACTCACAATCTCTATCCAAATGAAAAATCTGAGACAACTCAAAAGTAAGTTGTAAAAAAATAAAACTGATATTAAAGATTAATATTTTAAAGTACAATGACACTTGGTTAATTTGAGTTATTAAATATTTTAAATCTTGAATCCCTAATCATACACATACAGCTAAGTGAGACTAACTGACTAAGGGACTCTTCGACAGCCCAAACTACTGAAGGTAGAAACTTGAAACTTAGAATGTATCTAGATTTTTCTCATTATTTAAACTACCTCTAATGAGAAAAATCTAAAATTATGGAATTTTGTTTGATAAATTTATAAATCGAGGAATTTTTTGTTCTAATGCTAACTAAATTACATTTCAAATACTGAAATTGTTTGTTGATTATTCTTTAAATCAAAGAATTGAAATATACTATAATTTATTGATTTGTCTGAAAGCATTGAAAAATTGGCAACATATAGTGGTGAAATAATGTTTCATATACAGCAATTTCAATGTTAACAAAACTCTAAAATATGTGCTAATTTTAACACTTTCCAACATAGTTGAAAAGTGTTTATGACTGTGTATATGATAACTGGTGTAAAAATGATTTTATTGAAATGGCATTTTAATATGTTGTTGAAACGATCTGTGGAATGTTTGGGAATGTAAATGAATAATATCACTCAATTAGTTTCTGATTTAACCCAGATTGTAAAAATGAAATGTATTGAACCCTATGGAACTTGATTTTTCTCAAACATTTTTTAAACGGAGTTAACATTCACAAATTGTTTTGAAAATTTTAGGAAATATTCAAATTATTACATAAAATATGTAAAAAAATTCAGCAAAATATGTTCGAAAGTTTTTTAAATAAAAATTGAAATAATAATTACAACCATATTATATCACGAGAACATGTGACTCATTGCAAAATAAAATATTCTCTTTTTATTCCCACTGTGTGTTTTCCATAGATGTTTAGAGATTATTTAAATTTATATTTTGTGTTGCATCCATCATAAAACTTCTTTATTTTTCCGTATTATATGTGTATCTAAAATCTGTGCCAATGCATTTACAATATTTTTTATTTTAAATGATCACTAATTCCTACAATGAAGTATAATTTTAATACTAAACTATAGTATACAGAATGTAAACACATCAGGCAATTGTAAGGTAAGTTGAATAAGAATTGCTGAATTTTTTTTCATGCAAAATTATTTAGCTCTGGAGTCTGGAATATAAGTGACATAGATGAGATATTCATTGATTTTACATAGAGAGGCAGATGATTTATAAAATGAAACGGTTTGTCATAGTTACAAAAATTTTGATGAATTAATTTAACATGAGATAAACAAAAGATATAGTTTCTATAATAATAAATATTATAATTGTGGTGTAATATTAACTGGAAAAGCATCATAAACAGTTCACAAATTATACTTTTATTGACGTCATTTGAATAGAGTTCATTTTGTGTAACTAATATTGTCTTTTCTGGTGAAGTTTTAAGATTAATTTTGTCGATGATAATTTTTGAAACAGCTTAAAATGTAAATAAAACTGCATTTCAATTGGAAAGTATTTTGTAATCAATGCTGTATGCTGATTGATCTTTCTTGTTATATTTAAATTTGAAATGGTATTAGATATTCAGAACTTAGTATATAGGTGTTACAATTAGTAACTACTAGCCATTCTGCCACATTAAGCATAGTTAAAAATGGCTAGTGCATTTATACAAATTGGATTAGTCACATTTTGGATGATTGTTCAAATGTATTTGTATACAAATGTATTTGCCCTTGGGCTTTGATTTACATAAGCTTTGCTATATTTTAATTTCTTATTTAAAATATACATAAAATTTAAGAAATTTATAATTCAATTTATCCAATGACTGATCCAGTTCTAAAGTGTCATGAAAAAATTTAGTTTCTTAAAACTTCATTCAATTTAATATGTAGAATGACATGAATGCAAAGCCGACTTAGAAAATTGGATGTATCCAACATGACTTTCTGCACAGATTAACAAAATTTGATGTTTTTGGAAAACAATAGTTCACATTAAAACTTTCTTGCAACTCTATCCCACTTTTCTTGGAAATTGTGCGAATCTTTTAAGATGTCACACTATTTGTAAAAAAGTAAAAGTTCTATTATATTGAGAACAACCTATGATAACTCCTAAACGATAATGCCCATTTAATTTCTTATAATATATTCATTATAGTAGCTAATTTTCAAAGCTCTCATTTGAGAATAGAAAGCCATTTTTTTTTCCTTCACTTTAGATCAAAAGCATGCATTATCGTGAGAACAATGCATGGTAGCAACAATCTATAAATTGTTATTTGCATTTAAATAATAAATTACATATAAAATGATTTTTTTCTCATTGATCTTTGTGTTTGTTTTAATTTGTAATATTCTTGTTTTGTGTTTAGTTAGTTTTCTGTTTTGCCTTCGTATCATTGTGAGATGCCAGTTATGTAATGGATTGATTTCCAATAAAGCCATATGTAATAACTAGAGATTCTCAAAACTCTTGAATGAAATACCCTTAATTTCTTGAGTAACATAGACAAGTATTCTTGAGTAAATAGGAAAAATTCTTGAGTGAAAAGGAAATATTCTTGGGTTCTGAAGGCCGTCCGAGTTAAAAACTGAAGCACATTTTTTACATATCGACACTTTAAACACAAAACATTACACAAGAAAATCATATATAGCTACAATATTAACGATTTAATAATTATAATTAATAGCCGAATGTAATTAAATTTAGCTCCCTATGATACACAAAATTTCACTTTTGACTTTCATAATTGTATGCTGTCAGCAGTTCCAAGTTCGTCAAGCTGAGATTTGTCCTGCAGTCAGTTAAAACATGGGAAAATTTGGAGAAGAACCTTTCACAGTTTATGTTTGAAACTGGAACCCATAGTGCTCTTAATGCACCTTCAACAGAATATTGATGGTCCTCACGCATTGCCTGAAGAGCGTCTTCCACCAAGATATCTGGATTGTTCTTCAGAGTTTCTTTCAGTTCCCTGTAAGCATGTTCCCCTTCGTCGTTACAAACTGTGACAACTACTGCTTGGCGGTTATTTCCTATTTCGCGATCATTGTGCCACCTCTCGACAGCTTTCGAATTTTTTTCTCGCGAAAAAAGCAATAAATGGATAAAATGGCTTAAATTTGCGATTTTTTTCGGCAGATACTCTTAAAATTCTCAAGTAGAAGTAAAAATTTGTTCATGTGGGCAGATTTGCAAAAATTTGCGAGTAGTTCGGAAGTCAAAACCCACGTAAATATGTTTCATTTGACTTAAAAGCATGTTTCCCATCATTATTTGAATTTTTTAATTTTTCACGTATTTCGCGAGTCGTGAATTTTGAGTGTCTCTAGTAATAACATAAAATGATTTTCGTTTTGTAACATAATTTTTATATTGCTTTTTTTTATTGTTTAAAAAAAAAAATCTCTGAAAATCTGGACATGAAAATCCCTACATTTGCTTATCTTTATCTTACTTATTACAGTGCATATACCAAATTTTGTTAGAACAGTCAAATTTGTCCAAGAGTTACCCTGCAAATTTGTCCAAGAGTTGCCCTGCCTAGACTTGCAGACATTGAATAAATAATTGATTTATGTTCAGATATTCTTAAAATACATAAATCCATCATAAATTAAGTTTTAGATTGAGCAAATTGCAATTTTTTCCCTTTACGTATATTAGGATGTATTGTAAATAAAGTAAAAAGAGAACTTTAAGAGGTATTAATTTTTTCCATCACCATATGGCAAAGGAGTCAAAGTGTTTCATATTTTGTGGTTCCTATGCTCCATAAATTGGAGCAAAGAAATATTTATCAGTGATGGCAGAAATTTTAATCATTGTTCAAAATTTCTAATATAGTGTCAAAATCAAATGATATTATATTATGTGAAGTTTGATAAGACTTTATAATGCATTAATGTAACCTACTTTTTCCATAATGCTAAAAAAATTTTCTATAGTCCTTAATGAGCACTTGAAAACTGCTTAATTATTTTTAATGAAAAATATGCAATAAACAATTTGATTGCAATTTAAAAAAGTTTAATCCTACCAGAAAAGCAGAATGGTTTATTTTGCAGGGACGTAGACTTCTTTATATGTCAAACTTATAGTTTTATTTTATTGGATAAATAATTTCACCAAAAGTTCCTAGTATGTCTGTTGAAGAATATCTTGTCTCATATGAGGCTTGTTCTTATCAAAATCAATTGTATTAATATTATGCATTGAATCTTTTAATCTTCTATAACAATTCAATTTAATTATTTTTTACTTCCAGATTTTTTCAATGTAACCTGTGTCTAAATAAGTACAAAACTCCAGCTGCATTGGACCACCATCTCTCAACATCGACTCATACGTATGCTTGCTCATTGTGCGACAAAGTTTTCCCCTGTGAACGTTATCTAAGACGTCACCTGCAGATCCACTCAGAAGCTGAATCTTTCACTTGTGATATTTGTGGTAAAGGATTTAGAACTGAAGGTTATTTAAAAGTACACATGCTTGTTCACAGTGAAGAAAAACCATATGAATGCACCACATGTAAAGCTGCTTTTAATAGAAAAGATAAATTAAAACGTCATTCACTTATTCATGAACCTGTTAAACGCTATAAATGTCCTTTTCGGACTCACTGTGGTTGCCCTAAAGAATTCAATAGACCAGATAAATTAAAGTCTCATATATTAACTCACAGCTGTATAAAGCCTTTTAGTTGTAAGATTTGTGGTAGGACTTTCACACGTAAAGCTCATCTACGTGATCACGTCAAACAAAATCACTTTGAAGAAGACTTAAAGTTACTAGATGATGGTGAAATGTCTGATAAGAATAATTCTGCCAAGTCCATGTCTGATTGTGACAATGAAAAATCCCACAAGTGTAAGAAAGTTCTGAACAGAAAACGAAAATGTTTTGCTAGAAATTATAGGCAAAATAGGCCAAAAAGAAAAATTACTCAAAGGAATGGAGATATTACACTGAAAAAGATTCAAAAAAGATCAAGAGATTTATTAAAATTACTTGATATTGATGAGCATTTAAAAGATCATGATATTGATTGTGTATCTGATCTTACTGACGATATACCTACTGCCCATATTGAGATTATTTCTGCTCATGGAACTTTGGTTTCTAGCTCTGATCTAACCCACATGTCTTTAGAATCAGGTATGATTTATGATTTGCAATTCGAAACAAATGTGGATGGAACTGATGTTCCTAATGGTTCTCCTGTAATAGTGGAAGTGATGCCATCATCTAATTCAAATTCTTTATTAGGCAATGAACTTAATGCTTCATCTGATATTGGTGATTTCAGTTGACACATCCATTTGAATCTGATTATTTATTTTCCATTGAATCTATTTTTATCCATGCTATGCAAACTGTGCTAACTATCAAAGTTTATTAGTATGTTTCTGTGACAGTAGAATCGTGTTAAAGAGAAGGTATATTCTGAAAAATCAGTTTTTACTTTAATTTAGTGCATGTTTTAAAATATTTTAGGTTGATAGAAACCTTGATTTGACAACTAAAGTACCAAGCAAATTTCTGTTGCACTATTTTTAATTTTGTTGAGATGCACACAAATATGCTTTTAAATGCTTCTGGATTAATTGAAAACAGATTTGGCCTCATTATTTAGTACAATTAAAATTATCTGACATCCAAAAGTTTTTGTCATGTTCAAATGAGGTCCTATGAAAAACGGTAATATGGAAAAGAGGAGTATGGTATAATCACTGCAGCAAATTTAATGCACAAAAAAAATTAAAAAGTGAACAGAGGTGCCACTACTAGCTATCATTCCTTTATGTTGTCATTGCATAACCAATGTACACTACCCTCGATTGAAATTGTAACATCTTAAAATTATCAAGTTCAGTTGTGGCGAGCGAGAATTTTCTGAGAAAATTAATAGCACCCTATTATCTTCAATGACAAATCATGTTTCTGTTTAGAATTACACCCGGATACATAGTTCCCTCTTTTAAGTTTCCCTGAATCCCTTTAACTTTCAATTGAAATATTCATAAGCAAAAATTCAAAAGCAGGGTCAATAAAAAAAAAAGGACTATATGCTATGGATTGAGAAAGTTTGCAGCGGATTGACTTAGAATTCCTATCTCTAAAACTAAGGAAGATATGCAAAAATTTTGCATTGCAAAGTTATAGAGCATTCTTTATTTAGTATGGAAAGACATGTGGTTTGCACATAACATGTACACAGACAAAAAAAATTAAGGAAACAAAAAGTGATAATTATAAAAAAATACCTCGGTTACTACTGAAGTACTTTTTAAAAAAAAAAATTCTAAAAATATGCATGGAAAAATAATAATCTGTGTAATAAGCTAATTTTAATTTATTTAGAATTATACATTTTGCAGTAAACAATAATCTATATAAATAAAATTGAAAATCTGTCTGTATGTATGTCTGTCTGTCTCATCATCATGGGAGAACAGCTGAACCGAATTTAATGAAATTTTGTGGGTAGCCTTGAAATAGCCCCACTTAAAATTTAGTCCATGTTTTGAGTTTCTAAGACCAGGGGTTATCTAGATATTAATTAAAAATGAACAATTAAACCTTTTATAGAGATAGCATTATGCAGACGATATTGTTTCCACCAATTTATTTGAAGAAAATTATATGTTGTTTAGCAACAGATTTAAATCCAATGTGTTTATGCGCAAACGACTTTTTTTAAACCCTTTTGGATTTAAATAATAAAGATATGTATATAAAATAAATTTCACCGGTATAGCAATTTCAACTGGATTATATCAATTATGGTCTACAGGTTTAAACATTATTATTATTGATATTTTCGGGAATTATTGATATTTTCAATTTATTACATCATTCTTTTATTTATGCAAAAATTGTTGAAACTCATATATTGTATGTACTACAGGTAATCTTTAACAAATGCATGGCTATACAGTACAACCTCGAAAATCCGGACTTTGGCGATTCCAGATTTTCGATTTTTCCGGATTATAGAATTTGAATAAAATTCAGATTTAATATTAACTAAATACACTATAAAGCACTATTTTTAGTAAAAATAATGGCAAAAGTTAAGTTAATCAATTAAACATATTATTTAATCTAAAAAATAGGGCAAACGAAATTTCTAAGAAAAAATATACACATTAAAAATTTAGAGTGTGTGAACAAAACGAAATGATAAAATTACATTTTATCATTTCGTTTAAATATTTGAATTAACATTTGTTATTTCATTAATTTTGGTTTGTGGGAAAACAGTTTTCTTTATCCTATTATCCTGTAGATGGACATTATTTCTGCTTGGTTATAAAACTTCTTTGTTCAAGACCTTTAATTGCATGATCGATTGTTTGCATAAGATTATCAATGGGTATTTTTTCTTCTCCACATTTATCGTCGATACTTTGATCTTTTTTTTATTTAATATCATATCGCGAATTACGCCATCACTCAATTTATTTACGATTGGTGCATCATCATCACAGTGCAGAACTCCTGTTATATCGGCTTTGTCAAGATTTAATGAAGTGCCGAGATTTAATAAAGATCGAGAATTAGCACTTTTGACGATATACTTAAAGGTGTAAATGTGTTTAAACCGTTTTCGCTATTAGCAAACGAAAAACGAGAAATAAGAACTTAAAAGTTTTATTTATTTTCTAGCATCTATATAATGTTATGTTTAAAAAGCTAATGACTCTGAAAAAAATAAAAACTTTATTATTAATAGTCAAATATGTAAAAAATATCGCAGTAGATAAAATAAATATATTTTCTAAAAAAGAAAAATATCTCTCCTCAATGATTTTTCTAAATTACGATGAGTCATTACTAGGTTGCCGCAGCACCGGGATGTGGTGGGGCAGGGAAAGCAAAGAAAGGAATTTGCTTAGTTCCTAGTCGTAAACACAGCCTACCCCTTTGAGAGGTCTGTGTGTTAATGACCTTGTTGCTCGGTTCTGTGTGATATGATATTATATAGTTATTTATTTGCTATCTATAGTATATAAATATGGCTTTCTAAACAAAAAAGGCAAAATATACAGTCGATTTCAAGCGATACGTTCGACGAGAACAAAAAAATTGTCAGATATTGGGGGGGGAGATTCTGAAGACAAAACAGAATACATTGAAGAATGGAATTCGTACTACGAAGTGAACAAAATAAATTTCCGTGAGCGTTAATATGAATTCTCGGGATTTTTAAATTTAATTGAACAATCTGTGATAAAATGTTACGATAATGTTTTAAAGTGTTTAATATTAAAAATTACATTGTTTCAGAAAAATGTCTTTTTCAATAATGAGAAAAAGAAATTTTGATAATAAAAATTCCATATTTAAATAACGCTATATATTTTACGCGAAATAATTCATCCGGAGTTGTGACTTGAATAAGGGGGAGGAGGGATTAATGCTAACAACGTAATTCCTGCTCTAACCACGAGCCGATCTACGGCCGTCCATCTAAACTTTCGTTTCATTTCCGGGTTCAGAAAGTCGACTGGAAAATACGGTATTTGTTTATAAAATATAATTCCATATAAATAATCTTACCCTGTTGTTTTAAATCCACGACTTCGGCAGTCCGGGGAATAAGGAAGAAAAAACCCTGAAAATTTGGAAAATGTCCGGATTTTAGAGTTTTTCGGATTTTGGATGTCTGGATTTTCGAGGTTGTACTGTATCTTCGAATCTACAAGAATATAGATATTACAGGTATATTGACACAAATTTTTACATATATTGAAATCATTTACGGCCTTTAAGTTTAAAGATTACAGTATTGATATTTTCAATTTATTACATAATCTGTTTTATTTTGGAAAAAATTTTAGAAACTCATATGTTGTAGTACATGTAATCTTCTACTAATACATGGGTATATCTTCTAATATTCACGAATATAAGTAGTACGGGTCCCATACAATTTTAGCACTTTTATTTTGTATATATTAGTTCAACTTCATATTTTTTGTAAATTTGTTTACAAATGGGACCAGGATGTTTTATTCTTCAGATCAGCCCGTGAAGATAATTTTGTATAGCAAAAAAAGATATTCATAAACTTCATTTTAGGAGCACTAAATTAAGTAGTTTAATAGAATATTTTGATTAACAATGTCATTTAGTATACTATAGGAATTTACACATGATCATGAATTTTAAGTTTCTTTATATTATATACTCCATACGAAGAACGGGTATACTGCTAGTGTTATTTAAAACTGGCAGACAAATGATGCAGTACAATAACTATCCCTTTTGTTGACCTCATTTTTTATTGCCTATATGCATGTTATGTGCAAACTGCAGCAAGTATTTCCATATTAAATAGAGAATGGTCTACAACTTTGTTTGAATATTTTCATCTATCTTGCTTTGTTTTTTAATTAGGAATTCAAGTTCCTCAATTCACCTCTAACGGCACTGCAAACTTTCTCAATCGATACAACATCATCGCTTTCTTATTGGTAGACTCTGTTTCTGCAGCTCTTAAACATGTCAATTGAAAGTTAAAGGAATAATACATAAGGATTTAAGAGGGAATCCTGTATACTTGTGAAAGCTCAAAGCAAATGGGTAATAGCAAACAAGTCCGTATGTATCTGGAAGAGCCAAAGTGAGTCAACATTCAACATCATGGTATGGGGAACCATTAGTTAGGATACTCAACCACCTTGAATTGTTATTAACTGCAATTTAATAGTAATAAATTACATTGAAACTTGGCTACAACCTATCTTGATACATCATCCGGGAATTTTGCAGAATCCCATTTTTCCAACAGCACAATGCACAGTTTCATATTGTCCCCTACCCTCAGTTACATTCTTCCTTAAACCATTCTTCCTTCCCCTTTTCATCAATCTGTTGTCCCCATAGAACAACACACAAGCATGCTTTCTAGCATGGCAATTTCAATTGAGGGTAGTTTAGCTTAAGTTTAATTTCTAATTGATAAAAAATGGCAATAAATAATCAATATTCCCTGAGTACTCTTCCTGAAATATATGACACTAAATTTTTAATCCAAATCACTTAGATTTGGTCACAATAATGCTAGAGGAAAAAACAATCTTTGTTTGTTATGCCTTATAGGAAATTTTGTAAAAATTCTTAAGAGGATATTTTCCTTCCAGCCACTTATTTTAGTTTGCTATGTTAACCTATGAAGAATTTTCCCAAGTCTCTAGCTTTTAAGATTTTTTTTCCCACTGTTTTTTGCCAAGCATAAATGCTAAAAAAAATTTGTGCTTTCTTAAAAATCGATGAAATAGAAGTATTTCTAATATTTTTGTAAAATGAATGCATCGCTTTCCGATAAATATTTGAAAAACTTCTAATTATTTTATTGAATTTTTATAAAAACACAAACTTTCTTTTTCTCAGTATCAATATTTGACAAATAACTGCGGGGAAGGTGGATGTCTCCAAAACTGAAAGAGTGAGAGATTTAGGACTTTTTTCTATAGATTAATATAGAAAAAATTCCATAGATTATTATGGGGGTGTTGAAATAAGCGACTGGAAAAAATATCTTCTAGGCCATGCATTATGCGATAGTAGCCCTTAAACCATGTAATTAATAATGACAAGAGATACTAATATGTATCAAACAATAAAAAATGCCTAACTAAATGTAAACTATACTAATATGTATCAAATAATAAAAAATGCATTTCAATCATTCTTTTTCCCCAATCAACTGATCTGAAATAAAGGGCAGTCAATATTAAAAAAAAGTTCTTATTGCTCATGAAATATACATTTTGTAATCTGGTAATCTAATTTGCTAATCTGAAAATCATTAGACTTAACAAATGAAATATTGTTTAAAAGCTCCAATCTGACTCAGAGTTTACTGTTTTATAGTTATTAATAGTTTTAATTGAGAAAGGTCACAAATTTAATTTTTAAATATTCATATATCATACCATGTAGTTCATTTTTAGTACCTTTACCAAAATATTTATAATAATTTATTTAGAAACCAAATATTGCCTAACTCTTTCATGGAATATGTTTTAAAATGTATAATTCTATGTGAAAGTTGCATATGTATATAAACATTAACTTTTTGAGCAACTTTTGTCATTGTTTCCAAAACATGGCAAAAGTTGCCAGACAAAACTATCCTAATGAATTATTTGTCATATTGGTATGTTCAAATAACTTGCATGAATTTATGAAATGCATTTACTAATGTGCATATGTGATATATTAGATTTTATTTACTGTATGTTATTTTAACATTAAAGTTTTATATTTAAGTTTTGAAAAGAAAATTGTATCTAAGTCTTCAACTTTAATTAAATTACATTTTTTAAAATTAATACTAAGAGGTTTACAAAAAAGAATATCATTGTGAAGCATCAAAATTTTAATATTGGAATATGAGCTGAGAGACAACTTAACTAATTAATATTAAGCTTGTTAATTATGAAATATTAAATTCAAAACCATCATTAAGATGATAAAAAGAATCGATATTTGGCCGAACATATAAGATTTTGAATGTTCAAAGGAACATGGATAAAAAATCATTGTTGCTGCAGATATATATAATGCTGGTAAAAATTGCCCTTAGTTGCAAAGATTATATGTAGCTTCATCGAGTTTAGCATTTAAATATGTTGTCAAAAACAAGACCAAACACGAAATGACCTGCCTAAAATATTCACATCAAAATAAATTTTGGTATAATACATCCACCAAATCTTGGGCAATACTGCATTTTTGGTTTTGACTACCATATTTAAATGCTAAACTTAATTAAACTACATATAATCTTTGCAACTATGTGAATTTTTACCAACATTAAATCTGCAGCAAATATTATTTTTTATCTGTGTTCCTTTGAGCATTCAAAGTCTTATATATTTAACAAAATATCAATCCTTTTTTATCAACTTAATGATGGTGATTTAATCAGTGTTCCTTTGCTGGATGCATATTTTGATTACTTTTTTAAATCACTAAAATATTACTTTTTTGTAATTGCAAAGGGGAAGAGTTTTAAACTATAAAATGTTATATTTTGGGGGAGGGGAAGGAATGGAATAAAATTTTCTCAAAGGCTCGTGTTTGCTGGCAATTTTAAAAATTAGTAGGAAAGCTAAGTTGCATTTTGGACTCCCTTTAAAAGCTTTTATTTAACTCCACGACCAATGATTGTCTTGACTATTTCAACTTCTCTGATGGCATTTTTAACATACTTTCCTACATCCTAGAGAGCTGAAATTTAATACATAACTTAGTCTAGTGGAAGTTTTTAATCTTGAAATTTGGCAAATAATCAAAAAATTGAACTGGCAATTTTTAATTTATATATATATATATATATATATATATATATAAAATAAAAGTATTATATGAAATTCCAATAAGAAAATGTTTAACTCTTGATACTGCTCATGGCAAGTTATGAATAAAAGCTTTTATCCCCAAAACGAAGTTTTTATATTTACTTGTTTAACTTTCGTACAATGGCTATTCATATCTGATGGAATAGCGAGACATTTAAATATGAACCAGAAACGGGGGGGGGGGTCGAATTACCTCCCGCAATCCTCCTAGGGAGAAATTTTGGGTTTTGAGATGCAGTAGTGAAATTTATTAACATGTGAACAAGATATGGGGGACAAAATCACTTTCCCCAACCCTCCTAGGGAAAAATTTTGAGCTTTTGGAAATTTCTGATTAGTTATACCAAACTATCTGTGTACCAAATTGCAAGTTTCTACTCCTTCTAAAAGTAGGTAAACACCTGGACGCACGTGTATTATTATTTATTTTTTTTAAATCATAAAATATCACTCTTTAGTAATAGCAATAGAAAAACTATAAAATGATTTCGAGTGAAAATGGTGTAAAAATTTCACAACAGCTCACATTTGCTGGCAATTTTCCAAATTAAAATTACATAGAATGGAATATCCAAACATTGAAATTTTCCACATTAAATCCAAATATAAGGGAAACAGTTCTAGATATGCATCTGAAACAAATTAGGCAATTATTTGTCATAGAAATTTCTATACGATACAGTAAAACTCAAATAAAAATCTCTGTTCAAATGATACAAGACAAAAATATAGTTTCAGTATTTGTTCAATTTTTCGGAAACTTCTCACGGAATTTTAGCAAAAAAAGCAAAAGGGGAATCGTCACCAGATGTATGCCTGAAAAAAACACTGAATACTTACCTGTCTCTCGAAGTGGCCCTGGCTTGATTCAATGTTCCTTCTTAAAGGTTGGATTACTTGATTGCTCTGTAATTCTTTAATGCACTCATACAGTTTAAGGTAGATTCTGATGTATGAACATCCATGTATAATCAAGTTTCCCTGATGAATGCAAATATACTTAAATTGATGACTAAGTATTTTCTTCATGCTATACGGTCCAATATGTTAGAGCAGGTTTCTACAAAACTGCAACAAACAGACTGTCAATTTCAACAAAACAGCAACTTGAATTTCCGAAATCAAACAATTCAAAGATTTCGAATTGCCGACGACTATGTTAGATAACAACCACATGACTTCTTCCATTCCCACACATGTTCTTTTCTCCGTTTTACAAATGAATTCTCTCGGTACCTTACTTCCTAGCTTTTCATTGGTTTCCCATGTAATTAATAACAAAAAAACAACAACTGAGAATAAATGAGCCATTGTCATCGGACATGATGATAATAACGGCTCGCTTGGTGGGAAATGCTTAAAAACAAACATAAAAATGCAACTTATTTTCAGTCACTTTGATAGAAACAGAGTTTCTATTTTGTTTCCAAAACAAGAACTGATTCTTCTTTCCATTTTTAAAAAACAAAACTTGTTTGCAAGTGAGTCTGTTTGGTGGAAACCCATTTTTATCTATTTACCCATATACCAATGATGCAATTTTAGAAAAAGGGATATCTTGACATTAGACATTAAAATTGGAAAATTATATATCTATTATTTATCTGTTTGTAAAATTATATTACTATAAATTATCTATTTGAAAAATTTAAATTGAACCCTTGGAAATTATCTCTCTACATACTTTTTTAAAAGTAAATTGAAATAATTATTCTAGGTAATCCTAGCTCATGATATCAACAATGCTTTAATTGACAGGGTTTTAAAAATTAAGCTTTGCATAAGTTGTCACATAAAAATACCTAACTTTACACGGTTAAAAGAAACTGCATTGAAAACAAGCATTTTACATTGTTAAAATCATGAAGATCTTAATTATTAAAATACATTGGTATATTTTGACAAAATAGGAACCATATTTGTAGGTGCATTTAAGACTACTCAACATGTTTCATATACCATTGCTTCATCTACATGACTAACCACTTTTCAGAACATTTTAGAAAAAATCCCTATATAAATATAGTACGTACTTTATCTTGAAACAAAAAAATCTTATTATATAGGACTTGCTTTTAATCACCGATTGTCAGTCATCGATTAATATTTGATTGTAATTCAAATCTGACAGTCACATTCTTAACAAGAAAAATTATACCCCTGATTTAATGAGAGGAATATACATAAAGAAAAAAATGGTTTATATATTGATAGTTTTAAGTCTAAACATGCACATTCGATCTTTCATAACAAAATTTTTTTATGAGCAGGCAGAAAACAATTGTAATATAATCTATCTATTTCAACTCAGTGTATAATCGAATAGGTCCTTGTATATGTATGCCTGTGGCCATGCTGTGTAGAGTTTCTCTACAATCTTCTAAAAATGCATAATAAAACTGAATAGGACAAAAAAAGAAAAGAAAAGTCTGTGTAAGATAAAAATCTTGACTTCATTCATGAATGAATGTTGAAGTCAATATTTGGAATTGCATCAAACATCCGAAAGAAATTATCTTCCACCCACAACCTGGAAAGCATATGATATAAATATCAAGCTCTTTGCTATGAGCTGCAAAGTTAAAACAAAAGTATTAGGTAGATTCTGTGAATAGTTTGGATAAAAGAATGGGAACCATGTTTCTACAAAAAAAAATATAATCCAAGAAAAATACTTTGCTACTAGTACCCTCTGAAGAATGTGGGGGGGGGGGGGGGGGGGAGGTCCTCATGCTCTTACTAGCAATTCATTAAATGACAGTTTTTCTGCAGAAAGGATGAAGCCAGCACATAAGTATGTGACCAACTCAATATGAGTCATAATACACAAAAAGTATGGCAATATACTGAAATATATATTCTGAGTGAACCTATAGTCCTTGCTTTCTACATCTTACCATTAAGGTTTTAAAATTTATATTTAGCTACAACGAAGTTATACATTATACAAAACAATTATTTTAAGATTATTTCTAGCTATAATATTCATAGCAGAGCCATAGTGTGTTGAAGACCCAGACCGTCCGGCTCGCCCCGAGGGCTTGAGCAACCATTTGGACGGCCGGGAGCCATAGTGTGTAGTGGTATTAGCACCCAGGACAAACAGTAAAATTGGTGCCCCCACACTCCTCACCAGAGCATGTGTCAGATTTTATTATATACCTATTGCTGATACAATATCTGTATAGTTAAAATATTGCTATTATTATCTGAAATTATTGTCCAGTATATACTTTGCTTACTGTATTAAATATAAACTAGCCGAATACCCGTCGAAAATCAACGGTCTCACAATAAGCAACCCCTGAATAGCATAAATTTTTGAACAATTCACGTTTCACATTTTTTCTTAAAATCGAAAATTTTGGTGTGCAGAAGCCCCTAAAGAGGAAAATATTAGAAAACTGAAATTTCTCACTTTCTTCCTTTCGAACTATCTATCCGCACACCAAATATGAAGTCTCTATATCATACTGAAGCATGCAATTTTATCATTTCATCTTTAGAATGTTTTCATGTGGAGCACTCTGTTAAATGAACATTTATGACTCTATTCGCCTTGGATTTTTTATCAAATGATTAACCTGTGTACCAAATTTAAAGCCTCTATCAAATTTTAAATTAGGTGTTTCTTATTTATTAAGCAAATCGAACATTTTAGTGTGCGACACCCCCTAAAGTAGCAACTATTGGAAATCTGAAATTGTATACTTTCTTCCTTTCAAACGATATCACAATACACCAAATTGGAAGTCTCTATCTCATCGCAAAGCATGTTTTTCTATCATTTCCCTTTTCGAATGTTTTGGTGTGCGGAACCCCTCAAAATTACAAATATTGGAAATTTTCTATTGCACACTTCCTTTCTTTTGAACTATCTACCTATATACCAAATTTGAAGTTTCTATTCCATTGCGAAGTATATTTTTACTATTATTTTACTTTTCGAACGTTTTTGTGTGGAGTAGCCACCCCATAAAATGAACAATTTAGAAAAATTCTATTCTTTTGTTTTTGACCAGATGATTTCCCCATATACCAAATATCAAGCCTCTATTACATTTTTAAAAGAGGCATTTCTCATTTATTCGGAAAATCGAACATTTGGGTTTGCGCCACCCCCTAAAGTAAAAGTATTGGAAAACTGAAATTGCACATGCTCTTCCTTTCGAACTACCTACCCGTATACCAAATTTGAAGTCTATCGCATCTTGAAGCATGGTTTCTCGTCATTTCACCTTTCGAACATTTTTCTCTGGAGCACCCCCTAAAATGAACATGTTTTAAAAACTCTTTTGTCTTGGGTGTTTTCATTAAATGATTAGCCCATATACTAAATTTCAAGCCTTTATCAAATTTTAAAGTAGGCATTTCTCATTTGTTCGGCAAATCGAACATTTCAGTTCGTAGCACCCCCTAGAGTAGCAAATATTGAAAATCTGAAATTGCACACTTTCTTCCTTTCAAACGGTTTCCCCATACGCTAAATTTGAAGTCTCTATCTCATCGCAAAGTATGCTTTCCTATCATTTCACTTTCGAACATTTTGGTGTGGAGCACTCCCCTCTAGCGAAATTTTTCAAAAAATTCGATTTTTCCAGGGGGTTTTATCGAAAGACCGAGCCGTGTACCAAATTGCAAGTCCTATCTATTCAGAAAGTGCCTAAAAAAAGCGTGACAGATAGACAGTTGGCAACTAGTATATATAGATAGATAGTATCAAAATGTTAATTTTTTTATAAAGTATTATTTCTAATATAATACTTTTATTAAAAAATAACATACAAGTAATTTTAATCAATTGCCTGTGATGATTATATAAACTTTAATAGAAATTGTAGAAGAAAGCATAAATAATTTGAATGAAGAATACTTTTTATTTATTATTAAATGCTACCTCAATTACTTATGAACGAATGAAAAAATATGTACAAATAACATTTGATACTTGTCTAAACATATGCTTAACAGAATGAATTTGTACTTACAGATGCACCTTTCTAGCTTTAACAATAGCAGAATCATTTATTATTTTATAATTAATTAATCATTTGAACAGAATACTTTTCTATTGACAGAATTGCCAGGTGTATTAACCTCTCTTAAACCACTGATGACCTCACATTTCTACATTTATAAAAAAATCTATGTCTTGATAATACCTTTCTCTAGCTCGACACCTAGGGTGGTTGCCCCGGCTACCCTATACACACACTCGCTATAGCTCTGCTCCAATTGTTATAATATCTTTGAATTTTCTGAATTAATAATAATATATATTAAACTCTCAAACAATTTTAAAATGTTAACTTTATCTACCAACAAAGTCACCAAAATTTATTTGAGACATTTCATTTTAGCAGACTAAGTCATTGGAAGTTCCATAGCAGAAACTCAGATTGTGAAATGTTTAAACACGAGTTACTCTGAAATACATTGATCTATTTTGATGATGTTTGCACATAATTGTATCTCATTGAGTTAGAAATCGTGACGAAGCTAGAATTTTGAATTTCAAACCCATAAAAAAGTTGTAATTTATTAAAAGTGACACACTACTAACTCCATGGGAAATTTTTGTTTGCATAGAAATGTACAAGCAATAAAAAAAAGCAGCATGTTTGTTTACATTCAGGTCATAC
Organism: Amaurobius ferox; assembly: GCA_951213105.1. Classification (NCBI taxonomy): domain Eukaryota; kingdom Metazoa; phylum Arthropoda; class Arachnida; order Araneae; family Amaurobiidae; genus Amaurobius; species Amaurobius ferox. The sequence continues at coordinate 36,013,085 of OX578147.1, read as the reverse complement.
TTTAAAATTGCTACTTACACCTCCAATTACTATTACTAACTGCAATTTACACTTGGCTCCAATATGTTCAAGCATGTTACAAGCTGTTGAGCAAACACAAATCACAGACATTGTGAACCTAGTTGAATAACTAGATTACAACATAAAATGCTGTGCTAAAAAATGTTATAAGCAAGCAATTGTTTTGAAATTGCTTGGATTTCTTAATTGTGCACATTCTGTGTTTAAGTTATTATTTATATAAATTGAGCATAACGAAATTTTTCAACAAAGGTCACAGCTTGTATGGTAATGCAGCTCATATTATCCATGAAAACAAACAAGTTTTATTTCTTTGGGATCATAAATAGCAAATATACCTTATTGATTCCAATTAAAAATAAATACTGCAATTTTAAAAATAAAAACAAAGGCTTTATAAAATATTTACTGTTTATTAATGATATGGAGTCAAAATATCAATAACAAATACAGTAACCTTCAACATAAATTTTAAAAATGAAATTCAAAATCAAAATTTCCAGCAGAGAAATTCCTCTACTTGCAGAAGATTCTTCATAGGTTTAATTACTGTATATACTCATATATTAAATTAATCTACCTCTCCTCCCGAAGTACGAGATAAAAATCTAAAACCAGCAAATAAGTCACATTCACCCCATCTTCAAATTAGAATATTTGAAAATTTTTATTTGACTTGTAGATGTATCAGTAGCAACTTGTGCTTTTATTTTAAGAGGAACACAATAACTTTACATATTTCAAATCAAACTCACATTTTGCTTATTTATTTAGATTCTTTAAATATACACTTCAAAACTGAAAGTGATATAAATAGTCAAAATTAGAGTTTAATTCTGATTATTTTAGTTTTGTGCCCTTCAAAAGGTAGATACATTAACTGCAACAGACCTGTATATATATTTATTGTTGACTTGTTATTCTGATAATGTTTAAATTTGTCTCCCGCTTTTTTTAATTTAATCTGCCTCCTTTAGAGTGTATTTTTTTCTTCTGCTAAATGGCCAACTCAGTACTTCGGTCACTTTTCTCTTTTCAAAATTGAAGTTAAAAAATATTTCTGTAGAAATTATACTCAATCCACTCAGTATGTTCTAATTTTCAAAATCAATATGCTAAATTTCTTTTTACACATATGATTCTCTTATCAATGGTACTCAATATGCAGTTGGAAGTGTTGAATTTCTTTAACATTGGCACTGCATTTTTACATAAATTATGACTCCGGCCACACAATTTGTTACCATAAACCCTTGGGTTGGTCGTGTGGTCTGGGCCTTCAACATAAATTATGACTATCCAAAATTGTGTACATACTGGCTGTACCTTTTCCATTATGTAATTGTATTGTTTACATCGGGTGGTGGTTGGGATCACAATGAAAAAACTTAAACACTGAAGAAATAAATAAATAAATAAAAAGAAACTTATGGAGATTGTAGCGATGCCTTAAAATTTCATTATTAGTTTTAACGTCATTAAACTAAACCAATCTTTGTTAATTCCACGGGGTTGAGGGCACGGTAGCCCAGTGGTTAGTGCGAGGGAATTGCACTCAGTAGGCCCGGGTTCGATTCCCGTCACTGACAAAACAACCGCCATGTTCATGCGGAGTATGATCCCGATAAATATGAGGGTCCATAAGTCCTTCCTAGAGGTTAGTGGTAGGGGAAGGAGGGTACGGTCCCTGTGGATGCCTCCCCAACTGGGTTCCGGTCTAAATTGGGTGGCACTTCCTGGCCGTCGAAATAGTTACCTTACACCTTTCTGGTAGGTCGCGCCAGCGAGTTTGTCACAGTCAGAATTTTCCAGGGTAGCGAACAGGCTGGTTGCCGAAGGCGGCTAGTGTAATCATATAGTAGACTACCACATACATGAGGTCAATTTTAACATGAGTGTACACTGAGGTTTTCTTTCACCTTTAAAAATCTTTCTTTTAATTAAATTAAAAACAGTTTTAAAAGAAACAAATTTGTTGGAAAAAATTCCTTCTTTAATAAACCTTTGTATGTGTAGATATTCTTTTTTCAACAAAATTTGTAACCTGTGTTTACACATTTTGTTGAGAAAAAAAGATAGGTGGGCAGTAGCATGGCCTAATTTATTTATTAAAATGTAGTTTTGGTGTACATTCAATTTGTGGGTATGCCACAAAACTGGCCCTCCCACAGAGCTGAAGCCTGGAGATGCTACTGTAGGTGAGCCACATAATCACAACACTGCTGAAATTTGTTTTTAAAGATTACCAGATTTGTTTTTAAAGACACACCAGTCATCCCATTGTGATTTATATATACCCAACAATAAATTTCTAAACTTTAATGATCTAAATGTAAATTTTTCTTTTTCTAAATAATGGGACTTCTCTTAAATTAGTACTTAAATTACCTATAAAATAAAAATAATGTTAATGTGTGCCCACATATATTAAATAATGTATCATATTAGACCAAATATATATAAATAATGTATCATATTAGACTGAATATAACAAGGTCTCAAATTTAACATGACAATTAATTTATCAATGAATTCTGAAAAAGTTAAGCAATTATTTATTGCACATGAATATTTAAATAAATATTTACATTGATAAGAAAAATTAATTTCTTCAATAGTTATTTTACTTATTCAAAATTGCTCGAATCTTCAGTATTAGGTCTATCTACAGTAAAGGGATCATGTCCAATTGAATAAAAGTGATTTCAATGCCCCTAGCGAAAATTAAAGAAGTACAAACTCGGCAATAAAACAAGATAGAAGAGAAATGTACAAAGTTGAAGAGGATTGTCTAATAAGTAAGAATTAACATCAGAAACACACAAAACATGGATATGGAAAGCAATAAATACCTGTAAAAAAAATCGTATCATCAGTGACTGTAGCAAGGTGGGACCTACAATGTTTGTCAAAGTATGCAGTAATATTCTTTCTGGAATTAAATTGGGCATTGTGGCCGATGAAGGGCATTTTGAGCACATTTCTGAATAGAACAGCAATTCACCAATAGCCGCATTGATATTGTGTCAAATAAATGCCTTCTGTAACAGTCTTATCGTTGATTCCTACTCATTACACAATGTTCTACATCTTTCTGATTGGTTTTTCCTCTATCACATTTTGTTGCTGAATTTATTATCCTAACTTCAATTTTCAGCTAGGAGGTGCTGCAATCACTTATTTGATCACACAGGGTCACTACTATAGATGGGCCTTTCCCTTCAAATTTGCAACCCTGTATAAAGATTCACTTTATCATAGTACGAGGTGCCATCCAAAATTTCCTGGATTGACACTATGAAAATTTGAAAACTAACCATATCAGTTAATGTTCACTGTCATCTTCAAAATAGCTTCCTTCTGCAGCTATACATCGGTTCTAGCACTTTTGCCATTGCTGGAAGGCTTTCTGGAAGTCTTTTTTGGTAAGCATATAAAGCACCGCTTGCGATTCTGTTTGAATTTCTTCAATGGTATCACAACGTCAGCCTTTTAGCTTAAATTTCAATTTTGAAAATAAAAAAAAGTCACAGGGAGCTAAGTCCAGTGAGTAATGTGGGTGGTCATACCCATAAATCTAACTCTCATCACAAGGTAATTACTCTGGACATGAAGGTTTCATCATCCAAAGCGAGCTGCCAAAGCTCCGCACAAACATCAATTCAGTGTTGCTTTTGTTCTGTTGTCAACAGCCTGGGAACAAATTTGGCATTGATGCGATGCATTCCCGATTCGTCAGTGAGAATTCGCTGACATGTTCCATATCCAATTCTAACTTTATCATTGAGATCTGGAAAGGTCTGACATCGATCTTCATGAATGAACTGTCGAATTTTGTCAATGTTTTCCGATGTTGTGCTCGTCGAAGGTTTTCCCCTGTGTGTTCGTCATCATCAACTGATGTTCGACCAGCTTTAAAACACTTATGCCATTCGAAAATTTGGGTTCGACTCAGTGATTATTCACCAAACATTTGTTGAATCATTTCCACAGTTTCTGTTGCACTTTTAGCAAGATTCGCACAAAATTTAATGCAAACACACTGTTCTTTTTTTTGCATCCATCATAAAAATCGCAATGCAGTGAAAACAACTTTAAACAAAATGACATCTATACTAGCGACAACCGCTTCATTCACAAAGAAATTTCACACACTAGCTCACAAAACAAGTACCTACTACCATCTATTGGCGCGCTTTGAAACTATTTAATATTTTGGTTATACAGTGCCAATCCGGGAAATTTTGGATGGCACCTCGTAAATTACTTAAATGGCATTCAATGACAATATTTTTTATTTATTCTTAAATTTAACATAATGCCATATTATATGAAAGTAAAATTTATCTAAAAACAGCTTGTTATATTCATTCTAACATGGTATATCATGTGTTTGTAACTAACTCAACAATGTAAATATGCTTATGATTTGCACTTTGACTATATTGGGAATAAGAAATGTCAAACATTTTATATAAATGAAATCTATATTTATTACAGGTGATAGACATTCATGAAAAATATCAATTTTAAAATTACTTCTATAAGACATATATAATAAAAAGTATAAAATTTTATGTAAAAATGTATAGATATGCAATATTTAAATTTTAATGAGTCTGTTTGAATAATTTTACAATTTTTAATATGACTAATCTTAAAAATCATTATCTTCATTTCACATTCAGAAAACCAGCTGAGGTACTAGTTATAAATATTGAAATTATACTATCATATGAGTATTGCTGAGCCAGTTTCACTTTTAACGGAACTCGACAGCAATGACTGATGAGCTCCAATAAGAGCACAAACTTTCAAAGAATACTAATAAATGTATTGGAAGTATGTTTTCAAAATTTTATCACTTTGAAATTTGAGCATTTGGGATTCTTAGTTTTACTGAAATTCAAATTAAAGTATGGTAAGAAATATAATCACAACAAGTTCAAATGGCTGAGCATGCATATACAATGAAATCTGTTTCTGTTGGAATTGCATTGGATCTAAAGAGAGTTTCGCCTGTCAGAAGCAGAATTCTGTTTTACTTAAATATTATTGCAGCCCAATATGACAGAAATAATTTAATTTCATAAATCAAAATTTGAAAAATATAAAAGCTTTATTTTTACAATTAAAGACGTAAAAATATAAGATAAAAAGCCTTAGTGCTTTCAGATATCAAATGCCCTTCAATAGAGGAATCGGTTTTTCTCAACCAGTTTTTACTCACAGCCTACTTCTACATTGTTTTTATCTCTATGGTCCCTCCTCCCCTCTATACTATAAACTCTGTTTCAGTTTACAATATAGTGTGAAATTAGATAGGAATGAAGTGACCTTGCTCTCTAATTGAATCTAATACAATCACCAAATCTAATACAATCACCAAAAATAACTTAAAATAATGGCTATAATTTAAACATCAAAAGTTTGACAGTATTTTTTACATACTTAAGTAGTTATATATTAATAACAATCATGTTTTTATTTGTAGCCCTCACTGAGGTAACTTGTGCTCTACTGCTGTCTCTGATGAAGAGCATTTGATGCTCGAAAGTGTTAAAGCTTTTCATCTTGTACTTTTACACCTCCTCTCCAATTGTGAAAATAAAACTTCTATATTTCAGTACTTTTAATCTGCTTAACTGTGGACATGTCACCAATTTATTTTAATATGTTTTATTTATTATAAAACTGATAGTATTTTATCATTTAAGATGTCTAAAATAAGTAATTAAATTTAGAAATCACTCTGTGTCTAAGTCAGTATTTTTGTGGAAGCTCTATCTTATGGACAGTATATCGTAGAAAGATGGTATCTCACAAAGCTGTAAACTGTTTAAATGCAATCCCCCTTTAATTGATATCCAGTGTGTCAGATCAATCCTTACTGTATCTAGTATCCTCTATCCAAAAATAGCAAAACTTGTCAGTACGCTATCTCATAAATGGCAAAGTTGAACTACTACTAAAAACAAATATTCTATTCATTGACACTAACACTCTTTGAGCAACACTTAATACATTTAGCACAATCTACCGGCTTATAAAGTTGTTCACATTGCCCCTATAGCACAATCTGTACATTCTAGAAACATCTTGCCTTCAACAAAATATAATATTCATGAGTAGAAATATTTTTTTCAATAATACAAATTTTCTATAAACTACCCCTCTGGAATTTAGCACTCTATTGGAAGATGCCTCAGATAAAGTAATATTTAAGATATTTTCACTCACTGGTATCAACTCTTTAGGAGATTCTTTTAATGAGTTCTATGCAATCTATTGGTGATAATCTCTTCATTCGTCTTTACTCAAAATTACATAAGCGGTTAAAACCAAAATTGAAGGAAAATAATTTTTTTTTCGAAAAATATAATTTTTATCGAGATTACACTGAATTTAGGTTACATTGAAATCAGAAATTTGAATATGCAGCTTATTATCAAACAATGTGATATACACAAACAGCTTAGAAAATTAAAATTTTTATAAGAATGATACCAAATTTAGTATAATAAAGTAAAGTAATTTGGTATGATTAATTTCAAACTATAGTTGATACAATGCCAAATGACTATGTTATGCATAAATTATGCATGCACATTTTAAGAAATACATATAGATATCCTATTTAAACAAATTTTAACATTCTAAGCTAATTTTATAATCATGCGACTACATTTTGCACAGACAGCATGTATGGAATTTGTATAAAGTATGATTAGATTTATACATTAAATTTGGAGTACTAGTGTATAATGTAATAATAAATTTGAAAACAACTTTAAATATCATAGAGCATATTTAAATTATATTTAGATCTACATTATGCAAATTTTGTTTTTCATCAGTTTATTATCCAATTTGTTATACTGAGAACTTTCAAAATGTAGATTTTAAATTTAATATTAAATGTTACAAAACACAAGAAAATTACACATACATTGCGAATGCATAACACGAAAAGTAAAATTTGAAACCATCAAAATGCAAGAACGACAAATTTATGTTTGAATTTTTTTCTAATCTTACCATGGGTTTTTTTTTTTTTATATATATATATAATTTAATTCTAACATGTATAGTCTGTGTTTACAATTAAAGATTAAATAAATTTCATACAATAAGAATGCAATTTTTTGTTACCATCAAAAATATTAAAATGAGGAAAAAGGTATCACTTCTATATATATGCACAACTACATTATATCTAAAACTTTTTAAACTGAAAATAAATATATTTCCATATAACTTTATGATTATGCTTTCTTTTTTTTTACAGAAATATGTTATAGAATTCTGGTTCCACATTTTTGTACGATAATGACTCTTGTCTACTAATTGAAAATTATTTATTATTAAGCTCAAGTGGTGTTTTTCTTCACAAAAAGTTTTTGCATAAATGTTTTTGTATTAAATAAGGCATTCTTTGGTCTAAAATGTTCTCTTTCTTTGTTAAACTCAATCTGGTTTGTGCAGACATGATAGTAAGGCAATTCCTATGCTAATTTTTTGGGACTACAAAAATGTTCTTCATTAAGCAAATTCTGTTTTACAGATTTCAATGTACATTTGAAACTACAGCAATACCTTGCTTAGTCCTAGTAATCGGTCCCGCCAATATCCCGGACTGTTTGAAGCCGGACTAATCAAGAAACTAAATATATACAAAAAATTATAATTAGTTAAAAAAAAAATTCTTCCTGTTCAATAAATAAAACACAATTATTCAAATGTCTTTATTAGAAATAATTTTTAAAAATGCATGTTTTTCATAATTCACATTTTATTCTCTAAAAATTGCAATATCGATGTCTGCACATTTTTCTTCTTTGGTCTTTTCTCTTCATACATTTCATTGTAGCAATGAATTGCATTGTTTATCATTTGACAAATCGTAAGGCTACGTTCAATATTGGGATCAACTTCCATAATATGCTCTGACAAGGTTTCAACCATTCCAATAATTTTTTATAGTTATTCGTCTGTTAATTCTCATGCAGGCACTTCAACACAGTCGTCATTGTCCTCCCGTTCTTCATAAGCCCGTTGTTCATCTATGTTAATAAGTGTTACATTATCTAATTCATTACTGCTAGATTCGATGCACTGAATTATGTCGACAGAATCTAATTCTTTGAAACCAAGTTCCTGTTCAATTTCCACTATGTTATTAGTGACTTCAGTAAAATGAGTTTCAAAACCAATGAAATCATTTGCACAATGTAGTATGATATGTTTCCATACTGCCCTCGTATTGCTTGCCGTTAATTCATGCCATGCTTCGCCTATATCTTCGATAACGTTTCTGATGTTTTGTAGCTCTTCCAAAATTCCATTAAAGTAGGAGCATTTTCTCCTGTTGTAGCTTTTATGGCTTGCAAAAAAGTGTGGCACACACACACACACACACAAATAATAGGCCTTAAATGTCACAATGACACCTGGATCCATTGATTTGATCAACAATGTCGTATTTGGTGGAAGAAATGTCATTTGTGTGTACATTTTCATTTAAATCACAGAGACCAGTCAGATGACCTGGGGCATTATCTAAAATCAATAAAATCTTAAAATCTAATCCATTTTCTCTGCAATAACATTCTGTTGTAGGGCAAAAATAGTTGGTGAACCAATCTTCAAATAAAGCTTTTGTGACCCATGCTTTCTTATTTGAATGCCACAACACTGGGAGATTATTTTTTGATAAATTTTTTAAGAATTCTAGGATTTTTTACACGGTACACAAGCATCAGTTCTATTTTGAAATCAGTGTGAGATGGTCTTTTGAAATTTTATATCCAGGGCACGACTTTCCATTTGCTGCTATAAAGGTACGTGACAGTATCTTTTTCCAGAATAAACCCATTTCATCAACGTTGAATATTTATTTATCTTTGTAGCCACCTTTTTGTATGATTTCACTTAATTCCTTCGGATATCTTGAAACGGCCTCTTAATCTGCACTAACAGATTCACCAACAATATGAACATTGTGAACACCAGTTTGTTGCTTAAAACAGAAAAACAACCCACAACTTGCCGTAAAATTTTCACTAGTTCCCTCACCTCTGTTTTCTATATCATCAATAGTCTTCAAGTCATTGTAGAGACTTAATGCTTCGGCTTGAATTTCTATTTGACTAAGTAGAACTCATTTTTGATTCAAGTCTTCGATCCCTATGGATAATAGCTGCTCCATGTTTACCATTCGAGTGCTTCTAGTTTTAGTCACTACATTTGATAAATAAGAAGACGTAGCCATACCTTGCGATTTGTATTGATCTTTCTTTTTGATAAGTTTCTAAACTAATGACTCATTTATTCCTTTTTCACGGCCTATTCTAACAAATGCACCTTCATGAAGCTTGATTACATTGAACTTTTGTTCTAAAGTGAACCACTTACGTTTCTTGATGACAGATTCACTTTCAAATTTCCTTTTTGCACTCATTATTATTTTTTATTTTTTTAAATGGGTATTAAAATTTAATTATCACAAATGGACTTTACTGTAGATTTGCATATCAAAAATTTGTAGACAAATGTTAATTCATTTGCATTCACAAATGTCCACTGCTTACTCGTGCTATGTAGCTTACACATTAAGAATAGCAGTTGTGATGGCACTGAACTGCAATCGGAGTAGAGTCCTTCATATCAATAATCACCTGACAGTGTCACCATGCTCATCAAGCACTCACTGCTATGGCTGTCTAATGCTAGGTGAATCTGGCACTTAAGAAGTTGAAAGGGGAACGACCGAAACATAATGCCAAGTTTACATTCTCACCATGTCTAGGTACATACATATAGAACAGGGAACCCCGAGAAAAAATTAAAATATGTATCGTATCACTTTAAAACTGCACAAAAAGAGACTTGACTGTATAAAAGAAAAAAACTGATCATTTATGTATAGAAAAAATATTTTTGTGTACTAATTTTTTAGAATTTATTTTTATTTTGATCAATTAAAATTTAGTTTGTTTTGAAATTTTCAAACCAGACTATGTGAGGTATGGCTGTATTCCATTTTAAAGATTATCTACAAATAATTTATTATACATACTAATAATACATTTTTAGATTTTCTGCTAACAAAATAATGTAAAACACTGACTAGACTTAAATTGGCTGTTTGTAACAGAAGTATAAATTAAATAAGCTTAATTGCATTTTCCACTATATAAATTGGCAAAATTAACATTGTGAAGTTCAGAGAATATAAAGGAAATAGTGAAAATATTTGCTATCAGTAATAAAAGAAATATTAAAAATATATACATGACAACTATATTGCACATAGTCCAAAAAGAATGGTGTAGTATTGAGTATTTGATAGTGACAAATATTTCAGAAATGCAAAGCATATAAGATAAAAATATATATCTAAAATGTACAGGAGATTTGGGATGTTTGACTCACTGCAACTACTTCTTAACATGAATAACATCTATGATTGGACTGAAATTTGAGTATTAGGAAAAATGTAAACACTTAGGATGCTTATATCTCTTAGCCTAGATATAAAATAATATAAACAATTTATACTTGTTTTGTCAGAAATAGGGTATCATTTACGAATATAAAAAAATAATTTCAATACTTTAATATTTTGAGCTATATATATATATATATATATGTATATATACATATATATTATCAAATGAGAAAATTTTTTTTATCTAAGCAAAGTTTTGTGCTTATTTTCACTCAAAATATCTTCTTAATTATAAAAGATATCTTTTATAAACATTAACTAACAAAAACATTCAGTGAAAATGCAGTTTCTAGAACAATAAATTGTTTTTACAGTGTTATAACTTTTGAAGAATCAAGTTGAAGAAGATTAAAAATTTTCCACTTTTAAATTTGTAATGCTTATATATAGAAAAATCTTAATACCAGCCATGAGCGAGCAATTTGTAGCCCTTTGAAAATGCTACAAAAATCGGATTTTGGATGGAGTTCTTAGTTTTCGAACTATAGTGGTTATAATTTTGATATTTTAATATTTTGAACTATTTTGAAAAGATCTCAAGAAGATAAACCATCTACAAAGAAAAAAATTATTCATGCAAAACTATACAAAAACTCAGCAATATTGGACTGAACCCATCTCCAATTTCTTTTTTAATTACGGTCACAGTTCCATTCACAACACAATTTAATAACCTTTAAAATTAGCATGTTTTTACAGTAACCTGTTTTTTTTTCTTTTAGATTTCAAATTACCATATTTTTTGGTGAAACTTAGTAGCTAATAAAAAACAAAAGTTATTTTTTAAAATCTTTATACAAAGTTTTTTTTATTAATTGTACAAAACAAATTAATATAGAGTTAAAATAACTTCAGAAAATTCCACTTTATTTTTCAGATTATTCCAGGAAAAGTATCAGGTTTTTACAAAAAAAAACAATAGATGTAGTGAAAATTACAAATATAAAATTTGTGGCTACAAATTAAAAAAAAAAATATTAAGAAATAAAAGTAGGTAATTTGTGCCTAAAGAAAAAAAATTCCCAAGGCAAGGTCTGCTTATGATTAGTATAATGACATTTATATATTTTGAAACATCTGTCTAAAGTACACCATCCTTTTTAAGAAACTTGTATTTCATAATAGCATTGAGAACTTATTTCAATAATGCTAAATATTTAGAAATTAAGAAGATGTCACAACAACATGTCACAATTATGATAATTAATTAACAATATAATAAAATGTCACAACAACATATGAATATAAGGATACTATGAATAACAAAATGAACATATTTCATTACTTAAAATCAAATATATACACTATAATAAACTTTTCTTTGGTAAATCAACAATTCAATAATCTAAAACTATAAATTTTTTCACCTCGAAAATAGGGGACAACAAAAGAATAACAAATTTTTTAAGAGAACTTGCTTCTACTATAAAATCAAACAATTAATAACAAATAATGTAAGAGGAGGGGGCTGAAACACATCCCCCAGCTTTGGAGAGACAGAATTAGTAGATTTGACAAAACAAGATTCATAACTTAGAAATGAAACCTTGCAGGGTTTTTAGGAAAAATTTAATAAACTTCCACAGTCTGAATGATGATATTTGGTATAATAATCATTTTACTTAGTAAAATAAATTCAATTCTAGTAACTCATTAAAAATGTAACAGGAAAAATTAGTTAATTTGTTGATACAACCATAAAATTGAATTTTTTAAATTAAAATTTTTATTTCATCTACAGAACGCTTATAAAAATGATAGTTCAAATCCTTCAAGATGACAAACAAGACTTAAGTCTTTTTTTTTAAATTTAGGTTTTCCCTGAGGTGTAAAGCCTCCATATACGAGATATTAAAAATTTTATTCTCACATAAAATGCCACAATATGAAGACATATTCTTCACATGCATTCGCATGCAAGTTGTTGAAATACAATACACCTAACCATTATTTTAACATTTCCCACATTTTTTATCTTTATTACTTCAGACAACAAACTGATGAATCTGCTGTAACATTTAAATGCAGTTGAAATAATCAATATATAAAATAAAAACTGTCCATATACAAATCCAGTTTTTAATGGATATTTTAAAATTTGGTATAGTTATTCTCTATTTTACTGAAGATAACCCTGTCTATGTTTTGAGTTTCTAGCACCAAGGATTCCCAGATATTAATAAAAAATGAAAAATTAAACCTTTCATAGAAATAAAAATGTGCAGACATTTTCTTTTAACTTTATTTTAAGAAAATTATATCATGTTGCTTTGGTAATGGAATTAAATCAAATGTGTTTATACAGTAGATGATTTTCACTCAATTTATCCAATTTAAATAATAAAGAAATTAATATAAAAATAAATTTTATAAATGAAAGGTATTATATTTTAGATTGGGTCATATCAGTTATAGCCTTGGAATGTAAAACTACGGGAATTATTGATATTTTCAATTTCTAATAATCTATTTTACTTTGGTAAAAAAAAAAAATTAATAAATATTTTTTATATTGTACAAATGGTTGCAATAAAATAAAAATGGTACAGGTATTTGTTACTACTATTTTAGCATCTTCATTTTGGCATTTGTTTACTAAACTTTATATTTTAAAAATCAATTTTTTTTTTTTATAAATAGGACCAGGATTTTTTATGTTTCAGATATGCTTGCATCAATAATTTTTTATAGCAAGAACAGATATTCTTTGGGAAAAAATATTTTAATAACAGTTTTTGAAGAAAATATCATTTAAAACATTACTGGAATTTACACATTTTAAATAATAAGCAATGCTGAGTATATCTGTGAATATGTAATAAAGCAAACTTAAGTCACAAAAAACTTGAAATCACAGCTAAAAAAATAGGCTATTAACTTTCTCAATTCATTATGATCAAGGATATCAAGTCAGGAAAGGGACAGGCTGGTGAAATAAAGGCCTTTGAAGTTGCAATGGTATTGCTTCCTATGCAGCCTTAAATTCTTTAATGACCAGCCTCTCAAGTAAAGCTATATGCTCATGGTCAAAATTTGATCAGTCTTCCTAGAAATTTCCCAGTTGCCCATTCCACTACTGAGTCAGAGAAACACATAAACGTAGAAATAAATAGACTTTAAAATAAATTATCAACAAGTTATTTACATTATTAAAGGAAGTGTACCCAACTATGATTACCAACCACAGGGATTTCTCTAGCCTCACATTTAATGCAATAATTTTTTCCATCATTACTATCCCAGTAAGATTCGCCTTCCGCAGTTTCATAACATACTGCAAAAAAAAGTGAGTGTCCCCTGGTACATAAATCAGATGGGTTACAAAATAAAGTAAAGGAAAATTTGTCTGTGTCGCTTTCACTTGATCCATCTAAATAACTTGCAAGTTCATCATGATAACTCATCCACCCATTAACAGAGTAACGAATATAAACTGTCTTATGAAATGTTATATTAACTACACTAACAATACCATATACAGTACTGTCAGCAGTACTGACACTATGCAGTGAAACTTTGAGTCTTTTTAATCTTTCCATAAACATTGCACTTAATGAAGGGACTAGAAAAGCAGGAACAAGTTGGATTTTTTTAGGTACATTTTTGGGAGGAACGTCGGAATTTAGTTTTGACCCTGATTGAACAATTTTAGGCAAATCCTTTTGAACAATAAATTTGATTGATTCTAATTCAAGACCAAGAGCATCTGCAAATCTCACAATTTTCTTTCCTTCTCGTCTTGGAGCAGGAAAAGAAATGGCTCTCATCTTCCTTTTTAGAATAGGCTGCAAGCGATTACTTCTGTTCTTTTTCTGTTGTTCTTCAGTGCAACATGACATGGAACGAGCAGCTAGTTTATCGGATGCATGATCTTCATCTTCACTTTCTTCCCCCAAATCTAAAGCAAAAGAAAAGATTGTTATTACAAGAATTGTAAGAATTACAAATTAAGTAACATAGTAATTTATTCAATACACATTTACAAGACATTAAATTTAGTTGCCAATAAAAAAATTGATTAGTTTTACAAATTTTAAACTGATCTGTAACAATGTCAAAGGAAGTAAACAAAATTGTCACTAACAAAGATTATATTTTTATATTTAGACAGATTTTTAAGGATTTTTTATGATTTCATACTAAATGAATTTAAATGCAAAATTACACATTAAAAAGTAATTTTATGAATTCTAAAATGGTGGGAAATGGCTATATTTCTTAACTATAAAAAATAAAATTTTGAAATTTAGTAGCACTATAATGTTACGTTTTATTTGGGCACAGTTTATATATTTTAAATCTAACTACTGATTGATTTTTTATGATGAAATTTTTAATATTTTATAATACTTCCTCTGAATTTACGATTTTGAATGTATTTAAACTTTTTATACATTTTTGCAGGGATTTAAATAATTGGTTATGTTGACAAGTAACGAAAACTAATTTTTATGTGGTGAAATTGATTTCTGTCGAATAAGCATTTTATACTGTTAAAATAAATTATGTACAGTAAATTTTTAAATAAATCATATACAATTATTTTTTTATCCTACGCCCAGCCTGGGTCATTCGGCCATACGCCGTCTTGCTGTCCAATACAGATGCGAAAATTCAAAAAGAAAAGTATCTTCAGTGTCAATATCCCCCAATTTGGAACAAATAAGGAGATGCTGTCCATTCATAAAACCACTTCCACACAAAGGGCAGGAAGCAGAAGCTGCCACACCTATTCTATTGAGATGCTGCTGAAGATAATCATGGACCGTCAACATACGAAAGCAGACTACGCCTGTCTTTTGGGGAAATTCAGGAGGAATCCTATTTTTATCTTGTAAAAGACACTCCCAACACTTCCCGGCAGCAGCCTCACAATACCAAAGTTTCCTGATGTCTGTAAATTTAGCCTTGATCAATGTTTTATGGTTTCTCAAAGGGAGGGGTGAATGGTGCTGTGGCAAAGACAAAGCCGATTTGACGAGTGCATCGGCTTCCTCATTGCCAGGAATCCCGACATGACTTGGGATCCACTGGAGAACAACTCTCTTCCCATTTTCAATAAGATAACCAATAGTTTCCTTACAAAGGGCTTCTTCGGGAGAGAAAGAGTGTCTTCTATTCACCAAAGTCTGAATGGCTACTTGAGAAGCAACAAAAAAACACAACCTTTTCTTGTGAGATTTTAAAGACTCGGCAGCAAGAAGCACCACAGAGATCTCCCCATCAAAATTATCATGAAATGCCCCTACTGGTTTTTTAAGTTGAAAGAATTAGCAATAAGCCCCAGCACCAGCATTACCAGTAATGGGATCAGCAGAGCTGTCAGTATACACATGAAACCAATCAGAGGTTGGATATCTTTCATAAATAGTTACAATTGCAAAGGACCTTAATTCTATCTGGGAAAAAACTTTCTTTTTACAAGGAAGAATGAGCTCAAGGTTTATCTTTGCAACTTTTAGATGGTCAGTCATGAAAGTGTCAGTGAGAGGCTGTCTGTCAATAACTGTCAAACCAAGTTTTTCATCAATTTCATTCGTATGGTCAAAAAAGGTAGGTTAGGAATTCAATCTTCTTGCAACAGGTCTATAATTGTTCCAGTAATGACCACTTTCTCTGAGCAACCTCTCTCTGAGAAATAAAGCCGCATTATCATGGCGATCAGATGGAGGTTCAATATTGGTCTGAAGCTCCAGTGATTCTATAGGAGTGGATTTTGCTGCTCCAGTAACCAAACGAAGTGCACAATTTTGTGTGACGTCAAGTTTAGATAGAACACTATTAGAAACCGTAATCATTATTTTAGAATCATAATCAAAAATGGGCCTGACATAAGATTTATAGGCATTAGTAAGGACATCTTGAAATGTACCCCAGGTAATACCAGAGTCTCTTCAGCAACTTCATTCTATTTAAAGCTCTCTCATTTGTCTTTTTGATATGGTTATTCCAATTCAATTTGGAGTCCAACATAATACCTAGGTAAGTGGAATTCTCTGTTCTCAACAGAGATTGGTTCTTGAAGTTTAGGCATATAGTGTATTTTGGTGCTCAAGGTAAAGAGCTGGAAGGTAGTTTTTTCAGGATTAACTAGCATTTCATTGTCATCTGACCACTTAGCATTAAATATAGAAGAGTTACTTTATGAAGGAATTTTAATCATAGTATACATTTTATTTGAACCACAATAACTCATGGGTACCTGTATTGACAATGAGAAAACTTGTTATGTGCCTTACCCCTTTTAGTGGGTTTTGTGAATATAAATTTATCCATTATAGCTTAATACAGCCTGAGCTCAATTCCAATGAAATTTCATGCTGGCTGTATGGCAAGACTAAATTTGTTGTTTCCATAAAGGTTTGTTACATTGTGGTACATAGCAAGTTTTCTTGCAATCATTGTAAGTATTGGCTATTAGAATGTGAAACTGTTTTATGGATGCAGGTGTCCGCAGGGGATAGTCATCCTCACTTTAGAAATGCACTCTTATGGCAAGTACTATGAATATTAGGCATATATCTATAATAATAATGGAAGATGTTGATTTGTTTGTTCATCATGTAGCAGAAAATCAAAGTTCCCAAATCGACACACTTCAAGATTCTTTTTAAATTCAAATTAGTTTAAAAGCTAGAAATTTAATTAAATTTAGTCCTATTTCAATACAGTGGCCAGTTTTGATCAGTAGTGCATGTTGCTGAAACTAAAATTAATCTTGGATTTTATACACAGCTCAAAAGGGGCATGATCATCCTTTCGTACAAATTATCGATAAGGACAAAAATTAAGTCAAACAGCCCTTCACACTGGAAAATCTCCAGCAATCCTGCTGACAGTATCCAGACCTAATTTTCACTCCTGAAACTCTGCAACAATTTTTATTGCTTTAAATTTTACTTGTAGCACCATCTATAATGCTATTTGAAGACAAAAGGTCATAGTTTGAATTTTCATGCTGTAGTAATTGAGTCAAATGTTCTGATAAATATTTTTGATTAAATGAATTTAATTTACTGATATTTTGTATGTTCTTTCAGACTAAATTTAAACTTTAATTAGTTTATTTTGTATAATTTAATCTTTATGTTATAAGAAAGTGTATAATTGTTTTTCAAATGATGTGTCTTTGTCTAATGTTTTTTTAATTTGCTTAGGAAATATATGTTTATTGCATCATTTTTAAAACTAAATTTCCTGCTGTAAATGGGAACTACTATGTTTAGTTCATTGACATATTGTCGGAGCTTTTGAGGAAGAAGGCAGGCACGTGAAAAAAAAAACCAAGAAGAGACCCATAGTCAGGTTTTCACAGAAATGCACAAAATGTCCAAATATTTAAAATTTACTTTGTAATCAGTGTTGCCTGTAATTTACAGCAAGGGTTTATTTATACAATACCCTGTCGACTTTTAAAAAATTTAATGAATGAATTCATTGAATTCCTAGTTTAAACCCCTGCAATGCTGGATACATTTTCAAAGTAGATTAATATCATGTAAAAATTACTAAATAGCTGATATGACATACAAGAAATACTGTCCCAGGATAACCAATAGCATGTACTCCAAAGTGCTTCATACAGTCAACGTACTTAAAGAACTTACTCTTAAGTAAATTATTGAATTGGATAATTTTTCTAATTTCATACATAATAATTGTTTATCCAATTACAGAATTATTTTTCAATATTTTACCTTTAAATTGAAACAATACTTTTAAAGATACATCAGACAGTATTAGAGTTACTGATCGTAGTTAAGGATCATACAGTTACTCAGGTCTATTAGAAATAGAAGTCATTTATTTTTCCTGTTAATCCACTACCTTTTAAGATGCACCCTCAGATAAAAAAGTGACACATACCTTAACCACCGGCCACACAAATAACTACTGTAAACCTTCGGGTCAGTCGTGTGGTCCGGATTTTTCACATACCTTAACCAAAAATAAAATTGTGTCAATCTCAAAAAATTATAAAAATAAGAATCCTCAAGGTGTTTTATGTCCCAATAAACTGCACTTCATCCTATAGTTTAATTGCAAAAAAACATTAAGATATAATGCAGGTCATAACATAATACCTACTTCTGAAAATATTTCCAAATATTAAATTCTTGCGAAGTATGTACAAAATTTTATCATGAACAACTTAAAACATTAACATTTTAAAATTTTTAATCTTGGAGCATTGATGTTAAATTTTTAATTAAATGCATAGATCATTGTGAGTAATTGTGAACAACTCCTGTATCTTTTCTATTTTTGAATGATCTGAGCAAAAACCAATGTTTAATGCAAACTTCATTTCTTTTTTACCTTATACAAAAGTTTGAGCAGTTTTGTTCCACTTTTTACTTTTAAAATATGATTGAAAAAAAAAACCTTGCATTTTTTTTTACAAACAAGTTATGCAGTTGTTTGCAAAAAGAACTTCAATGTAAAAAATAAAAATATCTTCAACATAAATCCCAGTTATTATTGGAGGGTTTTTATTGTAGAATAAAGTAGTTATATTAATTACACTTTAGTAAATTGTTTTATGTATGAAATTTTCAAGTTCACAATTACCCGCAACATTTCAAATGAAGGGGTGTAATTGTGAACACACAATTGGGGGAATTGTGAACAGTGTTCACAATTCCCCATCTGTGTTATGGGTAATTGTGAACTTGAAAATTTCATACATTGCCCTAAAAAAGTAGGCTACTAAAAGGCAAATGGCAAAGCTAGTCCTACTGTAATTCTAAAATAGACTGAACTGGTACTTATGTCAGTAATTTTTTTAATTTGGCCATAAGATCCCTAATGCCTGTGGTTTTATGTTGTAGGTCAAGACAGAACAATAGATAGATAGAAGTAAGAGTTGATAGATAGTAGAAGAAGTTGAACAGTAGATAGACTGTAGAGTGTAGTGTTTGAGTTTTAAAATTTTCCAAGATAAATTATGAAAATGCCTCGACATTACATAAGAAAAAGAAATACACAATATTCCCAAGAAGATTTTAAAAATTCAGTTGAAGCTGTGCGGTGTAAAAACATAACTTACAAGCAAGCCCAAGAAACATTTAATGTTCCCAAAAGTGTGATTTGTTCAAGAATAAGCTGGCGAGTGACAACAAAGGAAACCCTTGGTGCTGGAAGATCTACTGTATTATCAACAGAAGTTGAAAAAGCTATTGCAAGATGCTGGAAGTGAGGAGCCAGTGGAATTTGAAACCCAGATTTTTGAACAAAATATTAAAAAAGAAATGTGTGTTTTAGTTGATGTTTGAGGAAAGCTAAAAATTTCATGTATGTGTGCTCTATTATTGCTGTTGATGAAGAAGATGGGGAAATAACAGTACAAGGGCTGAGAAAAAACAATTTTGAATCAACAGAGTTTGTTGAAAAGGCCGATGATGTCTTCTGTGTTTCAATTTATGAAATCATTGCTGTGCTACCCACACCTCAAACTTTGTATAAAAACAGACAGATTACATATAAATTTCATGGGTCTGTCAATGTCAAGAAATTGTAAGCCTTCTGAAACACAGACCTAGGCGTAACTTGTGCCTTTTACTTTTGACATGAAAGCTGTTTTCCTTTTTTTTTAATTTATATACCTAGCCTATGTTGTAAGCGGAATTCATATGGTCAATTAAGACAAATATTTTATTGCTTTTGTTAATTTAACATAATACTTACTTTAAATAAAGGATTTGCTATCATTCCATTCCCTAGTTAAATTTTATTTTCACCTGACAACATTTTCATAAACTTTGGTATGATTTGAAGAAAGGGCAATTGTGAACGCTTATTTTTGGTGGTAGAATTATGAAAGTGAGCAAATGTGAACAGCATGAATTATTCTCTCTTTACAAATACCCACCTCTGCAGTCCTAGCTTGTTTAGTAATTTCCCCGATGGCATTCACATTTACCCCAAAATGATGGGCAAGTGTGAACGCTGTCTGGGTAATTATGAATGCCAAATAACTCTATTATTAAAGGCTGGAGGAAAACATTGAATTTCTAATATACAGCTTGAAATATGTAGAATTTCATATTACTAATCCAATTTTTAGTAGATCTTTCTGTTTAGCAATAAATTGACATTTTCCGCCAAACACCTCAAATGCATTCACAATTATCCACATTGACACTATTAGTTTATTTTTGAAACTCACATTGTTAGATACAATATGAGAAGTAAATTAAATAAAACGAAACAAATTAGTATTCAAGATCGATGAATATACAATTAATGATACGAAATTGCATATAAAAAACATAAAGCTTAGGTACTAACTGAATTGTAGATCCTACTTGTACTTAAGGAGGAAATTTTAAGATCAGCTACCGGCACTATGCGAATGGAGCATATGATATAAAGAATACTTCTAATTATTCATTAACTACATTTTTATTAGGTAGAATATTATTAAATAAAATTAAATAACCATATACCGAAAACTGCTCGATTGTCAACTGGAGTTGGAGGAACATCGTCGTATTGGCACAAGCGATTACTTAAAAGTCGAACTTTTCTCTGCACATGGTCCCGAATTACATCTGAACAAACTTCACAATATGATAAATTTCTAGGTAAGTATAAAAATACTCTATCTTCGTCTCGTGTTCTTAAGGGCTCGTCGAAGCAAATGCTACTATCTAAACCTCGAGACAGTTTATCACCGTCATAAATATTTTGAGGAATGTCTAATGAAAAACTGTGCTGCCTTTGACTTCCGATTTGCCATTGTCGTCTTCTGCTGACAGGAGTAAATATATCAGACGGGCGAGAAGTCAAAACAGACATCAGATACTTTAAGTGTCAATACTTCAACACGAAAGCATTACGTAAAATTGGATTGTTTACGTTTCGGCAGCACATTTCTGACCTCCGATTGACATTTATACCTTGTTGCCAGCCCAATCTATGTAATATATCAACGAAGAGTATTTTATTATTATTGAACCGCAATCATAAACATTCTCACGATAGTAATTAAATCTACGATGGTGTATGTCAGTATTATGATCAAAAATACTTCTTTAAATTCTAAACTAACTAATTTTACATTTTGTCTTTCATGAAATACGCAATTAGTTTTGTTTTCGTAAAAAGGCAGGAAATCTCCATATTAGCATAATCGTTGTAGCTGTGCATTGAAAATGGTTTCGAAATTTAAAATCCTTTTTCAATAAGAACGTAAATTTGATCATAATTCTGATGATTTAGAATTTATCCATCACAGCAAAGTGTATATATTTTAAAGTAAAATAATTATGTGGTCTCGCTACTCAGAACTGTTTCAACCTCTCCGATTTTCTTGAAATTTTACACATATGAAACATACGTATTTGCTATAATAATACAACATTTCATTAAATTTGAATAAACCCCCTCCCCCGGAATCATTCCCAAAATGACTGTACCAATCCCATTGTTGCAAGATAGTTATATATATATATATATATATATATGTGTGTGTGTGTGTTGTTGTTGTTGTTGAGACCCAGACCGTCCGACCTACCAGAAAGGTGTTGTTGTTGAGACCCAGACCGTCCGACCTACCAGAAAGGTGTAAGGTAACTGTTGTGTGTGTGTTGTTGTTGTTGAGACCCAGACCGTCCGACCTACCAGAAAGGTGTAAGGTAACTGTTTGGACGGCCGGGAAGTGCCATCCAATTTAGACCGGAACCCAGTGGGGGAGGCATCCACAGGGACCGTACCCTCCTCCCCCTACCACCAACCTCTCGGAAGGACTTACGGACCCACATGTTTAACGTGATCGTACTCCGCGTGAACACGGCGGCAGTTTTGGCAGCGGCTGGAATCGAACCCGGGCCTACCGAGTGCAACTCCAGCGCGCTAACCAATGGGCTACCGCGCCCGTGTGTGTAACTTTCGAACTATTATTATTATTGTGTGTGTGTGTGTAACTTTCAAACTATTATTATTATTGAAATCATTTTATTTATAAGCTGCATTTGCGCAATAAATTAAATGTATTTTGCATTGTCATTCCTTTTACTTAATATCTTTAATTTCTTTACATATTCATATTTGCATAGTATCCTTCATATTTTTAGTAAGCTACAGTATTTATGAATTTTTTTTATAGCAATCTATTCAAATTTATGCTGCATTTGCACTAAATTTAGTAATAGAATTAGTTATTTTTAAATTTTACTTTCGTCCAATGTTATTAGAGGAATTTTGTTGCTCGTATTCTCTTAATTTTTTATCGGTATTTTATTGCCTATGTTAATGCATTTATTATATTATTATTTGTATTATAATTTGTCCTACTTCATACTGTTTATTTTTTAGTTAATTTCTTTTGTTTTCATTAGCATATTGCTTTTATTCTTATATCATTTGTAACTTATTTTGGTTCTAATCTAGTGCTGCCATCTATTGTTAATCCTTCTTCTATTATTTTTTTCATTTTTGGGGGTAATTATATATTTGCGATTAGTATTATGTATTAACGAATTATTGAAGCTTATTCAACTGTACTTTTCAGTACAATCTTCACTTGATTTTATTTTATTATTACGTATTTGGATAGGATTTTAAGTGAATCCACTTTTTACACTTTTCGTATTATTTAATACTTAGTGTTTTTTATCTTTATATTTAATCTAGTTTAGAACTAATGTAACTATAACATTATGTTTTCGCTTATTTTGTAATTTCCTCCTGATTTTTATTAGGATTAGGTTTTACATGGACTTAGCTGTTTATACTTATATATAAGCAATTATTTTATTTCTATTATTATTTTCTCTATGTTATATTGTCATACTCATAAAATTACTTATCCTATTATGAATTACACATCTTTTATGATTTAGTGACGGCAAATATATTTATACTTATTATTATATAATTTGATAGGTATTGCCCGGTATTTTCAATTTATGTTGGGAATTGTTTAGACCGATATCAAATTACCAACATTGTGACATGGATAATTTTGAATATATTGATTACCTCACTAAAATTTATAATTTCAATGAATGTAAGAATAAAAAATGCAAAACCTGCCCATCTGCTTCTAATACTCAAATTACGAACCAAGATAGCCTTCTGCCTTTCTGTAAAATTTTTAATTGCATCTATCGATTATCTTGTAACATTTGCTAATATATGATATTAGCATTGTTTGGCTAATATAAGATATTAGCATTGTTTGGCTAATTTAAGATATTAACATTGTTTGGCTAATATAAGATACTAAGAGATAATTTAAGTATAGGCAGCCATTCCAAACTTTTTAACTATACCATTTACTAAATATGCTGGATATTTATATAATTTGCTGGTAATTTTTAGATTATTAATATGCATAGCATGAAATGTTTTATCTGTTAATCTATAAATTCTAAAAAGTTGATTAAATATAATATTTCTAAACAATTGAATCGAGTTACAGGAATTAAATGGTAATATTTTATTAATGTTAAAGTTAAAATAGTCTTTTTTTATCATATAATTTAGTAGCTAACCTATTAGTAGGTTCAATAATTAGATTTAAATCCAAAAAATTAATGTTATTACTAATAGTGGCTTCATTAGGAATTAGTTCCAAATTATCCGGATAGAAATCTATATCTATGACACAGTTGTCTGTAAAAACTAAGCAAATCAGATCATCAAATCAACATATCTGTAAATTTTATAATCTGTTGAAGTAAAAGTTTTTCATAATGATAAAGGTATAAATTAGCTAATATACTGCTACTACAGCAACCTTGTGGAACCCCTGAGACTTGTAAGTATAATTTATTACCTCGAAATATATAATTATTGAAAAGAACAAAGTGAAGAAGTTTAGGAAAATTGGTAAATATAGTATGGTAGATTGATTAGTAATATAAGCATTATATAGAGCTAAAACTACTACATAAAGATCAGAGATCTTAATATTATTAAAAAGATCTTTAAAATCAAAAGTTTGAAATCCAATTAGTTTACCTAGTGATATTAATTTATTCTTTAATTCTTTACTTTTATTTAGAATAAGGTAGTTCTTTCTAGAAAAACGTAAACTATCATTTATTACATTTAAATAATTTAGTAGTAATTTACTCGCAGTAGTAGAGTAAGTATTATGACCACTAGTTACTGTTCTAAATTTAATAGGATTTTTATGAAATTTAGGAATAAACACTATATATATGGAAATTTAAGAAATATATAATTAATATCCAAATTACTATATATACTGATAATTTTCAGTCTGATACTATTAATGGAGTGTGAATCAAGTTTAAATAGACTATTGTTCTTTAAATAATCTAACAGATATTGTTAGACTGTTGCCTATGTCTATTGTTGACCTATGTCTATGCCCAACATGTTTGGTCATCCTTAAAGATAAAGACTATGGGAGAATATCATGACTTGTACATAAAAACTGATATTCTTCTGCTAGCAGACATTTTTGAAAATTTCCGTGATTTGACACTGAATTATTATGGAATTGATGCTGCTCACTGTCTAACACTACTATCTCTTGCTTGAAATGCTGCCATAAAGACTAGCGGTGCATCATTAGAACTGATTACAGATCCTGATATGTACCTATTTTTAGAAGAAGGTAGAGGCGGTATTAGTGTTATTAGTAAACGTCTAAGCCAGGCTAATAATAAGTATTTGGAACATTATGATTCTGCAGAACCTAGCAAGTATATAATGTATCTGGATACTAATAGTTTATATGGATGGGCTCTAAGCCAAGTACCCCCTGTATCTGATTTTAGATGGTTTGATTTTGAAGAAATCCTGAATTTTGATCCACTTGTAGTAGAAGAAAACTCGCCTGTGTGGTATATTATCTAGGCAGATATAGACTATCCTCATGATTTACACGATGAACATAATTAGTTACCTTACACCTTTCTGGTAGGTCGGACGGTCTGGGTCTCAACGATGAACATAATGGCTATCTTCTAGCGCCTGAAAGGGTTCATATCACCCCGTCTCTGATTTCGGAATATAGTCGGAATTTATCTAAAGAAATGGATTTAAAAATATGTAAGGATCAGATCAAATTAACACCCAATTTGAATCACAAGGTTAAATATGTTCTGCATTATTGAAATTTAAAGCAGTATATAAAGCTGGGGATGAAACTTGTGAAAATCCATCGAGTATTAACTTTCGAGCAAGAACCCTGGTTGAAGCCCTATGTGTAATTTAACACTGAGAAGAGAATGCTGGCAAAAAAATCTTTCGAAAAAGATTTGTTCAAACTTATGAACAACGCAGTTTTTGGTAAGACCATGGAGAACTTGAGAAAAAGAATGGATGTCAAACTAGTACAGACTGAGAAGAGATTGAAAAAATGTTTTGCATCACCGGCCTTTCACTCTTTCAAAGTATTTAATGAATTTAAAATTGAATAGACCTATCTATACTAGTTTTTCAGTACTAGATTTGAGTAAAACACTCATGTACGAGTTTCATTATAATTTTATTAAAAAGGTGTATGGAAGTCGAGCTGAATTACTTTACACAGACACGGATTCCCTGTGAAGTTGAAACAGAAGAAATTTACAAAGATTTTGAAAGTCATCAAGATTTTTTCGACTTTTCGGATTATCCATGTGATCATCCACTTTATTCTAACAAAAATAAAAAAATGATTGGAAAAATGAAAGATGAACTGAATGGTACTCCTGCCCTGGAGTTTGTAGGATTAAGATAAAAAATGAATAGTTTAAAAACACCCTTCATGGAAAAGAAAACTGCTAAAGGTGTTAATAAGAATACCGTGAGAAGATTCATTCATCATCAAGATTACTATAACTGTCTAACAAGACATAGATGTAATAGAGTTGAGCAAATTAAAATTGCAAGTAAAGATCAGAAGATTTATACTGCGAAACAAATTAAAATGGGATTATCACCCTATGATGATAAACGATATATTTTAAATGATGGTATCAAGAGTTAAGCATATGGTCATTATCAAATTTAAATGACCAAGCCATGCTAAATTAAAATTGTAGCGATGTATTGTATACATCGGTTGGAGGTGGGACTACAATTTTGAAAAATATTTAAGTTAATTAATGAAATGAAGATTTATTCTTTAGAGAAAGTTAATTTATTTACATACATTGCAAGAAGCTGTCTATGATCAAGTAGAATCATGTTGAATTATATTAAGATACTTTACTTTTCACATGTATACTGACAGAATCCAATTTAATTAAAGGTACTCTAACATGGTAAAGATGCTTATGGATCAAAATCTGGAATGATTGAAAATATATATATATATATATATATATATATATATATATATATATACATATATATATATACATTGAATGTTCAAGATATACAAATGAAATGAAATTTCATTTGTATATCTTGAGCATTCAATCGTCGATTTATATGCATTGCAAGAAGCTGTCTATGATCAAGTAGAATCATGTTGAATTATATTAAGATACTTTACTTTTTACATCTATACTGATAGAATCCAATTTAATTAAAGGTACTCTAACATAGTAAAGATGCTTATGGATCAAAATTTGGAATGATTGAAAAAAAAAAAATATATATATACACATTGAATGCTCAAGATATACAAATGAAATGAATTTTGCAAGCAAAGTTTAGATTTTTACTGTGGGAAAAAGAAAAAAAACTTCATATCTACCTGCTGATTAATAACATCCTTCTTACTCCTATCTGACAGATAAAAATCTCCATTCATAGAAACACCACGTGGCAAGATGAAGCTCCACCCCTTTCCACCAGGAGCTATGTTTTAACATGGGGAAGTATAGCTCCTGCAGGAGCCCCATGTTAAAGTATAGCTCCTGCTGCTCCAGAACCCCCTTATATACACTACTAATGAAGTATCTCAAGTAGTTTTTGCTTTCTATGTGTGAGTTCCGTGCGTTATTAATGCCTATTCCTACTAACTAGGCAATGCTGTACAATTTCGTAATTGACATTTTTTTTTCTATCTCGCTTTGTTGGCAAGTTCGTGATCCTAACCTCGTCGATTTTCAGCTAGGGGGCGCTGCAAACACTTTTATTCGATCGGAAATCGTTATAGTTATTGGGGGTGCTTGAGGACTGTCGTAGGAACTTGGTATACTATATGGGGAAAATTAA
The DNA here is from genome assembly GCA_951213105.1 of Amaurobius ferox. Classification (NCBI taxonomy): domain Eukaryota; kingdom Metazoa; phylum Arthropoda; class Arachnida; order Araneae; family Amaurobiidae; genus Amaurobius; species Amaurobius ferox. Next base: position 35,985,424 of record OX578147.1, on the reverse strand, counting down.
TTAAATTTGAACTGAGGTGTTAGATGGTATCAAAATATTTACATTAACACAGATAAAACCAAATACATGCATCGACGTTACTAACGTTGCCAACTTGAAAAAAGAAATTTCAGAGAATTTTCATGAACTATTTTAAACAAATATCTTGAGTAGGAAATCTGAAAAAGATACATATGTTTTCTCATGCTAATAATGATTGTGATACAAATGGAACTAAACAATATGGAAAAAGAATGCAGGTCCGCCCGTACAGATTGTGGGGCCTTCTACAGACATTTACCAAGGGCTACCCTCCATATTTGATTCCCCCTCCCCCTCTATAGGAATTTTTCATGCCTTCTTCAGCCTCAGAAAAAATACAATTAGGGAATCCGGGACTTTTTGGAGCCCAACCCCTACTTGCGTGCATAGGCGTATACAGGATTTTTCCCAGGGGGATGATAAATTGATTGCATTCAAAATTTAGAGATTGCTATCAGTCTTGAAATCTGTATTGCTACAAAGTACATTTGAACAGGGCCGGTTCAAGGATATTTTCGTGTGTGGGCAAAACAGTTTGGGGCCGCCTTTCATATATATATATATATAAATATAAAATACAAATATATAATAAAAATTTTCTTAATGTTTCCTTAATAATTCCTTCCTTTTTAATGTGACGCAACAAGCCCATTTTCCATTGGTTAATCTTTATCCAATGGCATTATTCACTTCCTCATAAGGGTCCGCTCGGCCCCCCCCCCCGTTATCTTGGCGCCCCTAAATGTATGATTTTGTGACATTTTGGGTTCCCGTGTTGTAAAACTCGACGCCATCCAGACTGACAGTATTGTTTGCCGTTTTGTACACAATAAATTACACATATAAGCTTGTCTCATCAAAGTGTGAGATCTATTTCTGGTCTCACACTATCAAATTTTATTCTCATCTAAATTTAGAGTTTTAATTTGCGGTTTAGAAAAGGTAATGCCTTACATTTCTTTCTACATGCATGTATAATGCAGCAGTAATTTATAATACATAACTGAATTTTAGACTTTATTTGTAATTTCCCTGCACACAAATGATGTATTGGAAAATAATGTTGTGGTCGAAAACTCGAATTTTCGACGGATTAATATACGTTTTGGACATCCTTTAACCCATATCAATTATTTTTAAATGGGTGTCTGTGCGTGAGTGTAATGTATGTATGGGTGTGTATAGGAGTCTAGAGACAAAATTTCTAGAACAAATGGAGTGAAGTGAACAAAATTTATGATTTTAAAGGCAAATGAACACTCGGAAGGTCGCAAATTTTCAAACTTCTTTTAAATCATAAGAAGAAAACGGTATTCAAAAATATTAAATAAACAATCATATTATATGTAAGTTTATGGGAATAACATCTATGTTTGGGGTTTCTGTGTAGGGAAAACGAAGTGTTATGAAAAATGTAAACCTTTTGGACACTTTTAATAATAATATCAATATTTTAATATTCAAAATTTTTTTCTGGAAAACAAAAAGTGTCTGTCCCAGCGAGTGTTTTTATTATTCTTGTTTTCATTTTAAACTATAAAATAAAGATATAAATAGTAAACGACAAAAATACGTACTAGGAAATTTAGTATCAAAATCTATATTTATTATTAAGAAAAGCTTTTATAGTTCTCGAGTAATCGTCTTGTCAAATTGAAGAAGATTGACATTTTTCCATTTTTCAAGTTAGTAACTTCTCAAAAACTAAAAGAACTAGCTTTGAACAATAAGCATAAATTTGTAGCTCTGTAAAAGCCCTACAAGTGTATATAACTGGATTTTGGATCGAACTCTATTTTTTGGGGGAAGGGTGGCTTAAACTTTGAAACATAAAAATGAGTTTTTTTCCATGTTTCATACTTTCACTCGAAATATCTTCGAAATTATAAAAGATCGATAGAATTATATTAAGTGATAAAAAAATATGTATGAGGAAATTTAGTTTCTAAATTTATATGTATATTTAAAAAAACTGTTATAGTTTTCGAGTAATCATCTTGTCAAGTGGAAGAAGTTTGAAAATTTGAAGTATTTCAAGTTTGTAATGCTTATATCTTAAAAACTAAAAGTGATAACTATAAACAATTAGTATGAATTTATTGCTCTTTAAGAATCCTACAAGTGTATATAATTGGATTTTAGGTCACTTTCTTGGTTTTTGAAGTATATCGAAATTATAACCACTATACTTTAAAAACCAAGTTTTCCAATGGGTGGGAAAGCTGTAATATTTGAAATGCCACGATTGTTGCAGATCAGTCTGGTTACTTACTCTTTTGTGAAATATTGGTGCATTTTGCTTTGTTTAAAAAAAATTAGGAAGTCAAATGAATATGGGGATTCTAAAGATGTTTAATGATTGGTGAGGTTTGAACAGAATATAGGTGGAAATATACGCATTCAATTACGTATTTATGTGCCGCCAGACACGTTTATAGATTAACTCGAATGTAAAATCTCCTCAGCAAGTTTAATTTTTATACTGCAAATCAAGTTAGTAAAATAATCGAATATATAAAAGTGGAGTCCATGGTCGGAGTTTTCAGATGAAATCGGGGTGAAAATTATAAGCGCTAGCTAGTTACAAATAGTTAATTTGTATTGCTAGTAATTTGTATTGCTTTGAAAGCCTATAAACGAAACAAATGAGTCTGAAATAATCGAATAAACTTATTGAACTTTACTGGAGTTTTATCTTGGTTTGAATTGAAAACTTTTTTAACTTGGTTTGAAAATATTATTCACGCAAAGCAATTTCGGCTCCATCGGACTACAGTCACCGTCGATCATATTTTTCTGAATTTATCAGGAATCAAAAGTAACTTACTCATTATGTAGTGTCATGAAAGTTGCCCTCATCAATTTTTTAATAAAATTTGAATTTTTAATTGCATAAATCTTATGAATAATTTGTATATCTTAGCAGTAAAACATTATAAGCAAATCAAAGAAATGACTTTATGAATAAATTAGGAAAGAGGAGAGATGAAGGAAAAGCATTTCAATCCCTACGAAGCTAAGACATAATATAACAGGACAATTCAGAATTTTGCCGGTTATTATCAGCAATTTATTTAAATAGCTAATCTTTAATATTAAATTTAAAATGCAAAAATATTTAAATTTGTTGGTTTTTGATTTCGCAGCTAAAAATCTGGGATTCTATTTCGAAGCAGTTTGTGACTGTCCATTGTAGCCCCTCTAAAATCTGATTAAAATACAGAAGGAACATAGAATATAACAACTATACTTCAAAAATCAAGTTTTCTAATGGGTGAGAAAGCTGTAATATTTGAAATGGCACGATTGTTGCACATCAGTCTGGTTACTTATTCTTTTGGTAAATATTAGTGCACAAACACGAGATATTTTGTTTTGTTTAAAAAAAAATTAGAAAGTTAAATGAACTTGGGGGATTCTAAAGATGTTTAATGATTGGTGAGGTTTGAACAAAATAGGTGGAAATATACATAATAATGGAATACTATCCAAATTACAACAAAATTTTACACTTTGACTAATTTAACATTTGCTTTATTGTATCACTGGAACGAATTACCCGGTATTGATCTGGGATGCAAATAAACCCCCGTTACTACATTTTCAAATAACACTACTCAATTTTCTTCAAATCCTAAACCGACGTCAAATTACCAGTACGTTATCCGCAAAGCGAAAAAAAAAATAAACGCTCTCCGTTATGCAAAATATAAATGAATGAAAGATAAATAACCTCTAGGAGATGAACGTGGCATTAGATCGTTACGGTATGATTAGCTGTTAGATCATATCGATGGCTGGAGATTCTGTAACTGTTAAATCGAGAATAAAGCTGCTAGGTCATATCAGTAGTTGGAGATTATCTGATTTTGGAATTTAAAAATTCGTTAAAAATCGGATGTAAATTTTGGTAAAAGGCCTTCGAGATGCATTAGTTCAGGTATAGATGAGACTGTGTCGAAAGCCCAGGCCAACCGACTCGTCCGAAGACATGGAGTAACAAAATGGGTGAAAAAATTCAATGAGATAGATATCGTTCGGCATTGTGGACAAACACACAGATAGATTCTTCTTTTCATTATTATAGATTCACTGGGGAATGAAGACGATAGAAATGGAATGTTTAAAATGCCCCTGAGTTTGTGACAAGTGAATGAAAAAATATAAAAAAATGCTCGAAGATACAAAACCTAATTCAAAAGCAGGAAAAATATATAGAATAGAAAAGGGGACAACAATTAGGAAAAAAGGTGGAGGGGGGTAAAAATTAAAAATATTCTCATTTTCTGCCGAAAGATAAAGTGCATAACAAAACTAAGAGAGAGGGGAAAATCATATTTGCAATCATTAGAGAACAAGGCGGTAAAACACGTAATATTTATTTTCGTAATTTTGAAAAAAATAATAAAAGAAAACATCGGAAAAAAATTTGGAGATACATGGGCCCAACAGAAACACAGGAAAATATCCAAATGCTTCTAAATTCATTTAAAAAAGGACGGGAGGGGGGGGGGGGGGGTTAGAAATTAAAAAATATGAACTTTCGAGTGGGGTAATAAAAATAGGGTGTATTAAGAATAAAAAATAAATTCCATTCGTTGGAAAAGAGGAACGTCAATGTTTCATTTTTTCTTGGTTTTGAAATAAAAAATGGACAAAAAAATACTACATATCATACAATGCAACTTTATATAAGAATAATAATAAATCGAATGTTGACTAGAACATGGGGATATTAAATGAATTGTTTGAGTAGAAATAAAAAAAATCACAATATCAAAATGTATATTACAAATTTTAAGGTTGTTTAATTAACATTTTACTTAAAAGTGTATTAAATTATAACTAAAAGTGTAATTATGAAAAAATAAAATAGTATTTACGGATTATTGAACGTATATCTAGACAGAAATTTGTATGCATGAGCAAAAGAATATGTATAATTCCCAGATTGAGTCTATAGAATAAATTTATTAATTTATGAAACAGCTCTAACAATTTATAAACAACTTTTGCACTTTCATGCAGATATTTAAAAAGGAATATTTTACTTCGCAAAAATATTTTGTACCATTTTTTTTTTCATTTTGCAATGAAACTGGAAAAAATACAAAATTAAGATCATTTTACACCATTGCTTAGTTATTTGCCTCTGAAATTCCTCATAGAACAGCCACGGGGCATATTATTTTGGATAAAAACATAAAAAATTATTCTTTTATTAATATTATTCTGGGGCTAATACCAGAGACTAAATTCAGTTCCAAATTAATTTTATTGGTTGAAATACATTAAAAATCAACAAAAAATGTAGTCAATTAAGTAATTTTGCAAAAATATTTTAAATAATTGAAAGAAAAAGTTACCCGAATAGTTAGAACATACAAAGACAGCCATATTTGTCGATGGATTTGTGAATCTTGCATGGCAGCATAACACAACACTTTGAACAATAAGAAGTAGCTTTTTACTTGTAGTCATTGTGTTTGTTATCTACATGGTCTCCAGCTAGGCTCAATGCCTAAATCAGCTAAAACGGTAGACGACCAAAAGAATGACCATCTGGACAAATCTCCTCCCTCCCGTCCTTTTAGGAGTGCGATCATAGAGGCCGCATCCATGTGTTTGCAATTTGAATTTGAAAACAGGAAAAAATTCTGAGAATCGGCCCTTGGGTTTTTCCCAGTATTTGGGGAAAACAAAGTCCCCTAAGGGATTGCAGGCTGCACCCAGCTGCAAGTTGTTTAAAATCTGGTAATCTCCCAAGTGCTTGAGCGTACGTACTTTCAAGCAGAACTGTACATTGCTTCGAAAAAGATATAATTATGGGAGAAAAACGATTTTATCCTTTTTATATTTTAATACTATCTAAAAAAGTAAATTCATTTATATTAAAGTGGCACAAAATTGGTTCATTTTCAAAATATTTTTTTTAATACGACCACAAAAGTCATTCTTACTACACCTAATTTCACTTCCAAATGGCCGCCCCTAATTCGTCCGCTGTGGGCAATTGCCCACGCCGCCCACGCCTTAAACCGGGCCTGCATTTGAATAGATGGTATGATCATCACATTTTGTAAAAAATAGTATGCACCAAGTTTTAAACATTAGTGTGTACCATCTTTAAAAAATATTCCCCCTTTCATAACAGAATTCTAACCTTCCTGGAGACAGAACAACTAAACTAACAAATTGCACATTCATAAACATAACAAATGCAACAATTTTTTCCATTTAGGTATAAGTTTAAATTGTTTTTACCAATACACACGTGGGAGAAAACACACAGTCGTGGTTTACTGTTCTAATTCGAAAAAGCATTTTTCTTATTTTTTTCTCTCATACTGGCTATTAATTAAATGAACAAGTTTCCAGGGGGTGCTTTGGCACCCATTGACACCCCCCCTAAATATGCCCATTCTTGATTTGTGTTTGTCCCCCCCCCCCCCCGGGCGGCCGTGATGAATGTATGAGAAATCCGAGTGGAGCCTCAGATTTAAGATATTTGTACCATAAATTGATTAATATCGCTTAGAATTTATCATAATAATGCTATTACTGCTAAGCGGCATCGATTTTTACAACGCTCTCTATCTATCAAAGTGATTGGCGTAATGAGGATGTCCGTTGACAGTAGCAAAAGTTTAAAATCCGATATCAAATATCCGATTAAAATCCGATATCAAATATCTTAAAATCCGATATCAAATCGTAGCTGTTCAGTACGTCACGTTTCGTGTCAAGAGCTTTGCATAATTCCATTTTTTCTTTTCGTATTATTATTTTTTTTTTTAGGTAAAATTATTAAGAATTTTTTTTTCTCTTCCTGTGAATCATTGATGCCAGTTATCGATTCGGCGTTTTACCTGATCATCAGTTTTCGTTTTACCTTGGGGCATTTAGATTTCTTTCTGTGCGCATTTTGCTTCAAATTATCCTGAGAATATCAGGACCTGATTATGGTAATGGGAGAGGGGGGGGGACCACTGGGGGGAGGAAGGCCATGATATGTTTTATAAAATATAAGTTAATGTAAGCTAATAAATAAATTGGCATCACATCTGATTTCAATTAGCAGAAACAAGCACACAACTATAATAGATGGACTTTATTTCACTTCTTATAAGACGTACAAAATTTAAAAAAAGGCCAGAGCGCTTTCGAGCGTCAATACGCTCTTCGTCAGTGGCTACATGGAAATAGAAATGATCGTTCATATATAGACCAGAAAAGGTGACAAATTTGCATAAATACAATTATCAATAAACATACGTTTAGCTAAGGAGAATCCAAAAATACAAAATCCTTTACACAAATTCAAAAATCGTGCATAAATCACGAAAAGTACAGTAAAAAATCCCTATAATTTTATTACAGAAATTTCAAATTCAACATTTTTTTTAAAAATAAGGGGCAGTCAGGCCCAATCCCCGAGAGGATGACGTCAAAGATAACTATGAAGAGACTTGAATTGCATGGAGTCGAGAATGAGTCGCCAAGCATAACTTAAAATCTGAATGGGGTCAAAATTACAAATCGACTCGCGATAAACATAAATAAAGAGGGACTCAAAAAGGAGAATATTACGAGGGTTATTACAACGCAAAAGAAGGAAAGTTTTTTCAAAAATGGGCCGGAAATTTTCTTTTAACAACCAATTGAGCAAGGGCCGTAGAAAGTTTTCCACCTTTAACATCACTAGCATGTTCTGCCAAACGAATATTTTGTACTGCCAATATAAAATTTAAAGTTACCATCGATAGACAACAGGGGTACTACATACACCCCAGCAAAGCTTTTAAAGTCATCCTTATCACCCAGCTTATCAGACCGAATCCGGTTAAATAAAGAAGAAACATTAGAGTGAGCAGGCCTGAAACCAAACTCAGAGCAAAACTGAATAAAGAGGCGGAAAATCCAAGGATGGTACGGGAAACTAGATTTATGATTCAAACGATCTTTTAAAGAAATAAGTTTAGTATCATGGACAGAAAATTTACGGGGAACATGGGAAAAAAACCTTATGTATAAATTTAAAGGAATAGGCAGCCTCATGCCCAAGATTGAAAATAAAATCAATTTCGTCACTTAAAGAAGAAACAGAAGAATAAACGTTAAAAGCGCGATTAAAATAAGCGTTAAAAGAAGCTTTTTTAGAGGAAATAGGATGGTAAGAATTAGCAGAAATACAGGAATTAGTAAAAGACGGTTTACGGTAAATAGAAGTATGAAAACCAACAGCAGAAAACAGGTAGCCAGAACATCAAGAAAAGACAAGGAACAATTATTTTCGTGCTCAACGGTAAAATTAATCGAAGGGTAAAAATCATTAGCCTTGGACAAAAGAAGAAGGAGATCATTTAAATCACTATCCCAAATAATAAAAACATCATCAACAAACCGGCACTAAAGAGAGGGGGGGATAGGCAAAAAAGGCAAAATTTCATTCTCGAGCTCCTGCAAAACCGCCCCCGCCAAAATACCAGATAATGGGCTACCCATAGGGGCACCACAAGTTTGCAAATAAATATTATCACAAAATCCAAAATAATTGGTCTCCGCAACAATGTTCAAAGCAAAAGTGATTGCGTCGATAGTAGGGGTTTTAAAATTATGATCTTGCAATCTTTTAACAATAATTCTAATAGCAATGTCAACGGGAATGATGGGAAATAAAGAAACAACATCAAAACTATGAAGGGTACTATTAGGATTAAATTTAGTTTTAAATAAAACATTAATAAAATTTTCAGTGGAACTAATAGAAAACATATGGTTATTAGAAAAGGGTTTTAAGAAAAAGACAAGGGATTTCCCTACTTACTTTTTAGAGAAATACCTTGCCTTTTTCTTAAAACCCTTTTTTAAAACGCCACGGCTAAAAAAACGTTCAGTTACCAACTGAGAACAAAAATTGAATTATAAGTCCCAATTCAATGTCATTTTAAATAATTGTGAGCGTTATTTTGCGCAATTAAACCGCTGTGCAAGCCGTTCTCGAGATATTTTAGTTTTTTCGCATTCATTCGTTATTTAGGGAAATTTTTTTAAATTAATGTTTTTAGCTAATGAGTTTTTAGATAAAGAGGGAAGGGGTGTATAGAAATTTTTTAAACGGTGGCAACACAGATGAAGGTATGGACACATCAGCGCCACTTAGTGGTGGAAAGGGGTACTACGGAATTTTTAAAGATCGAACTTTGGATGTTTTAGGTGAATGGGGTATATATAAACATTTTAAGGGGTGGTAACACAACAGAGGAAGGTATGAAGACATCAGCGCAACCTAGTGGTGCATTGGAGTAGTACGGATTTTTTAAAGATGGAACTTTTGATTTTTCAATGATCTAAAGTAATTTTTCTTAGGGTTGCAACGCCTGAAGTTGACCTACAGAGGAAGGTATGGGGACATTAGCGACACATAGCGGTGAAAAGGTATACTAAAGTAAAGTTTTAAAGGTGCTGCTCACATCAGATTTTTTAAAGGATAAGAAGAACGAAAACAGAGAAAAAGATCTAATCGTAGCTACAAAACGCAAATTTCAAAGTAAATATACATTCACTGTATTGATCACTAAATGCAACATTTCACGTTTTTCATTTTTATTACAAAAATATATTTTTAACAAAATTAACAAATTTTACTCAAATTTTCATAGAAAAAAAAATGTGAACTAATTTCTTATGCCTATCGTAGAATTTCGTCGATCCGTCCCCTCAAATGCGACGAAAAATCGCAGAGTATGTAGGAGAAGGGGGTGGGGGCGTTTACTCGAAATTTTCTGCTAAAAGGAATATATGCACGATTATAAAATAGAATAATGATATTTTTATCTCAATGATTATTTTAATCGACGACAATTATTTTTTACTTGCTTTCCGATTATTTTCTAATGCTTAGGAGGGTGGGGACTATTTCAAGGATTTTTTAGATTTTTCAAATTGAAAAAAAAAAATAGGGGGTGGGCAGTTTTACAGAATTTTTCAGAATTTCAAATTGAAACAAAAGGTGGGGAGGGGGGGGGGGCTCTTCCGGAGAGGGCGGATTGAAGGAAATTCTAGAGTCGCAATTTCCCGATACCTTGCTCACATATTTAAAACTTTTTAATTTCACTGCCTCTAGCAGTATTATTTTCTTTTAATTGCAATGGTTATTAGAGTATAAAACAGACCGCTTATAGTTTACGCGCCTCTAAATATTACTTTTACACACATTCTACACACTACGTAATTTATGTTAGAGGCATCAAAAAGTTCGCCCCCTCAGATTCGAGGTGACCCATCACGTGATATTCGCGTGAAACTCCCTCTGAAAGCCTGAAGATGTGGAGCAGAACATAATCGATAGAAGCACGTGCTCCCGTTACTCTGAGTACGCATGCGTGCATATGCTCCGTGCAGACAACCCTAAATTCTCAGCTTTAATAACAGGTACATGCTACGATTACGTGGGTTTGAATTAGTTCTTAAAACCTTTTCTTAATCAAGGCAAGTGGTTGGAGATATTTATTCTTTCAAGAATGAATAAGATGCAGTCAGGAATAAGATATACAGGGCACAGTTCCAAATCCAGGAATAGGAATCCCCCACCCCCCACCCCCAGTGTAGCGATGACCAACATCCGACGATCGGTTTCGCGATTTTTTCTGTTCTTCAGAAAGGAATAACCGATAATTGCACTAGCAGCAAAAAATTTGTTGGATGAAGAATTGCGAAACCTTAAAAACGGCCTGGATGCTGGTCACACCCAATTACTCCTTGAAGGTCGCACTGTGTGTGTGTTGTTGTTGTTGAGACCCAGACCGTCCGACCTACCAGAAAGGTGTAAGGTAACTGTTGCACTGTGTGTGTGTGTATTTCCTACCTTACTTTCAACATTTTTAACACTTTACAACAAAGTTGAAAAGTGTTTATGACTTTGTCCATTCTGTCTGTCTGTCCGTTAGAACGATAACTGCCGTAAAAATGACTTAATCAAAATGAAATTTTATTATGTTGTTCAGACGGTCTGTAGGACCTATGGGAATATAAATGAATAATATCACCCAATTAGTTTTGGATTGAACTCGGGTTGAAAAAATGAAATACATTGAGCCCTATGGGACCTAATTCTTCAAACATTTTTTAAGCGGATTTAAAATTCACAAATAGCTTCGAAAATTTTAGGTAATATTCAAATTGTTCCATAAAATATATAAAAAAAAATTCAGCGAAATATGTTCAGTAGTTTTTTAAATAAAAATTAAAATAATAATTACACCTCTTATATGAAGCGAGCACGTGACCATGATATGAAAAGATCACATGATCCACTTCAAAATGATATATGGCATCCATCTTGTCTCAAAATCGTGATTTCTTAAGTTCTTTTTATTTCATATTGAGTGTTGTATCCGTCCTAAAACTACTTTGTTTTTGATTAAATTCTGTGCATCTACATACTGAAACAACGCAATTACAATATATTTGAATTTAAATGCTCATCCAAATTTGATTATTTCTACAACGAAGCCTATTTTTCACTTATGTAAAATGTAAACATCAAAATATGTAGAATGAGTTCTATTAGAATTGCTGTATTTCTTTAACACAAAATTATTTAGCTCATGGAGTCTTCATAGCTGATATGAATGAAATATTCATTGATTTTACAAAGAGAAGGACGATTTTTTTCGGTGAAGTTTTAAGCATAGAGTTTAATTACTTGTTGCTCCATGGTCTTAATTTTTAAATAAAATAAATTATATTATAGTATTGTGATGAAGGAAATGCTGTTTTTATAGAGAGATCCAGGCGTGTTATTTTTTCTGTGACGTCATTTGAATGAATTTCAGTTGTTGTCGATGAAGTTTTCGAATATAATAAATTATCGTATTATTATGATAGTTTTAAAAATATTACCGAGGAATGTATCGCATTTTAGAGATGTTTAAACCAGGCAATTTATATTTCAATGCCGTCATTTGAATGAAGTTCTTTTTTTTTATGAAGGTTTAAGTTTTCAAATATAATAAATTAATGTAGTATTGTGATAAGTTTTAAAATATTACCGAGGAATATATAGCATTTTAGACTTGTTTAAATAAAATTGCATTGAAGTTGGAAAGTGTTTCATAATCAATGCTTTAAGCATGATTGATCTTTTTTGTTGCAATTTATATTGCCCACTTATCTCCAACAGGTAAAGAATTAAAGTGAATTTCAATCTTTTTGGGACACCCTATATATTGGTTATATACGATATCTACGATTTTTATAAAGGGAAACACATTAAAGGAGAAAATTTAGTATGCAGGTGTTGTGATAAATGCTTGTAAGAAATCCAATAATTTATTTGGGCAGCCTGTATGATGTTAGAAAATTTTTAAATAAACGCTTCTAACTTAAATGCGTTTAAATCATCGCTATGAATTATGATGGAGGAGGTGGGGGGGATTCAGACAATACGACTGCGATCAAAGAATATTCAATGCAAGTTTTATCACCCTACATAGCGAAGCACGGAATTATAAGAATTTAAAACTTCTTTCTGACTGTCTGCCATAACCGCATATAATTCGAGAACTGTTGAACGAATTCACATATTTTTTTTTCATTGGTCTGTTGATAGCTTAATAAGTAGCTAGTAAACTATTTTCAATTCTGTACTTCTTTAATATATAAAAGCAAAGATTCCGAAAACTTCTTAGCTAAATATCTCTTGAAATAAGCAATATAGTTTAGTGAAACTTTTTCAACCAATGAGACTGGATCAGGGAATGTTTAATCTAAATTTTCGTCTGCTTCCTTTCGCGGGAAAGTATTCTTTCCGGCAGAGAAAAAAAAATACATGTATTGTGGATCTGTGACCTTAAATATCCTAGTCAGCAACTTGGACTTTATCATTCGAAAACCGTTCAACCCATTAACTTACTTTTTTGACTGGTTTGTTAAGTATTAGGGAGCACATTTATGTCTAAAATATTGCTGATTTTATTTCAGTATTATCCTGAGCATCGCCAAGTATTTATGCTAGAAATAAAAGAATATTGAGCACAACGTTTATCATACAAAAACATAGTCAAATACAGTCAAAGCATAGTCATTTTTAACACTTTACAACAAAGTTGAAAAGTGCTTATGACTTTGTTCATTCTGTCTGTCTGTCTGTCTGTCTGTCCGTTAGCACGATAACTGCCGCAAAAATGACTTAATCAAAATGAAATTTTAGTATGTTGTTCAGACGGTCTGTAGGATCTATGCGGATATAAATGAATAATATATCATTCAATTAGTTTTGGATTGAACCCGGGTTGAAAAAATGAAATACATTGAGCCCTATGGGACCTAATTCTTCAAACATTTTTTAAGCGGATTTAAAATTCACAAATAGCTTCGAAAATTTTAGGTAATATTCAAATTGTTCCATAAAATATATAAAAAAAATTCAGCGAAATATATTCAGTAGTTTTTTAAATAAAAATTAAAATAATAATTACACCTCTTATATGAAGCGAGCACGTGACCATGATATGAAAAGATCACATGATCCACTTCAAAATGATATATGGCATCCATCTTGTCTCAAAATCGTGATTTCTTAAGTTCTTTTTATTTCATATTGAGTGTTGTATCCGTCCTAAAACTACTTTGTTTTTGATTAAATTCTGTGCATCTACATACTGAAACAACGCAATTACAATATATTTGAATTTAAATGCTCATCCAAATTTGATTATTTCTACAACGAAGCCTATTTTTCACTTATGTAAAATGTAAACATCAAAATATGTAGAATGAGTTCTATTAGAATTGCTGTATTTCTTTAACACAAAATTATTTAGCTCATGGAGTCTTCATAGCTGATATGAATGAAATATTCATTGATTTTACAAAGAGAAGGACGATTTTTTTCGGTGAAGTTTTAAGCATAGAGTTTAATTACTTGTTGCTCCATGGTCTTAATTTTTAAATAAAATAAATTATATTATAGTATTGTGATGAAGGAAATGCTGTTTTTATAGAGAGATCCAGGCGTGTTATTTTTTCTGTGACGTCATTTGAATGAATTTCAGTTGTTGTCGATGAAGTTTTCGAATATAATAAATTATCGTATTATTATGATAGTTTTAAAAATATTACCGAGGAATGTATCGCATTTTAGAGATGTTTAAACCAGGCAATTTATATTTCAATGCCGTCATTTGAATGAAGTTCTTTTTTTTTATGAAGGTTTAAGTTTTCAAATATAATAAATTAATGTAGTATTGTGATAAGTTTTAAAATATTACCGAGGAATATATAGCATTTTAGACTTGTTTAAATAAAATTGCATTGAAGTTGGAAAGTGTTTCATAATCAATGCTTTAAGCATGATTGATCTTTTTTGTTGCAATTTATATTGCCCACTTATCTCCAACAGGTAAAGAATTAAAGTGAATTTCAATCTTTTTGGGACACCCTGTATATTGGTTATATACGATATCTACGATTTTTATAAAGGGAAACACATTAAAGGAGAAAATTTAGTATGCAGGTGTTGTGATAAATGCTTGTAAGAAATCCAATAATTTATTTGGGCAGCCTGTATGATGTTAGAAAATTTTTAAATAAACGCTTCTAACTTAAATGCGTTTAAATCATCGCTATGAATTATGATGGAGGAGGTGGGGGGGATTCAGACAATACGACTGCGATCAAAGAATATTCAATGCAAGTTTTATCACCCTACATAGCGAAGCACGGAATTATAAGAATTTAAAACTTCTTTCTGACTGTCTGCCATAACCGCATATAATTCGAGAACTGTTGAACGAATTCACATATTTTTTTTTTCATTGGTCTGTTGATAGCTTAATAAGTAGCTAGTAAAATATTTTCAATTCTGTACTTCTTTAATATATAAAAGCAAAGATTCCGAAAACTTCTTAGCTAAATATCTCTTGAAATAAGCAATATAGTTTAGTGAAACTTTTTCAACCAATGAGACTGGATCAGGGAATGTTTAATCTAAATTTTCGTCTGCTTCCTTTCGCGGGAAAGTATTCTTTCCGGCAGAGAAAAAAAAATACATGTATTGTGGATCTGTGACCTTAAATATCCTAGTCAGCAACTTGGACTTTATCATTCGAAAACCGTTCAACCCATTAACTTACTTTTTTGACTGGTTTGTTAAGTATTAGGGAGCACATTTATGTCTAAAATATTGCTGATTTTATTTCAGTATTATCCTGAGCATCGCCAAGTATTTATGCTAGAAATAAAAGAATATTGAGCACAACGTTTATCATACAAAAACATAGTCAAATACAGTCAAAGCATAGTCATTTTTAACACTTTACAACAAAGTTGAAAAGTGCTTATGACTTTGTTCATTCTGTCTGTCTGTCTGTCTGTCTGTCCGTTAGCACGATAACTGCCGCAAAAATGACTTAATCAAAATGAAATTTTAGTATGTTGTTCAGACGGTCTGTAGGATCTATGCGAATATAAATGAATAATATATCATTCAATTAGTTTTGGATTGAACCCGGGTTGAAAAAATGAAATACATTGAGCCCTATGGGACCTAATTTTTCAAACATTTTTTAAGCGGATTTAAAATTCACAAATTGCTTCGAAAATTTTAGGTAATATTCAAATAATTCCATAAAATATATAAAAGCGAATATATAAAAAAAAAATTCAGCGAAATATATTCAGTAGTTTTTTTAAATAAAAATTAAAATAATAATTACACCTCTTATATGAAGCGATCATGTGACCATGATATGAAAAGATCACATGACCCACTTCAAAATGATATATGGCATCCATCTTGTCTCAAAATCGTGATTTTTAAAGTTCTTTTTAATTCATATTGAGTGTTGTATCCGTCCTAAAACCACTTTACTTTTGCTTAAATTCTGTGCATCTACATACTGAAAGAACGCAATTACAATATATTTGAGTTTAAATGATCATCCAAATTTGATTATTTCTACAATGAAGCCAATTTTTCACTTATGTAAAATGTAAACAGCAAAATATGTAGAATGAGTTGAATTAGAATTGCTGTATTTCTTTAACACAAAATTATTTAGCCCATGGAGTCTGCATAGCTGAAATGAATGAAATATTCATTGATTTTACAAAGAGAAGGCCGATTTTTTTCGATAAAGTTTTGAGCATAGAATTTAATTACTTGTAGCTCCATGGTCTTAATTTTTAAATAAAATAAATTATTTTAGTATTGTGATGAATGAAATGAATGGGAAAAAGTTATGAATGAAATGCTGTTTTTATAGAGAGATCCAGGCGTGTTATTTTTTCTATGACGTGATTTGAATGAATTTCAGTTGCTTTCGATGAAGTTTTCAAATATAATAAATTATCGTAGTATTATGATAATTCTAAAATTATTACCGAGGAATGTATCGCATTTCAGAGATGTTTAAACCAGGCAATTTATATTTCAATGCCGTCATTTGAATGAAGTTCATTTTTTTCGATGAAGGTTAAAGTTTTCAAATATAATAAATTAATGTAGTATTGTGATAAGTTTTAAAATATTACCGAGGAATGTATTGCATTTTAGAGATGTTTAAATAAAATTGTATTGACGTTGGAAAGTGTTTCATAATCAATGCTTTAAGCATGATTGATCTTTCTTGTTACTCTTTGAGAAAGCGTAAAAATCTTTGACTCTTCCGATTTTTCAAGACGGGAATTTTAGATTTCTCGATAAAAAAAAAAAAAAAAAACTTGCATATTGAACTGCTTATCTAAATGGCTGTCGTTATATTGCACTTGTCCAGACGATACATAGGAAAGAAATGAAGTAAGAATTATATAAATTGTTAGCAAAAATTGCATTAGAAAGCAGACGATAGTTTTGAAAATATACGAGTTTCGTCTCTCTGTGCTAACAAAGTAAGATGATTTGGCATTCAAATCGTCTTATTCGCACTGATAGAAACTCATGCACATCCGAAATGATTGCCTGCTTTTTAACACTTTACAACAAAGTTGAAAAGTATTTATGACTCTGTTCATTCTGTCTGTCTGTCTGTCCGTTAGCACGATAACGGCCGTAAATATGACTTTATCAAAATGAAATTTTAGTATGTTGTTCAGATGGTCAGTAGGACCTATGGGAATATAAATATATAATAACATCCAATTAGTTTTGGATTGAACCTGGGTTGAAAAAATGAAATACATTGAATCCTATAGGACCTAATTTTGCAAACATTTTTTAAGCGGATTTAAAATTCACAAATTGCTTCGAAAATTTTAGGAAGTATTCAAATTATCCCATAATATATATAAAAAAAAAATTCAGCAAAATATATTCAGCAGTTTTTTAAATAAAAATTAAAATAATAATGACACCTTTTATATGAAGCGATCACGTGGCCATTATATACGAAGAGATCACGTGGCCATTATATACGAAGAGATCACGTGACCCACTTCAAAATGAAATATGGCATCCATCTTGTGTCAAAATCGTGATTTTTTAAGTTCTTTTTTATTCATATTGAGTGTTGTATCCGTCCTAAAACCGCTTTATTTTTGCTTAAATTCTGTGCATCTACATGCTGAAACAACGCAATGACAATATATTTGAGTTTAAATGATCATTCAAATTTGATTATTTCTACAACGAAGCCTACTTTTCATTTATGGAAAATGTAAACAGCAAAATATGTGGAATGAGTTGTATAAGAATTGCTGCATTTCTTTAACTCAAAATTATTTAGTTCATGGGGTCTGAAATACAGCTGATATGAATTAAATATTCATTGATTTTACAGAGAGAAGGACGATTTTTTCAATGAAGTTTTAAGCATAGAGTTTAATTACTTGTACCTCCATAGTCTCAAGTTTTTAAATAAAATAAATTATTATAGTATTGTGATGAATGAAATGAATGGAAAAATGTTTATTAATGAAATGCTGATTTTATAGAGAGAGCCAGGCGTGTTATATTTCGATGACGTCATTTGAAAAAATTTGAGTTGTTTTCGATGAAGTTTTCAAATATAATAAATTATTGTAGTATCATGATAATTTTAAAAATATTACCGAAGAATGAATCGCATTTTTAGAGATGTTTAAACCAGGCAATTTATATTTCAATGCCGTCATTTGAATGAAGTTCATTTTTTTCAATGAAGTTTTAAGTTTTCAAATATAATTAATTAATAGTATTGTGATAATTTTAAAAATATTACCGAAGAATGTATCGCCTTTTACAGATGTTTAAATGAAATTGCAATGAAGTTGGAAAGTTTTTTATAATAAATGATTTATGCATTATTGAACATTCTTGTTATTATTTTATTTATGCAACAATTAACGCGATATGTTTACTTCATTGGATACGAAATTTGCGTTCTACACTTATATATGAAAAAGACCAATAGAGAACTTTATAAAACGTGTTAAAAAACACTATACTCGCGCAAGGTTAAATAAATTACATACTAATCATTCTGTTTTGTGTTCATATGTCCATTATGCTTACAGTGACTAACTATATTACGAAACGGAAGTTTACAGTTTTTCCTATACCCACTCTGTTATCAAAGTTTTGCAATTCAAAATTTTGCAATTCAAAATTTTGCAATTTTGTTGACAACAATACTTTTTTCATACTTACAAAAAACTTTGCACTTATTTTAAGTGCTACTAAAAAAACATTTTTTTTCTAAATATCTAAAACAAATGAAATTCGATTATTCACTAAGATTAAAGAAGATACAAACTTTTCTTAAATGTGGAAACAAGGTTTGCCCTTACGATTTTCGAAAATGAAACTATACATAGGCTACTAAAGTAATTATTAATCTTTTTCTATTCTACAGTATAAGATAGTACTAAATCTTGAGAAAATTTCTACAATATTTGAAAAAAAATATTAAGTATCACATATTTGGATATGATCTATATAACGTTATCTAAGAGTTGTGATGCACTCTCTAAATATTGTCAATGGTGTTATTTTATCGGTACCCTCCATCCTTAGTATGCAAAAGCTTGATTATTAATATTATATTCGTGTGTGAATCTAATTAAAAACCGGTAATGCAGACATATATGACCGCAATAAACTGATGTCTTCGTGGGGGTATTATTTCACTTTAATGTCGGATCATGCACTACTTACATGTAAAAACACCCATATTAGATTTTAAGAATTGAGTTATGTATACTTATATTTATACGCTGATGTGTAAGACATGTAATGACACAGAAGATGTTGACACACTTTTAAAAGTTACTAAACATTCCCATTTACCTAAAAAATTTAAAGTCCGATCATTAAAAATTAGTTTAATTTTGCATTTCCACCACTATGTGCCGCTGATTTGCATAATACATACCGCCTCAGTAAGCGTTCTTATCCCATTTAAAAGTTTCTATGCAATCTATTTACCTAAAAAATGTAAAGTTATGTATTTAAACATTAGTCTAATACCCTTTTCTAACGCTATGTGGTGTCGATGTGTATCACACATACTCCTTCATCAGGTGTTTCCAGTCATCTAAAAGTTCTGGAGTTCTGTCTTTAAAAAATACCAAAGTTCTTCATTTCGCTGCTATGTGGCTGTAATGTATTCATTCCATACCCCCTCATTAGGCGTTTTCGTAGTCTTTAAAAGTTGCTAATTCGCTGCAAGTTACCGATCACGTGTATCACACATACCCCTCTGCATGGGTTTCAACCCCTTTAAAAGTTTTTAAACATCCCTTCTCTCTACTTATCTAAAAAAATTCAAAATTCTGTCCTTAAAAAATCCCAAATTCTCCATTTTGGTTTTATGTACCACTCGTGTATTACACATACCACCTCTGTAGGCGTTTCTACTCCTTTCAAAGTTTCTAAATATTGAAACAAAATCTAAAGTTATGTAAGGCGTTTACACCCCTTTAGAAGTTTCTAAACACTCTTTACCAAAAAATTTAAGTTGTGCCCTTCAAAATTACTCTAATGCCCCCTTTTCAACACTGTGTAGCGGTGCTGAATTCATTTCATACCGCCTCAGTAGTCGGTTTCCACCCTTAAGTTTATATATAACCCATTTATCTAAAAAATCTAAAGTCCCATCTTTAAAAATAAGGCTATACTCTTTTTCAATACTATGTGCCGGTGATGGATTCATTCTATAATGCCTCAATACGCGTTTCCATCCCCTTTAAAAGTTTCTAAAGACCACCTCATTTAACTACAAATTCTAAAGTCCCAACCTTAAAAAGCTTCTTCAGTTCTGTATTTCGCCGAAAGGTGGCTCTCATGTACAACACACATACCACCTCTGGATGGGTTTCCACCACTTTGAAAGTTGTCTAAGTAATTCTAAAGTCCCAACGGACTTTAGAATTTGTAGTTAAATGAGGTGGTCTTTAGAAACTTTTAAAGGCACCTCTTATAGTTAAATGAGGTGGTCTTTAGTACTTTTAAAGGCACCCCTTCATTCGCGCTCCCAATATAGATAACAGCATTAATAGTCTGGTTTCGGACTTATGTACTTCTCAGCATAAAATAGCAGATACCTGCAAAAAAAACTTGCTACGTACCATAATTTTGGGAACCCCTATGGAGTCTGACAAATGCAGTATTACCACGCAGCCGACTTCAAATTTCTTAAAGATTGTGCTGAGGCTGCAGTGCCCAAGTTCATACTCACAAGTCCCACGCATAGAGGGTGTTCCATAAGTTTCGAAATAAATTTGTCGGTCTCCATAGAAACTCGTAAAATTTTGATATGAACCAAGTTTTCTTGCTACAATTACAGAATCAAATTTTTTTTCCTGTTAATGAGCTTCACAAAAAACGCGAAACCAGTCCATAGAAGCTTATATCTACAATGGAAGCACAATGCTAATCTGTAAATTTATATAATAATTGTCTAACTTATTTTATTATTTGCAGGCCCCCTCCCAAAAGGTCCCCCCTGTTACCTAGAAAACTAAATTTTTATATACAGGGTGGCCATAATTAAAGTAGAGGTGTTTAGAGCCCTATAATGAGAAAACTGTTGGACCGAACTCAACCAAATTTGCAGTAAATACTATTTAGACCATGAGGTTTTGATTTTTAAAAGACAAAAGAAAAGTTCGGATTTTTGCCACCGCGGACCAAAGTGGCGCTGTAAGGTCCATTTTTTGAGTAAAATAGACATAAGTACAGAAAGTTAACATTTTACATGCATTTTGATACCACATTTTACATTCACATTTGCACTTGCATTTCATCGAACATTTTAGTAATCATGTCTCCCATACGCACTAGTGCGTTGTAGTAAATATTCAGATTTTCATGGAGAAAAGAGGTGGTAATATAAAACTTTATGCCTTTTTAAAATGCATGTAAAATGTTAACTTTCTGTACTTCCTATGCCTATTTTACTCCAAAAATGGACCTACCTTACAGCGCCACTTTGGCCCGCGGTGGCAAAAATCTGAACTATTTTTTTTTTCTTTTAAAAATCAAAACCCCATGGTCTACTAAATAGTATTTACTGCAAATTTGGTTGAGTGTGGCCAAACAGTTTTCTCACTATCGGGCTCTAAATACCTCAACTATAATTATGACCACCCTGTACTTTGGGTAATAATTTTGTATTTGGAAGCCATTAGTCGTTTATCTGCTATAAAAATAACCTATTTCTCCGACCATAATGCTTAACGAAATTTTAGCGACGAAATTAGCGGAATGTTTCCAACTTGACGAGTTTTTAAATGTCGCCAAATTGATGAAAATGTAGCCTAATTGATAAGAATAGCGTTGTTCAAAGAAAATTACAACTAACTGATTAAAATTCTACATTTTGGAAAAAATATAAGGCTCTAACACAAGACTCCATCTGTAACGCTTGGCAAAATTCTGGCGACGAATTTTGGCGGCATATCGCTAACTTGGCGACTTTTTAAATGTTGCCAAATTGACGAGAAAAAAAAATCTTTCGATCCAAATTCAATGTACCTCCGGGGAGGGGGGCCCTAATGACGTCACAAACGCGTCACACATGATAAAACTGGTGATACAGGTATAATGATTGCAATTGTTCAGTTTCATGATCATTAAGCTATAAAAAATCCCTTTTATCCCTAATTATGTCAAATTTTGTTCTATGCTGCCATGTTAAGAAAATATAAATTTTGAATAAATTTCGAAGTTTTTGCTCGAATTTTAAAGACTTAGTTCAAAATTTTTTATAACAAGGCCGAATAAAGTTTCCTGAAAACCCATTAATATTTGTAACAGCTATTATGTACACAAGATATCGACCACAGACAGATAGGCATCACTTTAAAAGTAGTCAAAACGTGTTCAGGAAGTCTGAAAACATCTATTGATCTCAAAATCAAAAATTTTCGTGAAAACAATACTTTCTCTATACTATATTTAATAGTATGAGAAAGTAAAATTGAAAATATCAACTGCGGGATAGAATATAGACTTACTTTTGGCGCTAATCGCCATATATTGTTAAACAAAATAAAATTCACTACAAGAATAACCCATTTTTGCCTGTGTCCGTCCATCTCTATTAGGCTTGGCGAAAATTTTGGAGTGATATATTGCCAACTTTTTTTAATATCGTGAAATTGACAAAAATGTCGCCAAATTTATAAAAATGACGCCCAAATCAATGGAATTGTTTGGAAAGGGGACAGCATTGGAATGTTTCGGTAGTGTTGATCTGTCACTTCAACCGTCCCACTACGGGACAAATTTAACAAAATTTTAAAATGTCGCCAGACCGATAAAAATGGCATGAAATCAATATTTATAATTTGTATTAATTTATAATTAATATAATTTATTGTAATTCTTCTGTAGCGTTTGTGTCAGTTCAACAGTCCCCCTTGACAAATTTAGAGACTTTAAAATATCGGCAAATAATGAAAATGTCACCAAATCGATGAAAATTCAATATCTTCGAAAGAATACTTTAAGAATAACGCATTTCTCCGTCCGTCCGTAACGTTTAGCGAAAAATTTGGCGGGATGCCCCCAACTTAGCGACTTTTATATTGTCAAATTGTCGCCAAATTTATAAAAATGGCGCTAAATAGGAGGTAATGTTTCTGCAAATTTTGAATCCTGTCATGTGACGGACATACCTTCTAGTTTAATAACAAACGTTGAGCGAGTTTCTCAGTCATTAACAAGCTTTATTAAATGACCTGAATTTCTAGTGTTCATGTTTAAATAATGAATCACAAACCATCTCATAAAATTAATACATTTATTTCCAACGCATTATACATATTTCATTTTATACAATACATCGATATACTTTAAATATCTTAAAAACAAGCAACTCTTATTCGTTCGGAGAATAAAATAAATATCCACGATATCAATTTTTGCAACACTTTGTACTTATCTATATATCAATGCACAAAAATACAAGAGAAAAATTATATATCTGTATACTTTTTAACTTGTTTTCTTCTCTCGTTGAAGTTTCGAGCTCAGAACGAAGTTATTGGATTCATTTACAAAGTATGGTAAATAGTACGGATTAATACTGTTGCTAGTTAAATGCACGGACACTGCTATTTTTAAAAATCTAACATTTTTTTTAAATCTCCGACTAAAAGTTCTTTAACAAGCTTTGTCTTAATGGGTGACTAAAGGGGTATTTATATTTTTCTTTCCATTTCTTAAATAATTTTAATGTACAGTGGGGAGTGTTCACTATTCTATTTTATCACTGCAATTTTATGAATGATAGTGGAAAAGAAAAAAAAAAACTTTTATTCCATTGTATTTTCCTCTCTCTGTACTGTATAAAATAAATTGAGTTCAAAGTCAAATTTATGTTTATATAATATCTGCAGTGAAAGAAAAACTAAGAATTCTGTAAAATTTCCAGAAAATCGCACCCATTATTTTCTGTCTCAATTCAAAATTCTGAAAAATTCCATGAAACAGCTTCCTAAACATGCAGAAAAAATGTTGTCAAATAACAAATTTGATAAAAATATCGCTATCTTATAATCATACACATAAGGTAATTGTTACTTTTAGTAGAAAATTTCGGGTAAGACCCCCCTCCCCCCTCCTACATGCTCCGCGATTTTCCTTCGCACTCAAAAGAAACTGAATTCAGCCTATCCTTAACAGAAAATTCTCAATAAATCAGACCTACATTTTTTGTAATTTTTGTCACATTCGACGAGATTATCAACGGAATGCTTCAACACATTTTAAAATAATATGAATTCAGACGTTTTATAAACACCGGAAAAGTTTACTCCTACTTCTTAAGCATAAAAACAAATAGTTCTTATAAAAGCATAAAATGTTGTTTGGACAGAATGTTCAGGCTATCATATTTAAAATTAATAAGCGTAACAAAAGTTAAATTGACCAATAACTAGACGCAAAATGTTTTTTAAAAATTTAAAAATAAATACAAATTGGATTTAAGAAATACCTGAAAAAGAGATAAAATAAATTGAATTCACAATTAAATTTGAGTTTCTGTAATGCCTGCAGAGTGGAGGTCGTATGAGTACTGTAAAAGTTTACATACACACACCTACATGGGCATAAAAACAAATTTTTTTTTTTTAACAAAAATAAAATTTCTTGGGCAAAATGCTCAGACTATCATGTTTAAACTAATCAACGTAATAAAAGTTGAATTGATCAATGACTGAACACTAAATTCTTTTAAAAATTTTTAGAAATAATTACGAACTGTGTTCACGAAATACCCGAAAAAAAAACTAACATTTTTTTAAACCCATACGATTAGTTCTTACTGTGAATATACGGTTAAAACGAATACTTTTGAAATTGAGGATAAAAATGTTTTCTTGACAAATTTTCCATTAAGTTTGGAATCAATCACCTATGTAAAATCGCCAAGTAATTAGCTAATTAAAAAAAAAATTCAGGTTTATTAGAACACCTTTAAAAAAATTCAGGTTTATTAGAACACTTTAAAAAAAATTTAGGTTTATTAGAACACTTTGACTTGAGTCGGCAAAATTACGTTTATACGGTATATCGTATACATTAAAATATCTAGTTTATAGAGTGAACAATTTCTTTTGGCATATACATAAAAATATTCTTTCTTCGTTTATATGAGAAAATGCCCATTGTTTATAGAATACAACATTGCTTTTTATTTGCTAGCACCAATACTTTGACAACTCAATATCTTTCCCTTTTGTTTAAATACAGCGATCACAGGTTTAATATTTGACTCATTGCGTTGTAAAATAAGAATTTTTATACAGTAGATTAAAATAAGGAATTTTCTCTAATACGGGGAAATCCCAAATATTGTTATTTTGTTCAATTTACTGCTGATGGGTAATTTATGGAACAAGCTGATGGGTAATTTATGGAATATGAAAGATAAGAAAGAACACAGCTAGCAAAAATATAGTTTTTATATATTTGGTTAAAAAAATGTCAAAAAAAAAATTCAAAACTAAAATTTAAAATAAAAGTTCAAATTAAAATAATTTTATGGATTGCTAAAATGTGTTTAACACATTTTAATTTTTAAGAAATTAATTTTTTTTTTAGATAAAATAAGCTAAATTTATAACATAATTAAAAAAATAAATATTAAGTTATGTAAATACTATAAAAGTGTATCAAACATGTTTAAATTACTTCAATATATTTAAATATTTTTAACAATTTAAAATACTTTGGAATTTAAATATTAAAAAATAATTCGATAATTTTAAATTCAGAAATTTAAAATAAAATATGCAAAGGTGTACATTATCAGAAATCGAATTGGCAAAATTTACTGATAATACGAAATTTCGCACACAGAGGCAAAAAACTGATTTGCCAAATATTAGAAATCCAAGAAACGCCAAGATTTAAGACTGTCAAATTTTATACATGCTTCTATGAAGGCAAACGAGTTATAGCAAAAAAATCGCATTAAAAATTTATATTCAAGAGATTTTTCTGTTTATATATATATATATATATATATAATCTTTTGTATTCGCCAGCAGTATTAAAACTACAGGGCAAATTTGTTCATAGATTCAAAAGCATTAAGATAAACTCTTGTCAGAAAATTCATGATCAGCCTCAACATTTTTGAATCTCAAGTTTTTAAAACTTTTGGTCATATAGTGAAGGAAAAATTTTAATCTGTTTTTTATCAACTTAAATAGATCAGAAATTAATCATTCGAAAAATGAGTTGCTGCTGGCTGAGCTTGAGCAAGATTACCTGGAGAATCTAGGTGGTTCTACTCTGGGTGGCTTTGGTCTATACCAGTACTCTTTGGGAAAAACGGCATAGTGCAACACCCACTATAGTTAGAAATACAGTAGGAACTTGGAGTATGTTGGTAAAACTAATTTGACGAGAGGGGTATAAGGGAAAACTAAGCCTCGCTTAACAACATAGTTAAAATATTATCATTCGATTTAATAGATCAAGAATAATAAGCTAACTGGGCAGTAGAGGCACAGAAAAAAACTTTAAACCTACGCTAAGATATATAATCCATCTATTAAATGCTAATATCTTAAAACTAAAATTTTGTGGCATAAAACCACCGATTTGAATTCAAGTCAATTTCTAAAATAAATTTTCAAAACTGCAACCATATTTTTCATGTTTCAATAAAAAAAAAATATAGTGCTAAAAGGCGACTGTATGTAACCATCTTCTCAGTTTGCGCATGATGTGCGTATGAAATAAAAATACGTAAAAAGCCACTCCTCACATCCACAGTGTATACGTTAATTTATCACGATGTAGGAATATACTGACAAGGACTTGTGTGGTCATGTTTTCTGTCATTGCAAGCGACTTTCGACAACGATGGCCAGCTAGTTTCGATAACACATCATGAAACGTTACAACTATTGTTTCGCTTCCTTAAGTTCATTGGCCACTATTGTTGGATGCTGTGCGATAATTGGGGGATAACTCAAAAATAATTACTAACATTAAATTAATTTAGATATGCTTTCATAATAAGAATTCCAGAATATGTATATAAATTTATTTCCTGTTAGCAATTTTCTTCGTAAAGCAATTTTAAGTCATAGTATTTACTAGAGTTGTCCATAGATATGCATTCACAAAAATATAAAATTTGCACATTTTGTCAACACATTTTGTCAAGTCTTAAGAGAAATCAGATAAAACCCCATTCATAATTTATTCAATCTAAAATTAAATATACTTAAAATCGGAAAATACTTTAAACATTTTACAAACACTATATACAATTGTCATACAGATACTCAACTAAACAACTGTATAGAATATTTTTCGCTCTATGTACATTTGCAGAAACAATTTTTGGATTACCGTAATTTCCCGACTATATAATCCGCGGATTATTTATTTAAAGAACTTCACATTTTTAAGGTGCAGATTATCCGCGGCAATTTAAGTAGAGAAAACAATGTGCAAATATCAAGTCAAGCAGCGCTGTGAAGAAGCATATATATATATAAAAAAAAATACTCGTGCCAATGCAAAATAACATTAATTAAAATTTGTTCTTTTGAGGTAACGACTTTTAATTTCACATCGTCATTGTGTCACTAATTCAAATACAAAATAAATATCATTTTAACTACTATTGCATAGGCATAGATATGAGGAAAAAACCCAATAGGCCGCGTTGATTTTATAGCACTGCGAATTATACGGCGATACGATTATAAAGATTCTCTCTAAAAAATATGTATGCGGATTATGTGCAGGAAATTACGGTAATCATCACTTTAGCTGGCCATTTGTTCAATATATAATGTGGTTTGTAATTCCCCTCAAAATGCATGTTTTACCCAATTGGTCTCGGCATTCGCAAAATCGCAGATGTAACCAATATCCAACCGACATCTTACGTATCTTAGACAATTCAGTGAAAATTTTCATCATTGTCAACTGAATTTAAACTTTAAAAAAATCTTGACAAAGGATCTTATGGGGTGGAGGGTCGACGATCATAACGTTTGCTTAGAAAATAGAAAGCCAATGGGTTTGTTAAGTCAATGGGGAGGGGGTTGCTAAAACTGCCTTAGCCACGCCACTGTTACCTGTTTTAAATATGGCCGAGTCAAGGGACAATACAATTCTATCTTTATGAAAAATAAATGCCAATACGCTTTTGATTCCTTAATTTTACAGAAAAAACGTTACAATAAATTTTAACAGATAATTTATAAATACTTTTTCTTTTACATCCCTAAAAATCTGATGTAAAAAAATTCTGTCAACTAAGGATTACAGCTTGCGATTCATTTTTATCCTAACCACATTTTAATAGAACAGACGATGTTTCTATGAATACAATTTAACGAGATCTTTCCAGTTTTTATTGAAAAATGGCTATTATTAGATTAAAAAAAAATGGCTCGTGATTTTTATTATTCGACACAGAAAAAAAAATGGCTCTGGAGGGTAACCATAATAAGCACACTTAGTGAAGTTGAGAACTTAATATTTTTACTAATTAAATACAACTTTAACACAAAATATGAAACACAGCAAGGAATTTATTTTTACTTATTTTTTAGTCTGTCAGCGGTATGAGTTTCTGCTTGTTAATTTGTTTAGGATTGTCTATTTTTAATTCAATTAATTACTTAATATAAAAGAATTATGTTCCAATGGATCCGTACAGTAGGATTCCATTAAAAAAACATTTACTGGCTATTCCAATTAATTTTCCAGAATAATGCCAGCTTATTAAAACTTAATAGAAATTTTAATAAATTATTGGTGAATAATATAACTGGCATTTTGGATAAGCTACGAAAGGAAGCAAATGCGACTGTAATCTTGGAAATTAATAATGATCAACTATTTCTGTCTGTGCTTTGGGATAGATATTGGGAAGTTAGAAGCAGGCAATATTGAATTATTGCCTGCCATTAAAAAATGAAATATATTATTCGCTATTGGTATTTACATTTTGGAGTCTTTAACATATCTAACTCATGTAAAATTAAAATGACTTATTAATATCCATTATGCTAAACAATCTTACACATACACTGCCTCATTTTACACCATTCTATAACATTCTATATAGAAATACACTTTTAAACTATAATTTTTTTAAATATATAATTATATATCAATAATTTAATACATTTTCTTATAAGTAAAAATATATTTTACTGCAGTCAAAAAATTCATTAGATTTCTGTAAAATTTCAATTGAGCCATTGAGCTTCGTTGGATAAAATTCCAATGAGCGGTCCCTTTATCACCAACTGCGATAAGTCGCCAATTATGGCACCAAACTAAGAATTTCTAGGCGATGAACGAACAACTTTGGTGCCTACCATTTTTGTGGTCTAAAAATGGAATAAAAATTTGTAATGAATGCGTGCAAATGAGTTCGTCTGAACGCAAGTGGTAGACACATAATTCGATCGTGGTGGACCAAAAGTGCTGGCCACAAAAGTCGCTCGTGAGCTGTAAATTCTGTAGCTTAGATTTAAACCTGTAACGCATAAAACAAAGATATTGAAACATAATATATATGAAGCAATTGTGGCGATAAGAGGGAACCGTATAAATTAGAGCAGTTAAATGCACTTTAAAGACATTTCGTTAGAGGTACACAACAATGATATATATCTGTAATGAAGAGCAGATTTACCATTTTGAAGCCCGTAGGATAAATTAAGCTAAATTTTATCGCCAACATTTAAAATGGTTAGGTGGAACTTCAGGCTTCAATCTATGCAGTTATAAATGTTTGTTCTTGGACATTATATTAGAAAATTCTAATATTTAGAAAAGTTCAGAATATTATATTTAGAAAATTCTAAAATATTATATTAGAACATTTTTGGATATTATGCATAGAAAATACTAAAATTCATTCTAACTATACAAAACATCATTATAAAGTGTTTGCTGATCAGTATAATAAGAAAAAAATAGAAAATTCGCCAATCCCTAAAACTTGATTACAGTTTACTGGGTCTTATGGTAAATCCGCAGATATATTTTATTAATAGAATAAGTTTAGAAAATACGTTCAACAATATTTTGATACTTATGCTGCATATAGCAAGTAAGTTCCTTAGACAACTACATATTAGACACTTTAAATGAAGAAAATAAGATATCAATATTTAGATTAAAAACTCGTTTTGATCATTGATAATTGAAATAAGTCCACACTTTGTAAGAAAAGTAAAATTAAGAATTAAGTTAGTATTACCGATTCCCGTTATAAAAAGTAAAATAAAATGCTTAGAAAAAATGCTGCACACCAAAGTTAATAAGCTCATTTTGCAAATTGGCTGGCCAAAACGCAATGCGGATGGAAAATATTCTAAAATAGAAAAAAAAATATTTAAAACTTCTAAAATTATTTTAAATGTTCAAAGTATTTAAAATCCGTAAGTAATTTAAAAACTTTCAAAATATATCTTTATTTTTAAAATAAGCAATTTATATATGTGTCAACGATCAAAGACGTGACAAAGGAAATATCACACTAACTTTCTAATTGCTAAAATTAATCATATAAGACTCATTTTCTAGTACACAACTGAATGAAACTCAAAACATTGAATTAAATCTGTTTATACGATCACTAATTTGATTTATGCTATTTTTCTAACAAATATTTTACTTTTAATCATCAATTGTTTAATATTGTTTTATTCGAATTGCTTGATTATACGACAATTAATAAAACTTTATATCTGCAAAAATAATAAGATCTAAATACTAATTAGATCGTAAAACCTCTAATTTTGTTAGTTATTCATGGTTGGTTTCCTAAAAGTAAAGTGAAAGTGTTGATTCAACCGGCCTTCAGCTAGCTCGGTGATTACACCGGTTTATGTTTAGTCCACTCCTAACTGGTAATATATTCGTGTAAATGGAATTATACTTAAGTGGTTAAAAAATTTATAGGACTGCATAAAATTATTATATTAATATATATATATTCGTAAAATTTTTAGCTTCGCAGCTCTCACTATTTTATTCAAGAGAGGCGCAAAGTTCCTAAACTTATATAAAAAAAAAAAACCTAGTCTCTTTTACTTTTCTACAATACATAAAATATGGAGAACGTAAACAAGGATGTTACTATAATGAGGTAGAAAAATCGTCCCATTTTTTATAAATGTGATAGTCAGGTGACTTAGACATGGCTTAAATTACATTCTGATACAAATCAGAAAATAGAATTTTTTTTATTTGTAATTTCGAAATGGACCGAAAAAAATATGCTTAAATGTTTCAATGAAATGCTTGTTTTATATTTAATTTTTGATAATAAATCCACGTTTATTACGCTAGAATAAACCATTTTAAAAGATATTTCCGTTCCTTTAGAATTATGGCGAGTTCGCGTTATCTAAAAATGCGCAGTCTCCAAATGAAAAACGATACAGTAAATTTTATGTTATTCTAAAAAAATATTTAATTCCTGTGTAATAGCAACTTTCGTATAGCTCGGACATTCTGGGTAGAAAAATAATCTTGTATAACTGTATGCACTAAAACTAAGTGGAATGAATATAAATAACTAAATAAAATTTAATTTGAGTCTATAGGGGAAATCACGTACTGGCTTACATCACATATTTTAAAAACCATCACCAGAACCTAGCGGAATCCCAACGGTCAGAAAACTACATGTTATGAATCTAATGAAAGAACAAGTTTTATGAATCTAATGAAAGAACAAGTTTTATGAATCTAATGAAAGAACAAGTTTTATGAATCTAATGAAAGAACAAGTTTTATGAATCTAATGAAAGAACAAGTTTTATAAGACTAAAGATTAAATACAATATATAGACTGCTCTTACGGCGATTTTTAAATGTGATGGTCCAGGACAACCATTCATGGCTTTGGTCAAAAAATTCCATCTCTTTTTTCCCGCCAATATTCCATTCGAGTTGCGGTTCAGCCAACCATTCTGCGTTTTGGTCATATAATTCGAAATGCGGTAATATTTTTATACACAAATAAAACAATGTATTCCATTTATTGATTGTCGTACATATAAATACCAATCAGACGATTCAATTAAAAAATCAGAAGCCGTGCAAACATGTTTCTCGGGCATATTAGTAACACAAAAAGAAAAAATAAAATCACAGATAATAAATTAAAAACTAATCTACAAAATATAAAGGAATATACATATTTCACCGTGTGATTCAATATTTTTTATAAATTATTTTTTGTATTAAAAACACCTTCGTCAGAAATCTGTAAGCTCTATCAAGTTCTGTGACCAACAAACAGGTCAGACACGCCACAAAAGGAGATGCAAGAATAACTGTTACATCAAAATTTCCGTCGTCTATGGTGAACACAGAACTGTACATGGGAAGGGTGTGGAGGGTGTCAGTATTCCATTCCCTGAATTCTCTCGACACTTGAAATGCCTGAAACGAAGAAGGAAAAGAATATGTTAGATAACATGCAATATATTGCATCAACTCTACAATCGAACGTTTGGCCTTCATCACTAAAGCAAATATTTTAAAGAACGAAAAATGCTAGAATTCATGTTCTATATTCATGTCATACACTTGCATCATAAACACTATAGAATGAAAAAAATATTTTTTATCAACATTTGTACTTGCGAGTTATTCTTTATTCATTTATTTTTTCAAGCTGGCAACAAGTCATATGCATCGCGAAGTTTTCACACAACCAAAACCATGTTTACGTATAAACCGTACAACTATCATTGTTTTAGGAATTATTACTGCTTTCCGTAAGAAAATATGCTACCAAGATCTTAAATTTCCAATAATCTATATATACTACTAATTCTCAAGTGTCCGTCCGTCTGTCTATCACGCCTTTTCTAGGCACGTCGTATAAAGAGACTCGCAATTTGGTGCACGGGTAAATTGTTTGATAAAACCCTAAAAAAAATTGGAATTTTTACTTTCCTGATATACATAATGTATAAGGAAAGCATTGAGATAAGGCCGAAAATTCGAATTCAGAGTTTTCGACGGGAGAGCAGGTTTCAAGCATCCCTGATCACGAATCACACATTTTTTATGTGATGTGTGTGTGTGTGTGTCAGCGAGTCTGTAGAGACGATATCTCACGAACGAATAGAGCGATTCAAATGAAATTTGGTACAAAAATCACAATTCGTGAATACTGGAAGCCTATTGTTTTAAAACACAATCGAATGTTCAGAATCACCCTAAATTTTCGAGTGAAATTTTGAAAAAATCAAAACCTTTAATAAAGTTACGCAAATAGACATTTCTTATGTAATTTTTCCTTAGACAACGATTGACAAACTTTAGAACGCTAGCATAAACCGTTCTCGAGATATTGCACATTTTTTAAATAAATTTATCAAAAAATCCCATAAATTAAAAAAATATTAACTGTTAAGAAACATGTTCACTTTTCATATGTAATATCATGCGATAAATGTGGTGACATCATTCTCGTGGATTAACTCGTTCCATTCACGAGAAAAGATACTTAGAGTAATACTTTTGTATTTGAAAGCCAATGGTCATTTATCCGCTGTAAGAATAACTTATTTCTCCGTCCATAAAGCTTGGCGAGATTTGAGCGACGAATTTAGCGGAATGTCGTCAACTTGGCGACATTTTTAAATGTTGCCAAATTAACGGAAATCTCGCCAAATGGATAAAAATGACGCTAAATCAATGAAAATAACGACTAATTGAAGAAAATTCAATATCTTGAAAAGAATATAAGTATCTACGATAAGAATAACATTTTTTTAAACAGTAAAAGTAGTAAATTCATTGCATTATATAAGGAAAGTCATGTGCTGCTAACATCCTTTGCTGGGAGGAATATTTCATTAACGTAATCTTATTTCCTACCTTACTTTCAACATTTTTGCAATTTACATTTCCCACTTATCTCCAACAAGTAAAGAATTAAATCTCGTTTTAATCTTTTTGGGACACCCTGTATAGTCCATATATTAAAAGATATTAATTATATATTA
The DNA here is from genome assembly GCA_951213105.1 of Amaurobius ferox. Classification (NCBI taxonomy): domain Eukaryota; kingdom Metazoa; phylum Arthropoda; class Arachnida; order Araneae; family Amaurobiidae; genus Amaurobius; species Amaurobius ferox. The sequence continues at coordinate 35,951,452 of OX578147.1, read as the reverse complement.
ATAAATAATTCACCAGTTTGGCTCTATTTTCGGTAATTTAGCGTCATTTTTGCAATTTTGGCGATATTTGTCAATTTGACACCATTAAAAAAATTTCCAACTTGGCGATATGTAGTCAAATTAGCCGCCAAGTTTGAAAATATTACCGCCAAGCGTTATAGACAGACGGCGAGAAGGGCGTTTCTTATAACCAATGAATGACAGTTGGCGAATTGCTGGATGTCAAAATGCAAAACTATTACACAAAGGAACTTCCCTCGTGAATGGAGCGAATTAGATCAACGAGAATGATAAAATTTGTCGCATAATATTGCATTGACAAAGTCAATATATTTCACGATAGTTAGTTCTTATGATTTTTTTTTTAATTATGCGAAAAAAATGCAATATCTCGAAAAAGGTTCATGCTCGTTCTAAATTTTATCTCATTCGTTTTCTAATGAAAAATTACGTAAGAAATGACATTTATGTAACATCACTTTAAGTTAATTTTCAATGATTTTTTTTTTCGAAATATCATTTGAAAATTGGGGGGGGGGGGGGGGGGGATATCTTCCAAACATCAGATTACGTTCAAAATTAATAGGGTCCCAGTGTTCGCAGATTGTAATAATCGTACCAAATTGTTCCGATTGTAATAATCGTACCAAACTGTTCGTACCAAATCGTTCCGATTGTAATAATCGTACCAAATTGTTCCGATTGTAATAATAGTACCAAATTTCGTTCGAAACGTTCCATTCGTTTGGGATATAGCATCCACAGATTCACGGGGAGATACATACTCATGGCCACAGCCGGGGGGTGGGGGGACTGCCCCTTACCCCGAAACTAAATCACCCAATCAACCAGATAAGCTCTTTAAAAGAAGCATATTTTTAGAAATATAGCCGATAAACAAAACAATTTTCTCAAAAAGAAAGAAAAAGTTCAAATTGCAAACTTTGATAGTACACGCGCGCATAGACATAACCTCCAAAACATTCGATTCGAGTTCCGAAATGTTCAAAACGCGTACATGTGTATAAGGAAAGTAAAAAGATTTCAATGAACCCATTACCCCCTTATCCTCCACTAAACAGATATCAAGTAAAGCGATCGCGAGTCGTTTACAGATAACAGCCAAGTATATATCAGTGTTTGGATGAAAAGGGTAAAAAAAAAAATAACTATAGTCCAAAGGTAAAGGAGAAAATGGTTTATTTACGTGACCTTACTGCATTAACGCAGAAACGATAAAAAAAAAAAAACTGAGTGATAAAATGATTTCGCATCATTACATTTCATATAAGAAATTTTTAGAATCAAGACTCCACTTGACTGCCACATCCATTTGAATACTTTCTTTAAATCTAATTCAGATATAAAAAAAAAAAATTCCTACTCACGTGCAAAATCCTTATCAAAATGAAATTGACATTTAATTAATACCAGCTAAGTCCGCTCGCTACACTCGTTAAAGCACACCACGACCATGCATGGGAAACGGGAACTGGCGGACATCAACTCCCATGGACCCTCCCATTCACTCTTAGTATTCACAGTCACTCCAAACTTATGCATACAAGCCATACATCCCTCCCGTTCAAAATTAATATTCCTCCCTATCAAAACATACATACTATACCAAGCCCTAACATAATGCAATTATTTTACGCTCCCCTAGACCCTTTAACAAACAAATTTATCAAGTTTAATACCTCAAACTTTTTATCACAACTTTTCAATTTCTTGTCATAATATGGAAGAAAAGGGATTAACCCTCTAACTTTTCTGGTCATACAATTCAGCTCCAAACAATCTATCTGTAAAAAATCTGATGTGGGCAACACATTACTTTCCTTATATAATACAATGAATTTACTACTTTTACAGTAAAAAATAAATATTTTTATAGTAGATATTTATATTCTTTCCAAGATACTGAATTTTCGTCAATGAGTCGTCATTTTCATTGATTTAGCGTCATTTTTATCCATTCGGCGAGTTTTTCGTTAATTTAGCAACATTTAAAGAAGTAGCAAAGTTGGCGACATTCCACCAAATTCGTCGTCAAAATCGCGCCAAGCGTTATGGACCGAGACATAAATTATTCTTACAGCAGATAAAAGTAGTTATAAAACACCGGTTCACCGGCGGATCGGGGAGGCGGCACAGTGCGGCACAGGAGGAGAGGCCCTCTTTTGGGAGGAGGGTCCCTCTTTGAGAGGATCCTCTTTGGAGTGTCTTCCCTCTTTTGAGAGGAAGCTCCTCTCAGAGGGTCTTGAGACCCCCAGGAGGGAGGATCCTCTTTGGGAGGATGCCTCTCAGTGCCCCCCTCCCCTCTTTTGGTGAGGCGGCACAACACCGGATGCCTCTTTCCTAGTATTGCGAAAGATGTCAAGAGGGCAATTGCGAAGTCTTTCAGAGAGGCATGATGACTCATACGGAGTGAGTTTCACTCGGAGTCTTGAGAGGGAGTGTCACAATCGCTGACTGACCCTTGACCTGAGGAAGTGGTTTCAAGGGATTTCGCAATCGATGACCGACCCTTGACCTGAGGAAGAAGTTTCAAGGGATGTCGCAATCGAACAATCTGGAAATGACGTGTCGCGCCTTGGAGCTCCTTAGCACACGTCCTCCCCCTCTGCTGGTCAGCGACAGACTGAAAGATCTTATCAGCGTGAAGTAGTTAAAGCGCCCTCTGGCGAATTTTGATGAAGTGCTGCCATCTATCGGCATTTTTTTTCCCAAAAGAATTTAATGTTTCACTGGTCAGGAGCTGGATTCGATCTTGGGTCCAGCTGATTAGAAGCCGCGCGTCTTACCGCTGTGCCAAAGCACCCGTGCTTTATAGGCAGTTAACTTCGAAGTGTACCTTATCAGTGGAAGTTAGATTATTTTTCAAAGTTCATTCGAATCGCTCGGTGAATAGCGATGCAAGGGTGCGTTTTAAAACAGAATGCTACGGAGTGAATATAAATATGTATATTATAACACAATGATTTTTTTTTTTTAAACAAATGTATTCAGTGGATTTTTTTTTTTTAAATAAATCTAACTATCAATACGATTTTTATAATAATAACGAAATGATTTCGAATGTTTAAAAACAAATTGATTACGGATTTTCAATGAACACACAAATTGTGTTCAGTGAATAGGATTCGACCATTCTGAGTGTTGTGTATCTAAAAACAAATGTATACACAAACTTTAAAAACACGAATGTAATAATTAGCTAAAATTGTATTCAATGAACACACAAATTGTGTTCAGTGAATAGGATTCGACCATTCTGAGTGTTGTGTATCTAAAAACAAATGTATACACAAACTTTAAAAACACGAATGTAATAATTAGCTAAAATTGTGTTCAGTGGACACGAAACTTGTATTCAGTGAATAGGATTCGACCATTCTGAGTGTTGTGTATCTAAAAACAAATGTATACACAAACTTTAAAAACACGAATGTAATAATTAGCTAAAATTGTGTTCAGTGGACACGAAACTTGTATTCAGTGAATAGGATTCGACCATTCTGAGTGTTGTGTATCTAAAAACAAATGTATACACAAACTTTAAAAACACGAATGTAATAATTAGCTAAAATTGTGTTCAGTGGACACGAAACTTGTATTCAGTGAATAGGATTCGACCATTCTGAGTGTTGTGTATCTAAAAACAAATGTATACACAAACTTTAAAAACACGAATGTAATAATTAGCTAAAATTGTGTTCAGTGGACACGAAACTTGTATTCAGTGAATAGGATTCGACCATTCTGAGTGTTGTGTATCTAAAAACAAATGTATACACAAACTTTAAAAACACGAATGTAATAATTAGCTAAAATTGTGTTCAGTGGACATGAAACTTGTATTCAGTGAATAGGATTCGACCATTCTAAGTGTGTATGTGTGTGTGTATAGCAATGTGGATTTTTTTGTTTTTTTTTTTAAATAAATCTAACTATCAATACGATTTTTATAATAATAACGAAATGATTTCAAATGTTTAAAAATATAATAGATTATGGATTTCCAATGAACATACAAAAATTGTGTTCAGTGGACACACAAAAATTGTGTTCAGTGGACACACAAATTGTGTTACATGAATAGCATTCAACCCTTTGTGTGTTGTGTATCTAAAAATTAATGTATTACTACATTGTACTTAGGCATTTTCAAAAATGGTGCGACAACTCCACACAATCTGAAAAGAAAGTTTCCACTAGAAAATACATCTTATTTCGAACTGTTACATATATACTAATATTTAATCACTAATATTTAATTAACTGCATTAAATAATACACATAATTAGTTAAAATTGCAATGACGACCCAAAGATTGAGAATATATGTAAATAAAACACATCAGAGAAGTAGATATGAATTATGTTCGAAAATAAAACTATTCAAATTCTAGCCATTTCTAGAACCCCATCGAATGTTCCAGCTTATCGGAAATCATGTGCTTTTGACTTTTCGGAGGACGCTGTTTGTTTAGCACAAAGCAAAGGTCCCCTCGGAAAAGGGTATAAAATGCGGTCCTTATCGAGCTATGGTCAACTGCTCTTTTTTCAGCCAGTGCTTTTGCTTTTTGAATTAAATACGATAACGAGATTATTTACGATGTCTTCCTCCCGTGCATTTGAAGTAAGTAAAATTTTGATTTTCATTATTTTATGATTTATTATATATGACTTAACGATTAGCACTTGAATTTTATATTAATTATTTTTTTTTTTATGGATTTTCAGTTCGACTTCGGCATCCCAATTGAGGAGATGGATTTAATTTGTGCAAACAATCCCACGACCAAAGACGATATAAATCAGGTGAGTTATTTTAATAATTTTTTTAATTGAAAAATGTATTTGTTTTAATTTTACGCATTTGTGAAAATACTGTTCAATACAGTTTGAAATTAAACACAACAATTGAATTAAATCTTGAAAAATATAAACATTTACGCTCCATCTGAGCGAAGCCACCGCTGACTTTATTAAAACATTTAATAGGACCCACACATATTTTTTAATGTTTCACATATTGAACCATTCAGTTTAATTGTACTTTGAAAAATATAACGTTATTTCCATCGGAGTGGAATCATTTTTTTTTTTTTTTTTCGTGATAGATTTGTGTGGGCTTCCAAAAATTATATCTTTCAACTATAATTTTTTATATCAACATTTTAGTATGTGGTTTTAATAACACTTTTAAATTTAAATAAATAATAAGTTTAACACATAACTTAAAATAAAACTAAGAATGAAGCAACCTTTAAAGAAAAAACATTTTTAATAGTACATAGATTTTTACAAAAGTAATATTCTACTAACTTGTATTTCACATATGGAACAGCGCAATCATCGCTGTATAATAGTCCTTTACGGTGAGACTTTTAAAAAATTCAGGTGAAGCATTGTTTTCATTTGTTTCACAAAACTCTCGCGCAATTTCTTGAATGTTTATCATTAAAAGTTCGTGATCGACTAGTTCATAATCCACAAATTGCATATGAGTGGATAGCGTGCAGCACTTGTGTTTCAAATCGGTACACCCGTGACTTTTGCATGTTTCGCGTTGATATAATTTATACAACTCTACACATAAATTTTTATGTACACATTGCATTAAAGTACGTTTTAATTCATAGGGTGGCAAAGTCGGTAGTGCTTCGACAGGTTTTTGATACTTCACAATACAATTGGGTAGGATATTTGTCAGTAACTGATCCAAAACACATTTAGTAACATCTTGACTAATGTACTGAAGAGTATGAAAATTATCCTGATTTAATAAGATTAATTTCTTTTTGAACTGTCCAGTGCAAGGTGGTAATTGTTGTAAATATAGATTGCTTTCACACACACAAACTAAGAGTTCGTTATTAATTGTGAAAGATGAATTTTCACTGTCCATATTTGAAATGCGTTTTAAAAATACACTCCACGTATTAGGCGTGAGTGTTACTCCATGAGGGGTAGGCACGATAACATCAGAAGCATTCATCCTGTAGACACGAAAGTGTACTTTCACATTTCCTCGAAAATGTTGCACGGTAACGTAAATGTTACAGCCCAAATGGTAACGGAACTTTTCAGATGAGGATAATTCTATCGAAACCGATCCAGTTTGAGAAGTAGCATAGTTCAGAGCCGACGACACCAAATCACTTTGCGAATCTGTAGCAGGTATAGATGGAGTATGCATATGGCTCCAATCGATTTCAGGTATAGGCGAAAGCGCTGCAGGCGGGACATACATTGGAAACTCGCACTTGCGTTTCTGTACAGGCGTTTTAGGTAGAATTTTTCTAAATGTTAGACTTATTCTAGCTTCTGAGACTTCGGGTTCCGCAGCAATTCCGTGAGAATAGAATTTGTTGGTTGGCACATGCATCGCATAAAGCGATCCGTGTTGGAGTGGAATACTTAGAGAAGATTGTCCTTTTCTTTCGAAAATGATAGATCTCATAGCACCGAAACTGAGAGTCGCTATAGGTGTTTTAGAGCATAGGGAGGATTCATTGTCCTTGTGTTGTCCTATTTTAGCATGTCCATCCACATAGTGGTTTGCTAACACAAAATTGTAGCTGTATCCCATATGTTCTTCCACACGTGATTTTATCTCCGATAAGAGAGGTGTCCATCCCTCAGAACTGTTTCCAGCGTCTCCAAATGCATATACTTTTTGAGCTGGTTGGTATGGATGACCATGCACCACCCCTTGTGATTGTTGAAAGGGCAGACTTTTCAACTCTTGAAAAATTAAATCGGCTACATTTACCGAATAAAATTCGCGAACATATTCTACATTCAACTTCTCGCGTTTAAAAAAGATAGACATTTTTAAAAATAAGCAACGACAACCTTCTAGGAGAACAAACGTTGAACGAATGAACTCTTATCTAAATAATATTCCTTATCGTAACATGTCACGTGATATTTCTTATCGTATCACATGACACATCATATCTGTAAATCACATGATATTCATTATCTGTAAATCACGTGACACATCACATGATATTCCTTATCGCATCATGTCACATGATATTCCTTATCGCATCATGTCACATGATATTCCTTATCGTATCACGTGACATCTTGTTAGCGAATCACAAGGTTCCACGTATGGAATCACGTGACAAACCAGATAAGGTTTCCGCCCACTATACATGCTACGTGGAGCTCACTTTGACTCGAGACTTGCGCTAGGAAAGACGTGCTTTTAATTTGCTCCTCTCTATTAAAATATCGACAAACGAATTTACCACAATGATGGTTGTTTCAAAAGTGAGTTCAAAATGTTTTCGAATTAAAAATAAAGATACATTTTTAAAAATTCATATCACAATAAATTCTGTTATCATTCATAACACAAGAACTTTTAAAATGTACAACACAAAAAAATTAGCTTCATACACATTTCACTCTTTTACATGTTCTGTGCTTTTAATATTTAGGATATGACTGTGAAAGCTGCTGCATTGCCTGTGGCACCAACAGTTGTGGAAGCTGGTGTATTGCCTGCAGCATTGCCTGTGGCAGCACCGACCGTGAAAGCTGTGGCAGCACCGACTGTGGTGGGAAAGGCCGGACCTAGTGGTATTCACGTAAGTTATTTTATTTCATCTTTTTTGGATGGGGAAAATCGGCTGTTTCTGGGAGTATAGGATTGTATCGTATTCTATTACAGAAACTGTTATTTCTTTTAGAGGAAGTGCAATTAATAATTTTAAGGAACAGCTGACTCGCGATTTTATAGTGTACTTTTAGGAATTTTTCTAGAAAAAACTAATATGGACATTTTATCTATTTTATAGATATGTCCCACCTGCCACAAGTCTTTTACGCAGAAGAGTACTTTGACAAGACATTTAAAAATCCACACAGGGGTAAAACCCTTTGTCTGTGAAGAATGTCAGTCGAGTTTCACTCGAAAAAGCGATATGGTACGACATGCCAAAATGCATGAAGCAAGTTTAAAATGTGGTGTGTGTGGTGAAGCGTTTTTGTCCCGAATGGACCTCCTTCGCCACACGAGGCGACACCACAATACTGTACAGCACAAGTGCGAACTGTGTGATGAAGCATTCACACGACGCGACGTGCTGTTACAGCATATTCGCCGTGCTCACCCTCACCCTTCCTCCAAGGGCGTGAAACGCAAGACGGCCGATGTTGATAGAATAACAAAGAAACGAAACACCCAGGCGATGAGAGCTCTTCGTCGCACACAGAGAGCTTTGGGCGTTTTCACGACCCACACTTTGGAGCCCACCGAGGAGAATCGACAGGATCTAACACTGGCGTTAGAAGAGATGCGTGTACCACTGATTGCCTTGTTGAGTGAAGAACTCTCGGCCAATCAGATTAAATGGTACCTGGTCCTCTACGCAAAGATGGTCCGACTGAATTCTGAGGGGGAGGAAGAGAGCACGACGGCCTACTTTCATAGTAGGTGTGGAATTGACCTGATTTCTCACACGATTGAGCAACATGTGAGTGAGGGGTACCTGAAGATTCAGAGTGCTTTCGAGGACTACCAACAGTTGGGGTCGGGGTGGTCTTTGGATCATGTGATGAAGATGGATGTTTGCGTGGGCAAGTACAGGCCTCTTCGCCCCGCAAGCTATCTGCCCCTGCCCCCCAAACTTGCGGCCAAAAAAGCACTCTTAAATATTGAAAACAGCGACCAGAAGTGTTTTGTGTGGTGCCTTCTCGCTCACAGACTCAATTTGCATTGGCCTGAAAAACCCGAACGTGTAGCTCATTATTTGCCTAGGGAGCATGAGATAAACCTGGGGAATGTGGAGTGCCCGGTACCCGTGAGTAAGGTTAGTACCCTAGAGAAGCTGAACAACTGCCGGATTAATGTTTTCGGCTATGAGGATGAAGAAGTGTTTCCTCTGCACGTATCTGCAAGAGACGATGCAGACTGCATTAACCTTCTCCTCATAAGTCAGGATACACAACAACATTACTGCCTGATCCGCAGTATGTCGAGACTTCTGGGGGATTTGACTCACTATGAGCATGCCTGTCACGTGTGTTATCGGTGCCTCCACCGCTTCACCCGAGAAGATTTACTCGTGGCACACACTCCCTACTGCAAAGAGCACGCACCGCAACGTGTTGAGATGCCAAGCCTCGAGAAAAGTTGTTTAAAGTTCTCCAATTTGGAGTATCAACACCCGGTCCCGTTCGTCATATATGCCGACTTTGAGTCGCTTTTGGTAGAAGTGCCCAGCGCACAGCCTAGCGATAGTCGGTCCTTTGTAGAAAAGGTAGCCCATCATGAGGCTTGCGGTTACGCATACGTCGTCGTGGGACACCAAGGCGAATCACACAAGCCCGTGTATTGCTATCGGGGCCCTGACGCCGTAACCCATTTTCTGCAGAGGATGCTCCTGGAAAGAGACGAACTGGCCGTTCGTTTTAATAGCATAGCACCTATGCGTCTTACCAGGAGTGAAGCACTGGCCTTCAACAGCGCATCCCACTGCTATCTGTGTAAGAGGGCCTTTGCAAAGGACGGTGACCGGTACATTATGAAGGTTCGCGATCATTGTCACATTGTTGGAAACTATAGGGGTGCAGCACACTCGAATTGTAATCTTAGATACAAGTTACGCAAGAGTGTCCCTGTAGTGTTTCACAATTTGAAAAACTATGATTCGCACCTCTTAATGTCGGGGCTTGGAAAGCTGAAAGACCACAGCTTAGAGGTCATTCCACAAAATATGGAGAGATATATCTCCATCTCCCTGTATGAGGGAAAGGAGAGTGTGAGGCTGCAATTCATCGATAGCCTTCAATTCATGAATGCTTCCTTGGAGAAGTTAGTGGCCAATTTACCAGCTGATAAATTCAAGATCATGAAGGCAAACATCCCCATCCATTTTGAGCTGCTGCTTCGCAAGGGAGTGTACCCTTACGAGTACATGAATTCGTTGGCGAAATTCGATGAGCAGGTATTACCTCCACTCTCGGCTTTTTATAGCACTCTGACGGATGAGACCCCCACCGCTGACGATTATGCTCATGCTCAGAATGTATGGAGAACATTCAACTTGAAAACATTAGGGGAGTACCACGACCTCTACGTTAAAAGTGATGTTCTTCTGTTGGCCGACGTATTTCAGCAGTTTCGACACCTGTGCAGGGAGTACTATGGGTTGGATTGTGTCCACCTGATGACAGCACCCGGCTTGGCATGGCAGGCTGCTCTCAAGATGTGCAAGCAGCCCCTCGATCTAATGACAGAGATTGACCAGCATCTCTTCATTGAGCGTGGTATCAGGGGTGGCGTGTCTGTCATTACGAAGCGTTTGGCACATGCAAATAATCCTTACATGGCGAAGTATGACCCTGCACAGCCCACCCAGTATATTATGTATTTGGATGCTAACAATTTGTACGGGTGGGCTATGTCTCAGCCCCTTCCATATGGAAAGTTTGAGTGGGTGTCACCCACGATTGCGACAGAGGATTGGATCCTGTCTTGCCCCGACCATGCATCGGTTGGCTACATTTTGGAGGTCGACTTGGAGTACCCGCCAGAACTTCACGATCTCCATAATGATTATCCTGTTGCGCCAGAAAGAATGTTGATTCGAGAGGAAGATGTCTCGCCGTATACGGTAAAGATCATGGAGGAGCTTGGAGTTCCCCAGTTCCAAGAACAAGAAAAACTTGTCCCAAATCTCTGCAACAAGAAAAATTATGTGGTACATTATAGATGCTTGAAAATGTACCTGGAACTGGGGCTGCACGTAACATCTGTGCACAAAGTCCTTCGTTTCCATCAGCGGCCCTGGTTGAGATCGTACATCGATTTCAACACCGAGCAGAGGAAGAGGTCTCAATCGGGGTTTGAGAAGGACTTCTTCAAGCTCATGAACAACGCCGTATACGGAAAATCAATGGAAAATCTGCGTAACAGAGTTAATGTAGATTTGGTCACCGACACGCGGCGGGGTGAAAAGCTCGTGGCGGCGCCTACATTCAAGCGCTTCAAAATTTTTGATGAAGACTTGGTTGGGGTTGAGCGGGTGAAGAACTGCATTGTCTTTAATAGACCGATTTACGTTGGATTCACCATTCTGGAGCTGAGCAAACTCCATATGTACACATTTCATTATGGCTACATGAAAAAAAACTATGGAGCAAAGGCTGTGTTACTATTCACTGACACTGATTCTTTAACCTATGAGGTGCAGTGTCGTGATTTTTATCAGGACATGCAGAAAAACAGCCATCTCTTTGACACCTCTGATTTCCCCGTGAACCATCCGGCATTCAGTGGTGTTAATAAAAAGAAGATTGGTTGTTTCAAGGATGAACTGAACGCGCAGCCGGGACTTGAGTTTGTGGGGCTCAGGTCTAAAATGTACTCACTACTGGCAGTTAGTGGTACAAAAAAGACAGCAAAGGGGGTCTCCCGATCAGTTATCAGTAAGCAACTGAGACATGAAATGTACAAAAGTTGTCTTACTGATAAAAAAGTTGCACGTCACGTTCAGTATCGCATCGGGAGTGAGTGTCACAAATTATACACTCTAAAACAGTGTAAGGTGTCACTCTCTCCATACGATGATAAACGCTACATAATGGACGATGGCGTGCATACTTATGCTTACGGCCACCACAAAATTAAAAGGGAAGAGCAAAGAAAGAAAGATGAAGACCAAAGCAAGATATAGAGATATGGGAAAAAAAAAAAAAAAAAGTAAAAATTGAAAAAAAAAAAAAAATGAAAAAAAAAAAAAAATATGGAAAAAAAATATATATATATGGAAATAAAAAAAAAATCCAACTGCATTGGAAAAAAAAATGGAAAGAAAAAAATCTATGTACTGTGGAAAGATTTTTTTCCATTGATATAACATTTTTTTATGTTAAAACATTTTTATGTTTGGGAAATAGGCCTGCCAGTTTGAAAGTGTACTACTTTACATTTAAAATTAATTTTTCACTGTTTAAAAACAGCTAAGTTTAAATTCTTTATGAAACTTTATCTTGTAAAGTAGAAAATATAAATTTCTGAATTTAAAAATTCAGATTTAATTTTTAAAACTTTATCTTGTAACATTACAAGTATCTGAATTTAAAAATTCAGATTTATTTTTTTAAAAACTTTGTCTTGTAAAATTACATGCATCTGAGTTTAAAAATTCAGATTTATTTTAAAATTCTTTATAAAACTTTATCTTGTAAAATTACAAGTATCTGAATTTAAAAATTCAGATTTATTTTAAAATTCTTTATAAAACTTTGTCTTGTAAAATTACAAGTATCTGAATTTAACTTTACTTATTTTAAAATGTTTTTAAAAAAAACAATAAAGATTAAAATTCTTTATAAAATTTTATCTTGTAAAATTACAAGTATCTGAATTTAAAAATTCAGATTTATTTTAAAATTCTTTATAAAACTTTATCTTGTAAAATTACAAGTATCTGAATTTAACTTTACTTATTTTAAAATTCTTTATAAAATTTTATCTTGTAAAATAAAATTATAATTTAAATTAATAAAAAAAAAACATTTCAGACTGGTGGGGAACGCTGCCCTTAAAGAGCGAAACGACAGGGTACACCACCTCATGGGGCTGTCGGAAGTGTACAAACTTTCTCTACTTCTACTAACATTTTCCCACTTTTTCTAACACTCTTCTCTTATATAATATGTAACAGTTCTTAACATATATTTTCTAATGGAAACTTTCTTTTCAGATTGTGAGTAGCTTGTCGCACCATTTTTGAAAATGTCTAAGTACAATGTAGTAATACATTAATTTTTAGATACACAACACTCAGAATGGTCGAATCCTATTCACTGAACACAATTTGTGTGTTCATCCGTAATCAATTTGTTTTTAAACATTCGAAATCATTTCGTTGTTATTATAAAAATCGTATTGATAGTTAGATTTATTTAAAAAAAAAAAAAAAAAAATCCACATTGCTATACACACACATACACACTTAGAATGGTCGAATCCTATTCACTGAATACAAGTTTCGTGTCCACTGAACACAATTTTAGCTAATTATTACATTCGTGTTTTTAAAGTTTGTGTATACATTTGTTTTTAGATACACAACACTCAGAATGGTCGAATCCTATTCACTGAACACAATTTGTGTGTTCATTGAAAATCCGTAATCAATTTGTTTTTAAACATTCGAAATCATTTCGTTATTATTATAAAAATCGTATTGATAGTTAGATTTATTTAAAAAAAAAAATCCACTGAATACATTTGTTTAAAAAAAAAAAAATCATTGTGTTATAATATACATATTTATATTCACTCCGTAGCATTCTGTTTTAAAACGCACCCTTGCATCGCTATTCACCGAGCGATTCGAATGAACTTTGAAAAATAATCTAACTTCCACTGATAAGGTACACTTCGAAGTTAACTGCCTATAAAGCACGGGTGCTTTGGCACAGCGGTAAGACGCGCGGCTTCTAATCAGCTGGACCCAAGATCGAATCCAGCTCCTGACCAGTGAAACATTAAATTCTTTTGGGAAAAAAATGCCGATAGATGGCAGCACTTCATCAAAATTCGCCAGAGGGCGCTTTAACTACTTCACGCTGATAAGATCTTTCAGTCTGTCGCTGACCAGCAGAGAGGGAGGACGTGTGCTAAGGAGCTCCAAGGCGCGACACGTCATTTCCAGATTGTGTGATGCTCAGTCATCGATTGCGACATCCCTTGAAACTTCTTCCTCAGGTCAAGGGTCGGTCATCGATTGCGAAATCCCTTGAAACCACTTCCTCAGGTCAAGGGTCAGTCAGCGATTGTGACACTCCCTCTCAAGACTCCGAGTGAAACTCACTCCGTATGAGTCATCATGCCTCTCTGAAAGACTTCGCAATTGCCCTCTTTCGCAATACTAGGAAAGAGGCATCCTCCCAAGAGAGGCATCCGGTGCTGCGCCTCACCAAACTTCCAAAAGAGGGGAGGGGGGCACTGAGAGGCATCCTCCCAAAGAGGATCCTCCCTCCTGGGGGTCTCAAGACCCTCTGAGAGGAGCTTCCTCTCAAAAGAGGGAAGACACTCCAAAGAGGATCCTCTCAAAGAGGGACCCTCCTCCCAAAAGAGGGCCTCTCCTCCTGTGCCGCCTCCCCGATCCGCCGGTGAACCGGTGTTTTATAACTACTGATAAATGACTATAAATACAAAAGTATTACTCAAAGTATATTTTTTCACGAATGGAACAAGCTAGATCCACGAGAACGATGTCACCCAATTTATCGCATGGTATTACATATAAAAAGTGAACATGTTTCTCAATAGGAAATATTTTTATTTTATGACTTTTTGATAATTTTGAAAAATGTGCAATATCTCGAGAACGGTTCATGTTAGCGTTCTAAAATTTATGTCCATCGTTTTCTAATGAAACATTACATAAGAAATATTTTATTTGCATAACTTTATTAGAGGTTTTGATTTTTTGACGTTTTTTTAAAATTTCACTCTAAAATTTAGGGGGGGGGGGGTTCTGAACATTCGATTGCGTATAAAAACAATAGACTTCCAGTGTTTACGGATTGTAATTTTTGTACCAAATTTCGTTCGAATTGCTCCATTCGTTCGTCAGTTATCGTCTCCACAGGCTCACTGACACACACACACACACCACTTCAAAAATGTTCGATTCGTGATCAGGAATGCTTGAAACGTGCTCTCTCGTCGAAAACTCGAATTCGGATTTTCGACCCCTTCACAATACTTTCCTTATACATTATTGTATATACAGAAAGTAACAAAGTTTGCATTAATTGCATTGTTTAAAATGTGAATTTGAAGAAAAAGCAGGAGGTAAGTCTAACTCCATGGCTTAAATATGTACTCAACTGAATTATGGAGGTAGTCTCATCTCCAACTCCGAGATGAATACAGTTTTTCTTTAATAAATGAATAAAATAATAATAAAAGTCTCATGACCATGCAATTGCATTAAGTTGTGACAAAGCCTTCGGCCTGAAATTATAAACACAAAAATAGCAAAAAAGGCCAAACTTTTGAGAGGCTATTTTTCCAGATCCAAACGTTAATTTGAAAAACGGATTTCAGATTTGGATTCAGCAGAGTCGAATTAGTATACATGAGTTTTTACAGCCCTTGGGGTTGCATTGGGTGTACTAACACTGCGCTTTTAAAAAGGTCATCCAGTGAAATAAATGTCTACGAATTTTGGCGTCAAAAGTTTAAAACTATTACAAAAAGCATAGTCTCTCGCGAATGGAACGAACTGGATCCAAGAGAATGATGTTCACAGATTCGTTGCATAATATTGCGGATGAAAGGCGAACATTTTATAAAATAACTATTTTAATTTTATGTAATTTTTAATAAATTAAATTGAAAAACGTGCAATATCTCAAAAATTGTTCACATTAAAATTCTAAAGTTCATGTCATTAGTTTTCTAATGAAAAATTAAATATGAAATAATTACTTTCCCTACATACATAGTATTATGTATAAGGAAAATATTGTAACGTAGTTGAAAATTCGAATTCCAGTTTTCGTCGGAGAAACACGTTTCCAGCATCACTGAATCGAATCTAACATTTTTGAAGCTGTCTGTCTGTCTGTCTGCCTGCCTGCCTGCCTGCCTGCCTGCCTGTCTGCGAGCGCATGTGTGTGTGTGTGCGTGCATGTGTGTGTGGGCATGCATGTGTGTGCGTGCATGTGCATGTGTGTGCGTGCATGTGCATGTGTGTGCGCGTGTATGTATGCATGTGTGTGTGCTTGCATGCGTGCGTGCGTGCATGTATGTACGTATGTGTGTGTGCATGCCTACGTACGTGCGTGCGTGTGTGTATGCGTACATGTGTGTGTGTGTCAGTGAGTCTGTGGAAGCAATATATCAAGAAGAATGGAGCATTTCGAAAAATTTCGATACAATTAATGCAATTTGTAAACAAATTTTAAACGCGATGGCATATTTTAAAGATCTCCCGATGTTCGAAAGATTTTTTGAAAACTCGTTAAAAAATCATGATCTTAATGTTAGATAAATAATCATTTTATACATAATTCTTTTTTATTACAAAACGAATGGTACAATTCTTAAAAGGCAAGCCTAAACCGTTCAAGATATTGTTCATTTTTAAAATATAATATAATATTTTTTAAAGTCTTGCATAAAATTAAAAAAAAGGAAGTATTAAATAGGTTAATATTCTACATGGAATATTATAGAACAAATTTACTGATATTCTCATGGATCTAGCTCCTTCCACTTATGATAGAAGATATCTATTGATTAGAACTCAAACCATTGCCCAATCGATATGGTTTCAGTATTTACCGATTCCAATAATTGTACCAAATTTCGTTTAAAACGCCCCATTCGTTCGTGAGATATCGTATCCACAAACTCCAGTATTCAAATTGTATTAAATAATTTTCGCGCTCACAGACACACACCAACATACATACAGACAGACAGACAGAGGCAGATATTTCCTTAAAACCGTTCGAATCGACTTGATGGATCCTTTAAACGTGCTTTTCTGTCAAAAAATTGAATTCGAATTTCCGACTCAGTCACAATACTTTCCCTATACTTTATATAATACCTTATACTACTTACTGCATTATACTTTATACTACGTACTGCAATATACTTATTGCATTATATTTTATACTACGTATGTAACAAAAGTGAAAATTCATCTTTTCCAGATTTCGCACATCAGTTTTTCTTTTACAATGTTGCAAAAAAAATTTTAAAAATTTTCTTTTTAAGTTAGAACACTTTTTCGATAAGCTCGTTTCCACACACCATCTGTTATGGCTCTGTAATAATTTCTAAGACATTTAGTACATCTTACAAAAAGATAAAAATCGTTGGGGAAGATTTTTTTGTCCAAAAAAATCATTATCCCAATTACGGGCATAGTGATAAATAAATTGATCTAGAACTAGAACTTGGGTGCTAAAATTAGATTGCGAAATAAAGAAATCTGCACCGTGTTTCGAGATAACTGTTTATTCATCTATGTACGTATGTAGTATAATAAATAAGAAAAGTATTGTAGTGCAATAAAAAAAATTCGAATTCGATTTTGCGATTTATCTATACGTTTTGGGCATGTCTGAACTCCAATCGAATATTTTAAAGATGTCTCGGGGTTACTAGAAAACACAGGGTTGCTAGAAAAGTCCTTAAGCACCCCAATAATTTTGTAAGAACAGGTCCCTGAATGTATACGTTAAGTCGCAATACAGATTCATAATATATTCGTTTATAGTAAAATGACTATTCCCGATCGAATAAAAATCGGCGGTAGTTCCAGTCCGATGGAGCCGAACTGGGTATGTGCAAATAACATTTTGTAAAATAAAACTGATAAAGTTCAATAAATTTATTTGATTTTCCCCGACTCGCTTGTTTCCATTACAAGCTTTCAAAGCTCCACAAGTTACGCGCTAACTGTTCCTCCGCTAAATGTTTACTTTACTCGCTAACTGTTTACTTACGTTCATTTAGTTTTCGCCCCGATTTCCTCTGGATACTCCGATAATAGACTCCACATCAAAATATCACATTATTTTACTAACTTGCTTGGTAACAAACATATCTCACGAGATTTTAGATTCAAGTCAATCTATAATGAGCCAACGGCTCTACCGTGCTGAAAACACCGGTTCCTGTTAGATCACCGAAGTTAAGCAGCATCGGGCGCGGATGATACTTGGGTGGGTGACCACCTGGGAACACCGTGTGCTGTTGGCTCATTTAAGTCGACGTGGTGGCCGAACGGTCAAGGCGAGCGTTTCCAGCGATCAATCGGCCGCCACGTTGTGGGTTCGAGTCCCATGTAAGACATGGATGTTGTGTGTTGTGGGCGCAGTGTGTTCCGCCCCCCTCTGGTGCGCCTGGGCAACGTCCTAAGACGGCAAAATGGCTCACGATTTCGGCCGTACATAGGGCAAACGACTTAAGTCGTCGTATAGAGTCTAGTGCCTGGCCATTGTAAAAAAAAAAAAAACAAGAAAATTTAATCTATAAGCTTGCTTGGGACACGCATAAATACGTACGTTTACATCTCAAACCTCATCAATCATTAAACAATTTTAGAATTCCCAGATTTATTTAATCTCCTAACAATTTTTTTTTAAACAAAATAAAATATCTCGTGCTTATGAGTCAATATTTTACCACGTAGTAAATAAACAAATTGAGCTGTAACAATGGTCACATTTTCAATATTGCAGCTTTTCCACACATTGGAAAACTAAACTTAAAATATTAAAATATCGAAATTATAACCACTATACTTCAAAAACTAAGAGTTAGACCCAAAATCCAATATATATACACTTTTAGAACGTTTAAAGATTTACAAATTCTTGCTTATTTGTAATTTATCAATGCTAGTACATTTTAGTTTTTGAGATACAAGCATTACAAACTTGAATAACTTGAAATTTTCAATCTTCAACTTGACAAATCGATTACTCGAAAACTATCAGAGCTTTCTTTTTAACACTTTCCAACATACTTGAAAAGTGTTTATAACTTTGTTCATTCTATCTGCCTGTCTGTTCACACGAAAACTGCAGTAAAAAAATGACTATGAAAATGAATTATGTTGTTGAGACGGTCTGTGGGACATATGGAAATGTAAATGAACAATATTACCCAATTAGTTTTGGATTGAACCCGGGTTGAAGACCCAGACCGTCCGACTCATCCGAAGACTCATCCGAAATTACATTTCAGTTGGAAAGTGTTTCATAATCAATGCTTATGCATGATTGATCTTTCTTGTGTATTTTCTGTGCATCTATATTCTGTGCCAACGCAATTACGATATTTCTATGTTTAAATGATCAAATTTTGATTATTACAACAACGAAGCCTAATTTTAATGGATGCAGAATGTAAACAAGTAATTGTAAGATGAGTTGCCTAAGAATTGCCGAACTTTTTTCACGCAAAATTATTTAGCTTTGGAGTCTGGAATAAAATTGATATAATTGAAATATTTATTGCTTTTACATAGAGAGCCAGACAATTTATATTTCGATGACGTTATTTGAATAAAGTTCATTTTAAATTTTCAAATATAATAGTACTGCGATAACTTAAAATATATCAGAGCTGAATGTATCGCATTTTAGAGATGTTTAGATAAAACTGCATTGCAGTTGGGAAGTGCTTCATAATCAATGCTTTATGCATGATTGATCTTTGTTTTAAATAAATACAGATTTAGAAACTAAATTTCTTAACACATTTTTGTCGCTTACTATTTATACCATATTTTACAGTTTTGAAGATATTTAGTGTGAAAGTAAGATAAAAAATCTGATGTGGGCAGCACATGACTTTCCCTGCAGACTTATTTATATCCACGTTCTCTTTATTTTAATTAAATTTAATTCACTTTTAATTCAATTTTCGTTCTCATTTGGTAACTGGAGTTATTTTCAAAGGTGGCGTAGAGAAAATATGAAAAAACTTAAATATCTCGAGAACGGCTAGTCCTAGTGTAATGGGGTTGATCTTATTTTCTTTGTTAAAAATTACGTACAAAACAAGCAATTAATGGTTATATTTGAGCATACGCAGTTTTTTATTTTAGATTTTGACGATTTTTGCGGACCAATTTGCAAAAAAAAAGGCAGGTTATTTTTTTCCGAATCGTACCAAAATCTAATCAGCACCAAGGAAACCCACAAGCGACTTATCTACCGAATTTTATGAAATTCGGTCCATTAGTTTTGCAGCTAAAGTGGAAAAAGGTTTTTGCGGGCCATTTCGCAAAAAAAAGGCGGGTTCATTTAACCCGAATCGTACCCAAAACTAATCAGCACCAAATTCGCCCACCATAATTTTATAAAATTTGGTAGGTAAGTCACTTGTGGGCGAATCTAGAGTCACTCGGTCCATTAGTTTTTGAGTTAGAGTGGATATTCGAATTCGAGTTAGAGTTTTCGACGGGAGAGCACATTTCAAGCATTCATGAACACGAATCAAACGTTTTGAGATAGTGTGTGCGTATGTGCGAGCGTAAGTGTGCGTAAGTGTGTGTGTGCATATGTAAGTGTGCACATGTAAGTGTGTGCACATGTAAGTGTGTGCACATGTAAGTGTGTGCACATGTAAGTGTGTGCACATGTAAGTGTGTGCACATGTAATTGTGTGCACATGTAATTGTGTGCACATGTAAGTGTGTGCACATGTAAGTGTGTGCACATGTAAGTGTGTGCACTGTGCGGGCGTAAATGTGTGTGTGCGCGCGCGCGTGAGTGTGCGTATGTGTGCGCGCGCGTAAGTGTGTGTGGGTACGTGCGTAAGTGTGTGTGTGCAAGAGTGTGTGCGTGTGTGCAAGAGTGTGTGCGTGTGTGCGTAAGTGTGTGCGTGTGTGCGTAAGTGTGTGCGTGTGTGCGTAAGTGTGTGCGTGTGTGCGTAAGTGTGTGCGTGTGTGCGTAAGTGTGTGCGTGTGTGCGTAAGTGTGTGTGTGTGTGCGCGTAAGTGTGTGTGTGTGCGCGTAAGTGTGTGTGTGTGTGTGCGTAAGTGTGTGTGCGTGTGCGTAAGTGTGTGTGTGCTTAAGTGTGTGTGTGTGCGTAAGTTGTGTGTGCGTGTGTAAGTGTGTCTGTGTGTGTGCGCGTGCAAGAGTGTGTGTAAGTGTGTGTGTGCGTTTGTAAGTGTATGTATGCGTCAGTGAGTCTGTGGGGACGATATCTCACGAACGAATGGAGCGATTCGAACGAAATTTGGTACAAAAATTGCAATCCGTGAATATTGGAAGCCTTTTGTTTTTATACGTAATCGAATGTTCAGAACCACCGTTAATTTTCGAGTGAAATTTTGAAAAAACCTTTAATAAAGTTACGTAGTCATTTCTTATGCAATTTTTCATTAAAAAACGATTGACAAATTTTAGAACGCTAGTATGAACCGTTCTCGAGAAATTGCACATTTTACAAGAAAAAAAAATTATCAAAAAATCATAAAATAGAAATATATTGAATATTGTAAAATATGTTCACTTATCATAGGTAATATCATGCGATAAATTTGGTAACATTCTCGTGGATCAAGCTTGTTCCATTCATGAGAATATTAGTCATACTTAGTCAGATAAGATACAGAAGATACTTAGTCATACTTAGTCAGAAGATACTTAGTCATACTTTGTGTTTGGATGCCTGTAGTTATTCATCTGCTATAAGACTACCTTATTTCTTCCTCCATAACGCTTGACGAGATTTTGGCGTAATTTCCCCCAACTGTGCGAATTTTTAAATGTTGCCAAATTAACAACAATGTCGCCAAATTGATAAAAATCAATGAAAATGACGACTGATGAAAGTTCAATATCTTAAAAAGAACAGAAGAGTAGACTATAAGAATAATCGATTTCTCCGTCCGTTCGTTCGTAACGCTTGGCGAAAAATTTAGCGTGACGTCGCCAATTTGGCGACTATTATAAGTGTTACCAAAGTGACAAAAATGTCGCCAAATTGATAAAAATGAAGCCAAATGGGAAGTAATATTTCGCAAATTCTGATTTCCGACAATGACGGGCATACCTTCTAGTATATAAGAAATGCTCTTCTCTCCGTTTGTCTGTAATACTTGGTGATATATTTGGCGAACTTGGTTATAATTTAGCAAAGTATAACCAACTTGGCGATATTTCGTCCCAGATTGACAAAAATAGTCAAAATTACAAAAATGCCGCCTAATTGATGAATTATTTATTAAAATATTTTAATATGTGGACTCTATCGCTTATTGAGGACATTATCAATATTGATAATTGTTTATTTAGAGTTGCGCGAAATAAAAGCTAATTGGGGATTTTGAAATAGTTTTACATGTTGTCATCCGGAAAATCGCCAAATGTACAATTCAACGATAAAAACACAGTACCGTGGATCTTATACATTATTTTTTGATTTCAAAATTATAGAATACATAGCTGACAAGATTTTAGTTTCAAGTTAAGCTATAAATTTACCTGGAGGCACATAAATAAGTATATTTCCATCTATTTAGTTCAATAGTCATCAATCATTAAACATCTTTAGAATTATCCAGTTTATTTAACCTCCTAATTTTTTAAAAATATTTTTAAAAATTAGGATTTAAAAACTTTGCACCCATATTTTACCAGGGCGCGGTAGTCCAGTGGTTAGCGCGCGGGAATTGCACTCTGTAGGCCCAGGTTCGATTCCCTCCGCTATCAAAACTGCCGCCGTGTTCAAGCGGAGTACGATCATATTATTCTGCTCTTCGGAAGTACGATCACATTAACCATGTGGGTCCGTAAGTCCTTCCGAGAGGTTGGTGGTAGGGGAAGGAGGGTACGGTCCCTGTGGATGCCTCCCCCACTGGGTTCCGGTCTAAATTGGATGGCTCTTCCCGGCCGTCCAAACTGTTACCTTACACCTTTCTGTTAGGTCGGACGGTCTGGGTCTCAACAACAACATCAACCCCTTAAAGTTTGTTTCATTAGTTTTGAAACACAATGTATATCTTTTATGTTTATATGATCCGCTTATTCGGCTACTTTCCAACCACTCTATAATAGAATGTATTGAATAGAAATTTAAGTGACGTATCTTGACAAATCCCCTTACTCCCGAATGAACTTTAAAAGGATGCTTTCCAGAGAACAAAACGAAATAAATTTTTTTCCAATTTCCAAAGTGACTCTCGCAGAGCAGAATAATATGAATAATTTAATCAATGAACCAAAATAATGAGCATACTAACTCGGGAGAA
Organism: Amaurobius ferox; assembly: GCA_951213105.1. Classification (NCBI taxonomy): domain Eukaryota; kingdom Metazoa; phylum Arthropoda; class Arachnida; order Araneae; family Amaurobiidae; genus Amaurobius; species Amaurobius ferox. Next base: position 35,928,676 of record OX578147.1, on the reverse strand, counting down.
ATTTGGTCATCGAACTCGTTTCTTAATCTTCTACTAGCAATAACAAGGGTCACATTGTGTTTTGTTGTAAATATTCTGCCGCTATGGGACAATGACTCGTCATAAATATGAATGGAAGTTGTATATACTTACTTCCCCCCAGCCTTTGTTCGTTTAACTTATTTTGAAAGAGAGATTGGTAGTCTGATGAAAATAAATTTATCACTTGAATTAGTTAGAAATGGAGTGAAGTTGTTCTTTAAGACAATCTAATGTGAGCAGCACATGACTTGCCCCACATAATAGAATGCCTTTATTTCTTTCACAGTGTAATATTGGCGTTAAGATACACAACCAAATGTTTTTGGCATTAAATTTTTCATCATGTAAATTGAAATTGGGCGTTTGTCAATTTATTAGTTTAATTACTCACATGCAACATTCCCATTAAAATACAATTAAAATACAATCCACATAATAGAATTCCTTTACTTCTTTTACAGCGAAATATTGGCGTACACGATCCATAGCCCAATGTTTTTGGCATTAAATTTAGCATCACGTAAATTGAAATTGGGCGTTTTTGTCAATTTATTAGTTTAAATACTCACATGCAACATTCCCATTAAAATACAATTAACCTGCAATTAAAATACAACCCACATAATAGAATTCCTTTACTTCTTTCACAGCGAAATATTGGCGTACACTATCCACAGCCCAATATTTTTGGCATTAAATTTAGAATCACGTAAATTGAAATTGGGTGTTTTTGTCAATTTATTGGCCTAATTACTCACATGAACATTCCCATCAAAATACAATTAACATGCAATTAAAATCCCAAAAACTAAATGGACTATTTGCTAATTCTTTGGTGTAAAAATATAAAATTATTACAAAAAGTATCTTCTCTCGTGAATGGAACGTATTAGCTCCAAGATAATGATATTAATTTATTTGTTGCATGCACATGGAAAGTAAAAGTTATTTTATAATGCTTACTATTTTTTTTTAATTTTATGCAATTTTTTTTATAAATTTATTTGAAAAACGTGCAATATCTCGAGAAGGGATTGTATCGTTCTAAAGTTTGTGGTATTCATTTCCTAATGAAAAAAGTACATCTAAAATAATTATTTGTTCATCAGTATGGAAAGTTGTAATTTTTTAATGATTTTTGTTCAAAAATCTAGTCGTAAATTCTGCAATATCTCGCGAACGGTCTATATTATCATTCTAAAATTTGTATCAGTTTTCTAACAAAAACTTATGGCTGAAGTGATTTATTAATTTATTAATTACTTATTGAAAGTTCTGCTTTTGTAAATATTTTTCAAAAATTCATTCCAAATTTGAGGGGATTTTCAGAACATTTGATTGCGTTTAATATCAATAAGAGTCCGCAAATGCATTTATTGCAATAATCGTACAAAATTATTTTCGAAACGCTTCCTTCATTCGTGAGATGTCACGTTCACAGACTCATGGGCACACACATCAACATCCATACACACACACACAGACAGACATCACCTTAAGAACGTTCTATTCGAGGTAAGGGATGCTTGAGACGTGTCTTCGATTGAAAACTCGAATCCGAGATTTTCGATCCCGTAACAATACTTTCCCTATACTTTATATATACAGGGAAAGTAAAAATATTAAAAAAAAAGTGCCTTCCGTTGGAAACTCAAATCCGAAAATTTCGACCCCGTCACAATACTTTCCCTATACTTTTTATTATGTATATAGGGAAAGTAAAAATATTAAAAAAAATTTTAATATGTCCTAAAAGTAGCTATGGCGGCAGGACTTGTTTACTCAATTATGACAAAAGAAGTTTTGCAACTAATTTCACAACCCGTATCTAATTTAAACATGGACTCTAAAAGCAGTCGGCGACAGTGTTTGGCAATCTTCTGTGGGTGAGTTAAAAAGAGAATTCTGCCAAGAAATATAGATTTCTTGCTTCACCTCAACCCTTTAAATGATCTAAATTTAGCCCCTAGACAAAAAAATAACACCCTTGATCCTTTTAAAAGATGTAGAACGCTTGTATATAAACATTTTAACGTTGAAAACTACTTTTATCTTCCTTGGGATTACTATGTTCAGGAAATGCTAGAGTAGCGTTGATTTAAATAGGTTTGGGACGTTATTAACTAGCAAATATAATAGGCGTTTCTCGTCATTTAAAATATGAGCAAATTCTAAACGTATTTATGCTGCTTTTAAAAAATATTAACTGCAGTGTGGCTCAACTCCACTTTCTCGTACCAAAATTCATGTTTTTCAAATTTTATAAGAAATTTTTTTGAAAATCGGTATCGTGGGTGCAAATGATTACAACTATAACGTGTCACCATTCACTTTAAAAGGCTCGAAAAAATCTTCCGATTGATGCCATACTTGACAATGTACCCCCCGGGGGGGGGTAACTTGCCCCCCAAGGAGGGGCTAATGACGCCACAAACAAAAAGTGTATCGCGTCTATTTTGCACAATAATGATTGAAACTATAAGTATCGTGATTATTAAGCCACAAAATAAACCCTTTTATGCAAGATTATGTCAAATTTTGTCCTATGCTGCCATGTTAAGAAATATAAAATTTAAAGCTTTCGCTCAAATTAAAAAAAAATCTATGTAGTTCTAGATTTTTGATAATAAAGCCGTATATAAAGTTTCATGAAAATCCATTAATATTTGTGACTGCTATTGTGAACGCAAGAAATCGACAACAGACATCGCTCCAAAAATAGTCAAAACGTGTTCAGGTCTTAAAACATAGTGGCATCAAAATCTCGGAAACGAAAATTTTCGTGGTGTGGTATATATATATATATATATATAACAATATTTCCTCAATACTACGTATGAGAAAACAGAAAATGCCATTAAAAAATTGAGTTTAATTTCTCGATAAAAATAAAACTTATATAAGAATATCCGATCTCGTTGTACAAAATTATTTACGAAGGCAAATTTGTATAAAATAAAATATTCTAGTCATGTTTGTAAATCAATGTATAAAATATAAAATTTCATAAAGACGCGCCAAAATGGAGACTCAAACACTAGCAGAAGTTATTCCCATACTAATTTTAATCCTGTTGCATAGATATCGTACGTTTGACAAATAAATTTATGAAAAATTACATAAAATGTAAAAGTATTAACTATCGTGAAATATGTTCACTTTTCATATGCATTACTATGAGACAATTTTGTTAACATTCTCGTCAATCTAGTTCATTCCATCAACGAAGAGATACTTTGTGTAATATTTTTGTATTTTGATGTCCAACAATTCGCCAATAGTCATTTATTTATATATAATCACTAGCAGCATACCCGTTCTTCGTACGGAGTATATAATATAAAGAAACTTGTAATTCGCAATCATGTGCAAATTCTGTTAAAACATTAAATTTATTGCTCCTAAAGAGAAGTTTAAGAATATATGTTCTCACTATGCAAAATTATCTTCACGGGCAGATCTGAAGAATAAAACATCCTAGCCCCTTTTGTAAGCAAATTTACAAAAAAAAAAAGGAATTGAATCAATATATGCAACCCCGTACTACTTATATTGTCGCAGATTAGAAAATATGCCAGTGTGTTAGTAGAAGATTACCCGTATTACAATATAAGTCTAAAAAATCTTTGCCAAAATAAAAGAGATGACGTAATAAATTGAAAATATCAATAATCCCCGTACTCTTTATACCAGAAGGTCGTAATTGATTCCAATATATGCCAATATATATCCAAACATATGCCAATATACCTGTACTATTTATATTCTCGTAGATTAAAAGATATACCCGTGTATTTGTAGAAGATTACTCGCACAACATGAGTTGAAACAATTTTTGTCATAATAAAACAATTGCACAATAACTTGAAAATATCAATAATCCCTGAATAAATAATCCCCGAAAATATGAATAATAATGTTTCAACTTGAAGACCGTAATTGATACTATCCAGTCAAAAATGCTATAAGAAAAATCAAATCGTTTTTTTCTAAAATATATTTTATATCCATTTATTTATCATTCAAATCGAAAAAATAATTATTAAAATTAACAGACAGATTTAATTTAATTGCGTTTCTGAGTAACATGATATAAGATAGAATCTTCCTCATAAACTGCGAAATTAAATAACCATTTTGATTTCTTTATACTTTTCATTGTTCAGTAAAAACTTGTTTTAAATAAACCATGGAGATAGATTTCCCCTTTAAATCATGTTTCAAACAATTCATGTTTTCAGAAAGTGACTAATTAGCACAAAAAATCTCCCATCAAACTCAGATTAAATTTTAATTCACTTTCAAACGATTTTCAAGCTTTTCGTTTGGATAAACCACGGAGTTAGAGTAGAACTCCTAGGAAAAAGTTTCGTTTTTCATTATTATCTCGACAACCCGTGGTCTTAGATACTCGAAACTTGGGCCAAATTTATGGGGGAGGGGGGGGGGGGCTATTTCAAGGCCATCTACAAAATTTCATCAAATTCGGTTCAGCCGTTCTCCCGTGATGGTGAGACAAACCAAAATTTCGTGTTCTACTAATATCTCGAGAACCACTGATCGTAGAAACTCCAAAAATAGACTAAATTTTAAGTGGGACTATTTCCAGGCTACCCACAAAATTTCATCAAATTCGGTTCAGCCGTTCTCCCGTGATGACGGGACAAACAGACAGACAGATTTTCAATTATATATATATACTAGCAGCATACCCGTTCTTCGTACGGAGTATATAATATAGACACTTATAATTCAGAATCATATGCAAATTATGTTAAAATATTAAATTTATTGCTCCTAAAGAGAAGTTTATTAATATCTGTTCTCATCATGCAAAATTATCTTCTCGGGCAGATCTGAAGAATAAAACATCCTGGCCCCTTTCGAAAGCAAATATACAAAAAATATGAAATTGAATCAATATATTCAAAATAACAGTGCTAAAATTGTATGGGACCCGTAGTATTTATATACTCGAATATTAGAAGATATAACCCGTATTAGTATAGATTACATGTATAAATTTAAAATATCAGTAAACCCGTAATTGATTCCAATATATGCCAGAATGAGAGCACTAAAACTATATGGGAATATATATATATATATATATATATATATATATATATATCCCCGTACTACTTATATTGTCGCATATTAGAAAATATGCCTGTATGTTAGTAGAAGATTACCCTTATCACAATATGAGTCTAAAAAATATTTGCCGAAATAAAACAGATGACATAATAAATTGAAAATTTCAATTATCCCCATAATCTTTATACCAGAATGTCGTAATTGATTCCAATATATATCAAAATATGCCTATATACCTGTACTACTTATATTCGCGTAGATTAGAAGATAACCCGTGCATTTATAGAAGATTACTCGCACAACGTGCAATATGTGAGTTTCAACAATTTTTGTCATAATAAAACAATGGCATAGAATTAATATGAAAATATCAATAATCCCTGAATCAACAGTCCACGAAAATACCAATAATAATAATGTTTCAACCTGAAGACCGTAATTGATATTATCCAGTCAACAATGCAATGTCAATGAAATTTAATTTATATATATCTTTGTTATTCAAATCGGAAAAGATTTAATAAAAATCGTATGCCGCATAAATACATTGGATTTACATCCGTTGCTGAACTACATGACATCATTTGTTTCAAATGAATTGATGGGAATCTTATCGTTTGAATAATTCTATCTCCATGGAAGGTTTGGCGACATTTTCGTCAATTTAGCGACAATTTTAAACATCGCCAAATTTATCACCAAGTGGGACTGTAGAACTGACAGTCCCATTTTGCGACACATTGACGAATAATCATCACAATACTATGCCCTAACAAAACATAATTGCATTTATTAAGCGCAATTTTATCAATTTTATTATATTTTTATGGATTTGCAAACATTTTATCAATTTGGTGACATTTTAAAAGTTAGCTAAATGTGTTACTAAGTAGGATGGATGGACTGGCCGACAAATGCTTCCTAAACATCATTTTAGTACTCTCTTCTCAGAACAAATTTAATTGAATTGATTTGCGTCGTTTTTATCAATTTATCGACATTTCCGTCAATTTGGCAACGTTTAAGAAAAGTTGCCAAGTTAGCGATATTCCTCGAAATTCATAGCTCTGAATTTGCAGATCTGAAGAATAAAACATCCGATCCCGTTTGCATATACTAAATGAAAACACTAAAATTGCATTAGAAAATATATACCCGTTCTACTCTTTTTCTGTTTCAACAATCGGCTAAATAAATTTATTGGCTAAACACAATATATGAGTTTATTAGCTAAACACAATATATAAGCTTGAAAACTCTTTGCCAAAATAAATAAAAGTGATGTACACAGTCCGTAATTAATAGAATTAAAAGAAAAATCAAACCGTTCATTTACAAAATATATTTTTACATCTATTTATTTATTATTCAAATAGAAAAAATAATAACAAATATTAACAAACACATTTAATTTAATTGCGTTGCTGAGCAACATAATATAAGAAAGAATCTTCCTCATAAACTGCGAAATTAAATAAACATTTTGATCTCTTCCCCATAAAATGCAAAAATAATAACCATTTTGATTTCTTTATACTTTCCATTGTTTAGTAAATGCTTGACCATGGAGTTAGATTTTCCATTAAAATTCATGTTTCAAACAATTCATGCTTTCAGATAGTGACTAATTAATGCAAAAATCCTGCACTAAGCTCAGAAATGAAGTTTTAATTCACGTTGACGTTTTAAACAAACGATTTTCATCCTTTCCGTTTGGATAAACCACGGAGTTAGAGAGTAGATCTCCTAGGATAAAGTTCCGTTTTTCATTAATATCTCGACAACCCCTAGTGTTAGAAACTCGAAACTTGGGCAAAATTTATGGGGGGCTATTTTAAGGCTACTCACAAAATTTCATTAAATTCGATTCAGCCGTTCTCTCGTGATGATGAGACAAACGAAATATTCGTTTTTCACTAATATCTCGAGAACCACTGGTTGTGGAAACTCCAAACATGGACTAAATTTTAAGTGGGGCTATTTCTGGGCTACCCACAAAATTTCATCAAATTCGGTTCAGCCGTTCTGCCGTGATGATGGGACAAACAGACAGACAGATTTTCAATTTTATTTATATAGATTATTTATATATAATCACTAGCAGCATACCCGTTCTTCGTACGGAGTATATAATAAAAAGGAACTTATAATTCGCAAATTCTGTTAAAATATTAAATTTATTGCTCCTAAAGAGAAGTTTAAGAATATCTGTTCTGAATATGCAAAATTACCTTCACGGGCAGATCTGAAGAATAAAACATCATGGTCCCTTCTGTAAGCAAATTTACAAAAAAAAAAAAGGAATTGAATCAATATATGCAACCCCGTACTACTTATATTGTCGCAGATTAGAAAATATGTCAATGTGTTAGTCGAAGATTACCCGTATTACAATATGAGTCTCAAAAATCTTTGACAAAAAAGAGATGACGTAATAATTTGAAAATATCAATAATCCCCGTACTCTTTGTACCAGAAAGTCGTAATTGATTCCAATATATGCCAATATATATCAAAACATATGCCTATATACCTGTACTATTATTCTCGCAAATTAGAAGATATACCCGTGTATTTGTAGAAGATTACTCGTACAAAGTACAATATATGAGTTTAAACAATTTGTCATAAAACAATTTCATAATAACTTGAAAATATCAATAATCCCTGAATCAATAATCCGCGAAAATATCAATAATAATAACGTTTAAACCTGAAGACCGTAATTGATATTATCCAGTCAAAAATGCTATAAGAAAAATCAAATCGTTCTTTTCTAAAATATATTTTTATATCCATTTATTTATTATTCAAATCGAAAAAATAATAAAATTAACAGACAGATTTAATTTAATTCAGTTTCTGAGCAATATGATATAAGATAGAATCTCCCTCATAAACTGCGAAATTAAATAACCATTTTGATTTCTTTATACTTTTCATTGTTCAGTTAAAGCTTGTGAAAATAAACCATGCAGATAGATTTCCCCTTTAAATCATGTTTCAAACAATTCATGTTTTCAGAAAGTGACTAATTAGTGCAAAAAATCTCCCATCAAACTCGGATTAAATTTTAATTCACTTTCAAACGATTTTCAAGCTTTTCGTTTGGATAAACCACGGAGTTAGAGAGTAGAACTCCTAGGAAAAAGTTTCGTTTTTCATTATTATCTCGACAACCCCTGATCTTAGATACTCGAAACTTGGGCCAAATTTATGGGGGAGGGGGGCTATTTCAAGGCTATCTACAAAATTTCATCAAATTCGGTTCAGCCGCTCCCCCGTGATGATGAGACAAACCAAAATTTCGTTTTTTACTAGAACCACTGATCGTAGAAACTCCAAAAATAGAATTTAGTCTAAGTGGGACTATTTCAGGTTACCCACAAAATTTGATCAAATTCGGAACAGCCGTTCTCTCGTAATGACGGGACAAACAGACAGACATATTTTCAATTTTATCTATATAGATTATTTATATATAGTCTTGTATTTATACATATAATATTGCTAACATGGAATCTTGTTTTAATGGTGCCAAATTAACGAAAACGCCGCCAAAATTATGACGCTAAATGCACGAAAATGACGCCAAATTCATGAATTAATAAACATCTTTTAATGTATGGACTATACTGCTTTTTGTGGCTACTATCAATATTGATAATTCATTCCATCAATGAGGAGATACTTTGTGTAATATTTTTGTATTTTTATGCCCAACAATTCGCTAATAGTCATTTATTTATATATAGTCATTTATTTATATATAGTCCTGTATTTATATATATAATATTGCCAACATGGCATCTTTTAATAGTGCCAAATTAACGAAAACGCCGCCAAAATTACGAGGCTGAATGTACGAAAATAAAGCCAGATAATTGAATTAATAAAAATCTTATTGCAGATGCTACCAATATTGATAATTATAATGCTATCAATATTGATAATTATAAAGTTAAATTTGAAAGAAATGTATATTAGTAAGGTACTTCGAAATAGATTTACATTTTGTCATTTAGAAAAACGCCTGTTATTAATGCACTTTTCAGCGTTAAAAAATCTGATGTGGGCAGCACATGACTTTCCCTGCAGACTTAAATTTATATTTTCTTTATTTCTTTAATAATTCATTAGATTGAGTTCAATTGTACCAAATAACACCAAATTTGCATTTTTAATTCAATTTTTGGTTTTATTTGGTAATTGGATATTTTTCAGATAGCTGCGTAACAAAAATGTAAGAAATCTCAAATATCTTGAGAACGGTTAGTCCTAAAGTATAATGGAGTGTGTTATATTATTTTCCTCTTCAAAAATTGCGTTTAAAACAATAACTTAATTGATACATTTGAGCATATACACTACTCAGTCTTTTTTTTTAGATTTTGGCGATTTTGGCGGGTAATTTCGTAAAAAAAGGCAGATTCTTCTTTTCAGAATCGTACCAAATTCTAATCAGCACCAGAGTATCCAACAAGTAACTTATCTACCAAATTTTGTGAAATTTGGTAAATTAGTATTTCAGCTAGAGCGGATAATTCGCAAAAGAAGGCGGGTTCTGTTTTTACGAATCGTACCAAAAACTAATCAACACAAGGGTCACATCCAAGCGACTTACCTACCAAATTTTATGAAATTCGGTCCATTAGTTTGAGTTGGAGTGGATACATACATTGCACAGACGCACAGACAGACATCACGCTAAAATAGTTTTTTCGTATTCTAGGGGTCTCGAAACGTGTAGATCCGTCGAAAACTCGAGTTGCAATTTTCGACATGATTCCAATACTTTCCCTATACATTACCATGTATTGCAGGGAAAGTAAAATATTGTGCTATGGATATTGCACATCATTATTCTATATTGAAAGAAGTAAAATCACTGCATTCATTATATAGAGAAAATCATGTGCTGCCTACATCAGATTTTTTTTTTTTTCATTATTTTTCGTCTGCGATGTTTATAGGCAGATTTCAATCAAAGTTAATTGAACTTCTTTGCGCCGATAGAATTTCTTTTTATCTTCAAGATGGTAAGAAGCTCGTAAAATTCTGCGTCTAGACCGTAAGACGTTGTCATTTGTATAAGCTTAATGGTCGTATATCCTGAGCTGGAATGTTCGTTATTGCTTTCCTTTCGTAAGAAAACTGTTCAGGAAAATGGAATACAACTAAATTTGTATTCCTAATTCGATGTTTATAACTTTGAATTTTTTTTTTTAAATTTAATTTAACATCCTTATTTTCTCATATGTATAGTATTGAGAAAGTATTGTTTTCACGAAAATTTCTGATTTCGAGATTTTGATGCCAGTATGTTTTAAGACCTCCTGAGCACAGTTTGTCTATTTTTGGAGGGATATCTTCCTGTTTGTCCATGGTCAATTTGTGAACATGATAGCGGCCACAAATATTAATAAATTTTTACGAAACTTTATATCCGCATTTACCAAAAAATCTAAAACTAGATGAAATTTTTATTTCTTTTTTAATTCAAGAAAACATTTCGAAATTCGTTTGAAACTTTATATTTCTTTAACGTGGTAGCATAGGACAAAATTTAACACAATCGTGCATAAAGGGGTTTATTTAGATTCTCAATTATCACGAGACTTTATAGTTTCAATCATTGTTTCGAAAAATAGGTGATACAATTTGTGTCCGTGACGTCATTAGCCCCCCCCCGTGGGGGGGGGGGGGGGGGAATTGTCAAGTATGGTATCACTCGAAAGATTTTTTCAAACCCTTTAAAGTGAAGGGTAACACGCTATAGTTGTAATCTTTTGGACTTATGATACAGATTTTTCAAACTTTTTCTTGTAAAATTTGGAAAAAAAAAAATGGATTCTGGTATGAAAAAGTCGAATGGAGCCACATTCCAGTTAATTTTTTCTGGGACGACACTATTGGATAGAAGAACTATTTGTAATCATTTAGATTTCAATCATTACATCACTAGATTGTAATCATTTGAACCCATACAGTTTTTTCAAAAAAAATTTGTAAAATTAAAAAAAAAAAGCTACTAAAAATGGATTCTGGTGTCAGAAAGAGTTGAGCCCCACTTTCAGTTGATTTTTCTTGATTCAAAAATTTTGTCATACTATTGATTTTATGAATATTTAATTTTTCCTTGAAACATCTTTCTCAGGATCTAATCTCACGATTGATTTGGATTTGGATTCAGTATCAAATTCTGAAGCATTCTAGATGGGGATAAATCGGAAAATGTAAATTATTTGTATTAGAACCTAGTGGTGGATTAACGGTTTTGGAGGACGATAAGCCTTATGCTTATGACGTAATTGCTTTTATGACGTCATGTATTTCATTCAGCCCATGTCATGTAGTGCATTGACGTCAACAATTTACAAATTTATGAACTGAGGTATTTAAAGCGTGAGAACAAACAGTATGTTTCTGCATACACTCCACTATTTCACTCTCAACTAAGCTTATTTTTTTTCACTCTGCTATTCTTACCAAAAAGGTATCTTAATTCATAATAAAATTGTGTGTTGCAGAAAATCCAAGCTTCAAACAGCCACGAAATTCTGTACTGGGTTAGCTGAGCTCCCGGTAAAACATACCTCGGCAAGATATTTTTTTTTTAAAATCCGAAATAATATTTTAGTTATGTTATGTAAATGTGCCCCATTTTAAGCCCCCCCCCCCTCCACCCCCGACACATTTTATGTTAACCTAGTTTCTACTTATGTGACAGCATTTAGATATATTTATATAGGGCAAATAGAAAATTTGCCCCTCCTAAATTTTTTATTCGCCCCCCCCCCGGCTAAAAATCCCCGAGACAAACGCTGATCTCGACATCAGAAAGATCAAAGAACATTATTTGTAACGATCTTTGAGCAGAATCCATATGACAATTTTCTTACATTTATTTCATTTTAAATACATCAAAATATGCATTTTTTAAGTTGTCCGATTCCTATTCAGCCGCATCCGAAAATGGAAGATTAGCACAATTCTATATTTTTGCAAAATTATGGGTATATATATCTTCATATTCTAACAAAAAAATAATTACTTTATTACTTGAATTTTTGTGAATTTTCAAACAAACGCATAAAAATTAAAAATTTTAGATTCCGTTCATGAAGACAATGGGATGGGCATCACTATGGGGAATTTGAATTGAAACTAAAGGAGTAAATTATGTTTCAAAACAGGTAATTTGAAAATTGATGTGACGTTTTAAAAGGTTAAATATCTCGAGAGCGGTTCATACTAGCGTTGGTTTTTTTTTTTTTAATAAAAAATTATGTATGAAATGATCATATAACAGTTTTGAAGGATTTGATTTATTGATGATATTTTCAAATTCATCCGAAAATCGTGTAATATCTTGAAAACTGTTCATGATAGTATTCAAAATTTATGTCATTCATGTTTTAATAATCATTTCAAATGTATCTTTTTTTTTTTTTTTATCATTGAAAATCTTGAGATTTTAGTGATTTTTTCAAAAATTCGTTCCAAAATGGTAAGGATCTTACAAATATTCGATCCCGCTTGAAATTGATAGGGTTCCAGTATTCTCAGATTGTTCCATTCGTTCGCGATATATCATACCCCCCCCCCCCCTCAAAAACGTTTAATTCGATTTTAGAGCGGCTTATAACATGCACTACCGCCGAAAACTCCAATTCAAATTTTCAACCCCGTCACACTACTTTCTCTATACATTATGTATATAAGTAAAGTAAACTGACGCTCTAAACTTCTTTGGCAGACTTCCCACTGTTCCGAATGAACTTATATTTAACTTTCACGACCATCGTAAGGCTAGAACAAAGCGAGGCCTCTTAACGACATTTAAACATTCAGTAACTGAAAACCCCTTTTCTTTGAACTTTGGGGTCCCAAACTAATAATTATAAATTAATTTATAATTTTTATTTCTCGTATGACTTTGGATATTTCTCCGATATTATTCTAAAATTTAAAGATAAATCTGTGCTAATCCTCTAAATTTTCTAACCCAAACGTGTACCAAAACGCTACGTAAGGAACAAAGGCTAAATATAACTCTTGCATAAGAATATCTGTGTGTGCGTGCGTGTGTGTGTCTGTGCGTGCGTGTGTGCACGAGTCTGTGCGCGCGCGCATATATGCACGTGTCTGCCATCGTCTGTAACGAAAATCAAAGCTTCGGGTAGCGGCGAAATTTGCTACAGAGGTACTTCAGCACCCCGCACGATGTACCTCGATGAGATTGTTTAAATTCTAATTAGTTTAAAGTAGAAGCTTTCCAAGTATAAAAAAATAGGCATTTTATCAAAGTCATCAAATTAATTCATTGACTATATTCGAGATTATATTCAGAGAGCAGGAGTTTTGATTAAATGATAAGATTTTTTGTCACGACGGAAAACAGCTGTTTATATCCAACCAAGCGGATTTTATTTATCAATTTTCTAACTTTGCGAATTTAAAATATTTCAGTCTATTTTTTTACTATTATTTAGTATTATATTATCATTATGAATATTATGCTAAAATTTGACTTAAATTGGATGAAAATTCGCCGAAATAATTTGTTGAATATTAAAATTAGTTGTGTAAAAAGACTTACTTTTTAGTAACTTCAAATAGTTTTAAAGATTGGCGATCAAGCGCTTATTTAGGGTGTATCGAAGCAGTTTGTTTAGGGCGTATGAAAGCAGCTTAATTCAGGCGTATGAAAGCAGCTTAATTCAGGCGTATGAAAGCAGCTTAATTCAGGCGTATGAAAGCAGCTTAATTCAGGCATATGAAAGCAGCTTAATTCAGGCGTATTATGACCGCGTTGTACAGTTGGCATGGTTGTGCTTGGATAAAGTGGAGCGCAAGAAAATATTTTTATTTAAAAACAGACGATTTGGAAATTGAGTGGTGTTATCTGTATCTATTATTTAAGTAAGGGCGCTTATTTAGGACCCCAGTAAGCGTAGTAATTCGTTCTTATGCAAAATTAATTTCTTAAAAACCCCAAGGTGGTTACTGAATTATTGTGAAAAGATAGTTTCAAATTGATACTGGAAATTATAGTCACTTCGAGCTCGCACGACGGACACCCCCACGAAGACCGTTCGGCAACAGGCGTTTATTCCCGATGACAGAAACTAAATCAATCCCAATCTCGTCAAAATGTCTCTAAATAATATATTTCACTCGGTGTCCAAGAACAGCAATTGGTCCAACCACATCGCGTTAGCTGAATTTATATTTGCTTTCGACATGGCGTGCTGGAGAGCTAGCTACATGAATACTTAATGGTTTTCATGGCGTGCCAAGAGCAACCTTGCGGCTAGCGACATGAAATTACGCAAACAAACATGAGAATAATAAATCCTTTTATTAGCGTGCTTTCGGGGCTACACGCTGCTCAAGTAATGGCTCATATAGAATATTTAATGAAGATATACATCTTATTAAGGAGCTTAACGGAATTTATGGATACTTATATTAGGGGGACCACAAAATATTATCAAAACCAAGACTTTTAGAGAAGGAGGAAGAGGGGAGGGTAAACATAATTAAAATTATACATTATGTATATAAGGAAAGTAAAAATATATAAGGAAAGTATTGTGACGGGGTCGAAAATTCGAATTCGAGTTTTCGACAGGAGAGCACGTTTCAAGCATCCCTGATCACGAATCAAACATTTTTGAAGTGATGTCTGTGTGTGTGTGTCAGCGAGTCTGTGGAGACGATAACTGACGAACGAATGGACCGATTCGAACGAAATTTGGTACAAAAATCACAATCCGTAAACACTGGAAGCCTATTGTTTTTATACGGTATCGAATGTTCAGAACCCCATAAATTTTGAAGTGAAATTTTGAAAAAATCGTCAAAAAATCAAAACCGCTAATAAAGTTACACTAATAGACATTTCTTATGCAATTTTTCATTAGAAAACGATTGACATAAATTTTAGAACGCTAACATGAACCGTTCTCGAGATATTGCACATTTTTCAACAAAATTATCAAAAAGTTATGGAAAATAAAATATTTCCTATTGAGAAACATGTTCACTTTTCATATGTAATACCATGCGATAAATTTGGTGACATTCTCGTGGATCTAGATCGTTCCATTCATGAAAAAAGATACTTTGAGTAATACTTTTGTATTTGAACGCCAATAGTCATTTATCCGTTGTAAGAATAACTTATTTCTCCATCCATAACGCGTGGCGATATTTTGGCGACGAATTTGGTGGAATGTCGCCAACTTGGCGACATTTTTAATCGTTGCCAAATTAACAAAAATCTCGCCAAATTAATAAAAATGACGCTAAATCAATGAAAATGACGACTAATTGAAGAAAATTCAATATCTTGGAAAGAATATAAGTATCTACTATAAGAATAACATTTTTAACACTTTACAAAAAAGTTGAAGTGTTTATGACTTTGTTCATTCTGTCTGTCCGTTAGCACGATAACTGCCGTAAAAATGACTTTATCAAAATGAAATCTTAGTATGTTTTTCAGACGGTCTGTGGGACCTATGGGAATATAAATAAATAATATCACCTAATTAGTTTTTTTATTGAACCCGGGTTGAAAAAATGAAATACATTGAACCCTATGGAACCTAATTTTTCAAACATTTTTTAAGTAAATTTAAAATTCACGAATTGCTTCGAAATTTTTAGGAAATATTCACATTATCCCATAGAATATATAAAAAACTTCAGTAAAATATGTTAAGTAGTTTTTTAATTAAAAATTATTTAATATAGGGAAAAAAACAAATTCAAATAAATTCTGACTTTGGGATATCCTCCAGAAAGAAAAGAGAGATATTATTTAATAAATATCTTTCCAAGTCTTGGGTTTCGTCCAGAAAAGAGCACCAGGCGCGAAGCGCCTTTAAACTCCAATCTCTAGGTGTGGTTCTTATCTTCATACTGTGACATTATTTCATTTGCCCATAGTTGGAGGTTCGAGGTTTTTGATTTACCGTTTTAATTATTTGACTTAGCTCCTAGTGTGGCAGTTTGTTGCACATTTAGAGTTTGAGTAATTTTGGGGAGTTGATGCAGATCTAAGGATTTCCTAGCAATTTGGCAGTTTAAGGTTTAAGAACATTTTTTAGAAAACATTGATAGAGTTTTTATTTAATATCAACTATTTAAGTTGGGACTTGCCTAATTCAGATTTTCAATATTAAGTACCGCGCGGGGTCTCTTACGTGATTTGGCTTTGCGATGATCATAATCATGCAGATTGAATAGTAGTTCATTTGGAACAGATGGCAGATTTTTATAGAATTTAAGCGCTAGTTTTTTAATTTGGGCTCTAACAGTTTTTATTTTGAAGTCTTTCCTAATTACCGAGTTTCGTAAGTATCTAGGGGCTTTCCTTATAATCCTTAGGGTTTTGTTTTGTCTCTAGTAAGTCAATAGTAGTTTTACAGGCATATCCCCATACGGGTGCTGCATACAGCATTCCCGGGCGGATGACCGATTTATAAATTAGGAGTTTATTTTGATAACTTAGATTTCCGTTTCCTATCATTGGGTATAAGGCTCCTGTGGCCATATACGCTTTTTTGATTAAGTTCGTTACGTGCTGTTTCCAGGTTAGGTGGGAATCTAATCTTTCCAAGTGTTTAATCATTTTGCATATGAGAGAGGCTTCACATTTTAAAATAAATTTGGTAGATAACAATTTTTCATTTTTTTATAATTTTATATAACTCTTCATGATATACTTATTTGATGGCATTTTTAATACACTTTCCTACGTCCTACAGAGTTAAAATTTGGTACACAGCTTAAATTTGTTGAACATTTTATTCGACAAAAATTTGATGGATCTTTAAATATAGATCATACATTTTTTTCGAAATGGCCTGAAAATAATCCCCGTTCACTTATATAAATCATTGTTGTAATATTGCTAAAAATTCTGATGTGGACAGCATATGTCTTTCCCTGCAGACTCGTATTCGTTTTCTTTATTTCTTCAATAATAATTTGAGTTTATCTGCACAAAATAACAACCATAAGTATTTTAAATGACATTGAATTTACACGTTAAACTTAAATTTGGCGCTCATTTGATAGCTGGACTTATTGTCAAAGGTGGCGTAGCGAAAACGTGAAAAACTAGAATATCTCAAGAACGGCTAGTCTTAGAGTAATGGGGTTAGTCTTATTCTTTTTGTTGTCAAAAATCACGTATAAAATAGGAATTTAATTGATAGCACATTAATTTAGAGCACACGTAGTCTTATTTTTATATATAACGATTTTTCCGGGCCATTTCGCAAAAATAGCCCGTTCCTTTTTCCCGAATCGTACTAGAATAACCTACAAGTGATTTATATAACAAATTTTGTTAAATTTGGTATATAAATCACTTGTAGGTTATTGAAATAATTTACACCAAATTGTGTTAAATTTGGTCCATTAGTTTTTAGCTAGAGTGGATAAAGGCAATTTCTGCCGGCCATTTCGCAAAGAAGGCAGATTCTTTTATTACGAATCGTACTATAATCTAATGAACATCAGGATTTCCCACAAAAAATATACCTACCAAATTGTATGAAATTCGGTCCATTAGATTTTCAATTAAGTGTGGATGTAATATCCTCACAGACACACAGAAACATACACAAATACACCCTTACACACACAGACGTCTTCCTAAAAATAGTATTTTCGTGTTCTAGAAGTCCCAAAACGTGTAGATCCTTTGAAAATTCGAGTTCCGATCTTCGGCACGATTCTAATATTTTGAGTACATACACATACACACATATATTATCTGTGTATCTGTGTATTATCTGTTATCTAAATTCCGTGCCTATGCAATTACAATAGTTGTGATTTTAAATGATCCCTAAAATTTTATTATTTCTTCAACGAAGCCTAATTTTAACATATGCAGAATGCAAATATCTCAAGCGATTGTAAGATGAATTACAACAGAATTGCTGAATTTTTTTCACACAAAATTATTTAGCTCTGGAGTCTGGAATACAAGTTATATGAATGAAATATTCATTGATTTTGCATAAAGAATCAGATGATTTATATTTCGATACAGTTTTAAATATTTAAATATAATAAATTACTGTAGTACTGTGATAATGTAAAAGATATCACCACTTAATGTATCACATTTTAGAAATTTTTAAATGAAATTACATTTCTGTTGGAAAGTGTTTCATAATCAATGCTTATACATGATTGATCTTTCTTGTTTTAAACTGTAAAAGTAATAAATTCATTGCATTATATAATGAAAGTCATGTGTTGCCCACATCAGATGTTTTAAACATATATTTGCCGACCGACACGTTTGCTTTATTATATTTGTGGAATTATAAAATAGCTGTATTGAAAAGTGTTTTTAATAAAATTATTATTAAAGAAAATAAAAACAATGCATGCCCGAATAAAGCAAAATAAAAATTTCATATTGATTATTTCTATTGGAAAACTAAATGTTAAGTCTGTCATATGACAGGATGTTTAAAGTTGTGTAAAAGTTAGCTTAAAAAAAAATCCAATTTTAACCCCTTCCCCATGTTAAAAGAGAGAGTCCCTGTGAGTCCTTGCTAAAAGAGGAGGTTGTTAGTTCATTTCGGAATTAATTTTTCCCTCCAAAACTATACAAATTAATAAATGCAAATTTAATGCAAAGCTGGGTTATTTGCACAAATATAAAAATAACATTGCGGTTATTTGTTCACTATATAGCATATCCGAAACTACGCAGCTGGTTAAAACCAAATTTGATTCAAAATAGAATGTTACACGAGGATAAAAAAAATCTGATGTGGGCAGCATATGACTTTCCTTATATAATGCAATGAATTTACTAGTTTTGCAGTAAAAAATAGGTTATTCTTATAGTAGATACTTTTATTCTTTCCAAGATATTTAATTTTCGTCAATTAGTAGTCATTTTCATCCATTTGGCGAGATTTTTGTTATTTTGGCAACATTTGAAAAAGTCGCCAAATTCGTCGCCAAAATCTTGCCAAGCGCTATGGACTTAGAAATAAGTTATTCTTATAGCAGATAAATGACTATTGGCGTTCAAATATAAAAGTATTACTCAAATAATATTTTCTCATGAATGGAAGGAACTAGATCCACGAGAATGATGTCACCAAATTGATCGCATGATATTACATATGAAAAGTGAACATGTTTCTCAATAGTTAGTATATTTTTTTTTAATTTATGGGGTTTTTTGATAAATTTATTTGAAAAATGCAATATCTCAAGAACGGTTCATGCTAGAGTTCCAAACTTTATGTCAATCGTTTTCTAAAGAAAAATTACATAAGAAATGTCTATTTGCGTAACTTTATTAAAGGCATTGGTTTTTTGATGATTTCTTCTAAATTTCACTCGAAAATTTAGGGGTTTTCTGATAATTCGATTGTGTTTAAAAACAATAGGTTTCCAGTATACATGAATTTTAATTTTGTACCAAATTTCATTCGAATCGCTCCATTCGTTCGTGAATTATCGTCTCCACAGACTCGCTGACGGACGCACACACACATCACCTCAAAAATGTTCGATTCGTGGTCAGGGATGCTTGAAACGTGGAAAACTCGAATTCGAATTTTCGACCCGTCACAATACTTTCCTTATACATTATACTATGTATATAAGGAAAGTAATAATGAGGTTTTTGAATTTATATTTTGCGCATGTGCACTTCAAATCCAATATCAATTTTGAGCTTTATCGGATTTACACGACATTAAGCATTCTAAAGTTACGCAGTGTATAAAACTAGAACATCAAAATTCGTGGGAAATAATGCACAGCCAACCCATTTTTAACACTTTACAACAAAGTTGAAAAGTGTTTATGACTTTGTTCATTCTGTCTGTCTGTCAGCACGATAACTGCCGTAAAAATGACTTAATCAAAATGAAATTTTAGTATGTTGTTCAGACGGTCTGTAAGACCTATGGGAATATAAATGAATAATATCACCCAATTAGTTTCAGATTGAACCCGGGTTGAAAAAATGAAATACATTGAGCCCTATGGGACCAAATTTTTCAAACGGATTTAAAATTCACAAATTGCTTCGAAAATTTTCAGTAGTCTTTTAAATAAAAATTAAAATAATTACACCTCTTATATGAAGCGATCACGTGACCATGATATGAAAAGATCACGACCCACTTCAAAATGATATATGGCATCCATCTTGTCTCAAAATCGTGATTTTTAAAGTTCTTTTTAATTCATATTCAGTGTTGTATCTGTCCTAAAACCGCTTTATTTTTGCTTAAATTCTGTGCATCTACATATTGAAACAACGCAATTACAAAATATTTAAGTTTAAAATGATCATCCAAATTTGATTATTTTTACAACGAAGCCTATTTTTCACTTATGGAAAATGTAAACAGTAAAATATATAGAATGAGTTGTATAAGAATTGCTCCATTTCTTTAACGCAAAATTATTTAACTCATGGAGTCTGCATAGCTGATATGAATGAAATATTCATTGATTTTACAGAGATAAGGACGATTTTTTTTCGATGAAGTTTTAAGCATAGAATTTGATTACTTGTACCGCCATGGTCTTAAGTTTTTAAATAAAATAAATTAATATAGTATTGTGATGAATGAAATGAAAGGAAAAATGTTATTAATAAAATGCTGCTTTTAGAGAGAGCCAGGCGTGTTATATTTCAATGTCGTCATTTGAATAAATTTCAGTTGTTTTCAATGAAGTTTTCAAATATAATAAATTAATGTAGTATTGTGATAATTTTAAAAATATTACCGAGGAATATATCGCTTTTTAGAGATGTTTAAATGAAATTGCATTTAAGTTGGAAAGTGTTTCATAATCAATGCTTTATGCATGATTGACCTTTCTTGTTCAAATATGTTCTTGTAAAATTTGAAAAATAAAAAAGAATTCTGGTATTTGAAAGTCGAGTTAAGTCGCACACCAGTTTATTTTAAAGTTGGTAATGGATTGATAAGCTTAATGCTATTGAGCAGATTGATAATTACAAATATTTTTAATGATGAATCACAAATATTTTTAATGATGAATCAAGTCGAAACTGCCATTTTGTGTTCCAAATTGTTTCTTCACGTAGAACAATATTATTAAAAAAAATCTGATGTGGGCAACACATGACTTTCCTTATATAATGTAATGAATTTACTACTTTTACAGTAAAAAAATAGGATTTTCTTGTAGTAGATACTAATATTCTTTCCAAGATATTGAATTTTCGACAATTAGTCGTCATTTTCATTGATTTAGCGTCATTTTTATCCATTTGGCGAGATTTTCGTTAATTTGGCAACATTTCAAAAAACTCGCCAAGTTGGCGACATTCCGCCAAATTCGTCGCCAAAATCTCGCCAAGCGTTATGCACTAAGAAACAAGTTTTTCTTAAAGCATATAAATAACTATTGGCGTTCAAATACAAAAGTATTATTCAAAGTATCTTTTTTCAAGAATGGAACGAGCTAGATCCACGAGAAGGATGTCACTCAATTTATCGCATGGTATTACATATGAAAAGTAAACATGTTTCTCAATAGGAAATATTTTTCTTTTTATTTTATATGACTTTTTGATAATTTTTTTAAAAAATGTACAATATCTCGAGAACGGTTCACTTTAGCGTTCTAAAATTTATGTCAATCGTTTTCTAATGAAAAATTACATAAGAAATGTTTATTTGCGTAACTTTATTAGTGGTTTTAATTTTTTGACGATTTTTTCAAAATTTCATTCGAAAATTTAGGGGGGTTCTGAACATTCGATTGCGTATAAAAACAATAGGCTTCCAGTGTTTACGGATTGTGATTTTTGTACCAAATTTGTTTCGAATCGGTCCATTCGTTCGTCAGTTATCGTCTCCACAGACTCACTGACACACACACACACACACACACATACACACATACTTTCACAAACACACACGCACACACACATCACTTCAAAAATGTTTGATTCGTGATCAGGGATGCTTGAAACGTGCTCTCCCGTCGAAAACTCGAATTCGAATTTTCGACCCCGTCACAATACTTTCCTTATACATTATGTATATAAGGAAAGTAATAAGTACAAAGAAATGAAAGTTCAAAGAATGTTTTTACTCTTAGCATTTTTAACACTTTACAACACAGTTGAAAAGTTTATGACTTTGTTCATTCTGTCTGTCCGTTCGCACGATAACTGCCTTAAAAATGACTTTATCAAAATGAAATTTTAGTATGCTGTTGAGACGGTCTGTGGAACATATGGGAATGTAAATAAACAATATCACCCAATTAGTTTTGGATTGAACCAGTTGAAAAAATAAAATGCATTGAACCCTATGTGTACCAATTTTTCAAATATTTTTTAAGCGAAGTTAAAATTCATAAATTGCTTTGAAAATTTTAGGGAATATTGGAATTATCCGATAAAATATATAAAAAAAAATTTGAGCAAAGTATGTTCCGTAGTTTTTAAAATAAAAATAATAATTACACCCATATTATATAAGGAGATCACGTGACCTACTTCAAAATAAAATATGGCATCCATCTTTTTTCCCAGTGTCAAAATCGTGATCTTTAAAGGTCTTTTAAATTTATATTTATTGTTGCATGCGTTCTAAAACCGCTTTATTTTTTAGTATTTTCTGTGCATCTATAATCTACACCAACGCAATTACAATATTGAGTTTAAATGATCATCAAAATGATTATTTCTACAACGAAGCCTAATTTTAAAGTATGCAGAATGTAAACAAATCAAGCTGTAAGATGAGTTGCAGAATTATTTTAAAGCAAAATTATTTAGCTCTAGAGTCTGGAATATAAGTGATATGAATAAAATTTTCATTGATTTTACATAGAGAAGCAGACAATTTTATAGCAATGCCGTTTTGGGTGAAATTTTAAACATTGAGTTAGAAAGTACTTTTACTTCCATGGTTTTACGTTTAAGTAAAATAAATTATTGTAGTTCTGTGAAAATTAAAAAAATATCACCTCTGAATGTATCGCATTTTATAGATGTTTAAATAAAATTGCATTGCAGTTGGAAAGTGTTGCATAATCAATGCTTTATACGATTGATCTTTCTTGTTTAAACTTTCATCTTTGTACTTATTTGTACTTCTCAAAATTGTATTTTTCATATATGTATGCAAGAGTTTATAAATGTTAAATAAATATACTTTTGGGAGATATACTGAA
Organism: Amaurobius ferox; assembly: GCA_951213105.1. Classification (NCBI taxonomy): domain Eukaryota; kingdom Metazoa; phylum Arthropoda; class Arachnida; order Araneae; family Amaurobiidae; genus Amaurobius; species Amaurobius ferox. The sequence continues at coordinate 35,905,327 of OX578147.1, read as the reverse complement.
TTTCTAGTCTCCTAAGAAAATCAAAAAAGAACAATATTATTAAAATCGTAAATATTGATTAACCTTTTAAACAACAAACAAAGCACTTGGTTTCAGGTTTCTGTATCAAATCAAAATATGACTAATGACTCTCCTCATACAGTTTAATGAAACAACCCCTTCCCAATTACCAAGTCGAACGAACAAAAGTTCTTTATGTTTAACAGGCCTCCCTTAATTTAAAATTAATGCTCCTTAAATCGAGATCACAAAGTAAATCAACCCACAGAACAAACACACAGTCAAACGATTAGGTAAACAAAACAACTGCTGGTAGTCAGCCATCTGATCCTTCAAAGAACACTGGATCGCCTTATTTTAGATGATTGAACATAGACACAAAGACTTTCCTTTGTTGATGCTACAAGGAACTTTCACAGAGCTCCTCCCGTCGATTGACCCAAACAATTTACCTATATATACAGGGCAGGATAAGGGCATCGAGGTACTAGCTCTTTGGATACGGGTTAAGGTGGTCCAGAATTGGGAAGAGCGAGACATTTTGGATGCAACGGAAAAAAAAAAAAAATAAAGATCAACATTATGTTCTACATGCATGTTTGAACTGGCTGAGCATAGGGAAGTGATTTGACAGCGTTTTGATAAATAATTTTGTAAAATTAGCTAAATACCTCTATATAAGTTAAATCTCTTCAAATACTATTCACTTAATAATTGACACATTCAAACACTTCACTTAATTACTCTTTCAAACACTATTCCACTTAATATTTGACACTTTCAAACTCTATTCCACTTATTTTAAAAGACGAAATCCACGAAATTTTAAAAGCACAGTACCGTGGATCTTTTACATTATTTTTTTACTGTAAAAGGAGTACATTTATTGCACTATATAAGGAAAGTCGCGTGTGGCCCACATCAGATTTTTTTTTTTTTACTGCCTGAACTTTCGGGCTTTACAGATAAGTCTGCGAAAAAACTCTTGTGAGCCCACTAGTCATTCAATTCGAAGCATTTTAAGAAATCTAACCTGAAATGATGGATTCGCAGACTTGGGAAAATGATTGAAGTCATAAAATTCAATTTTTCATATCTCGGTAAATTTTGCTCGGAAAAATAAATTCGAATTGTTTTCAGTTTTACATATTAATAGAGGAAGAAATTTCTAGTAATTGGAAAATTTTGGATTGAAGGACTATATAAAAAAAAAAAGTTAAATTGTTTTTCTCACACAAATCCGTTTCTATATTTAAAACGGTTGCAAGAAAAATGGTAATCTTATAAGGTTTCTGTAATTGGAAGTATATATCAACGACTAACGGTTGAAGAAATAAAGGTCTTTCAGGATCACCGTATGTATACAACAGAGCAAAGTTCTTTAATATAAAGTTGGGCCATCAGTTCGGTAACCAATCAAAAAGTTGTCAGCCTGACGTCGATGAGCTTAGCATGTCGTCATTCGTGACGCCAACGAACCAGGAAGGACTTTGAGAGTCGCTGCCAAAACACAGCAAGTTTTACCGCATTATTACAATTAAAATTTGTTAATTTTGAAAGGGCAATATGCAGAAGTAAACAGCCTGCGCAGAGAGTTTTAATTGTGCTGCACCCACCTTCCTCAGTGATGTCTAAAAAGATTCTCGGTCTCTTCAGGGAGAGCGAAAACAAAATGCGCGCATTTACTATTCCCGTGACATCACATGTGCATATCCATGTAAAAAAAAAAAATTAAGTCAGTCATGCTCGGCATAGGACCCTCTACAACAGAGTACCTATACAGAATAAAACTGTAAAAACTTCGTTTAAAGCAACATACATCGCAAATATAAATGTTATTTTAGACGAAGAGTTTATGATTTTATTTCATTTTAACAGTTTGAGTTGTACTTACCATACATACAAAATGTTTCAAAAATATTGCATGACAAAATATCCCTTGAACGATTGGTTACGAACGCATGGTCCCAATTTTGAGAAATATTTCAAATAAGATAGACTTCCAGACTACGACAGTTTCGATCACGTGTCAGTTTAGTAAAAAAGCACAAAATTGAACTTTCTATGCGGGCCCTATGCAAATGAATTGTCAATTAGCAAATCGTTCATTATTCATTTAAAAATTATTTTAAGAAGAAACAGGTTCTCTAATATGCAAAATTGAAAAAATTGTCAAAGTTTAGGGACTTAAACTACTTTTACCCGATCTAAAGAAACTGCGAAAACATAGATATCAGGGGCCGTACAAAAATTGAATCTCATTAGATAAAATTTCCATTCGAAAACTTATCACTACTTATCGTTTCCAAAAGTTTTATACAGTCCGCAATTATCAGTAAAAATGTTTACCAATGATATCTAGTAATTTTAATCGTACGACAATGGAACTTTTCTTGTTTGAATAATTTTTGAATTTTTATAATTGAAATTTTTTTTCTAGAAGTTCTCCATAAAAAAAGTTTTGTACTTTTTTACTTATATTTTGTACTTCTGATAAATGTAAAATCAAAATTTGCATATATTTAATCGTGCAATCTATTTAAAACGCCCTTTCGTATATACTACTACAGAATACTGTATACATCCTTGTATTGAGCACATAATATTATATACTACTTTATGCTCGATATAAGGTAAAAATACTGGCAACCACCAAAATAATAAACAAGGCATGCAGCTATTTATAAATTCAGTTATCTATCGAAAACTTACTTGAAAAGTATGCAGCACTTGGCTCTCAACTTATTCAGGCACAGTCATGAGTCGATGGAAAACCTGGAGTAACTGAACAAAACCACGAGTCATGATGGGTGGAACACAAATGGGCTCAAAATAAAAATATCGTCACTAATATTAGTACATCTTCGGAAAGCACCTCTGAAATTGTCATTCTACATTATTTGACTAACAAAGAAGGCAACAGTAGGACATCACATGAAATGGTGCTGCCACCTTCGGCCGTTGGCTCCTGTCGATTCTTGGTCAGGACTTTTCGCTTGGCACTTTAGCACGTAGTTTTCTCCTCCATTGTTATCCCAGAATTCTTGTCCGTTAGCTACGTACCTAAGTGCAAAAACAAGTTTCTGTCCGTTAACCATGTGCGGTATGTGTAGATGGAAACTAAATTTGTCCGAAAATCCGTCGCAGGATGCCGGCACATAGTCCGCATCAAGATCCGTGTGAACCGCCCATTCGGTTGTCGTATACCGAACTTGGACAAGCTTCTCGAAGCCCAGATTTAGGACCCGTACGACTCCGGTGATGCGCATGTCGTTTACGACTGCGTCCTCTAAGCACACTTTCTGCTGCCTAACCTTGTCCAAAAAATGGGGATTTGTCCCGGGTGCCTCAAATTGAGGAACAAAACGGTATCCAGCCTGGGACAGTCCCGGTGTGTTGGCGCTCCAGGAAAACTGAGGAGTGCTTTGCGAAGTCGGCACTTTTAAATCTGCAAATGCTGACTGAGGAACTATGGGAGCGTCGTCATCTTTAGCAAAATGCCGAATGGCCTCGAGGTCAAGACCCAAGACATCAGCAAATCGTACAAACTTTTTGCGACTTGGAGTGCCCGGTGGGGTCTTGCCAGTTTTCAACGATGTGCTTCGAACAAGTCTTGGGCACGGTTCAGGGGGTGACAAAAGATCTTTATTAGTAGACGCAGACGATAGAGTAGACGATATACTGGTGTCCTCTTTCTCTTCTGTCACTTCTTCACTCGGACTGTTCATGCAGTTCTCATCGGACTGATTTGACTGGATGAGTTTAAGACGAGTTCGAAGCTGGTCGGCTAAGGGACTTTCGTCCTCCCTATAATCGTAAGTGGGACTCGCCAATTCGGAAACGGTTTCGACGCTATTGGACGTAGTGCTGCTCGGCTCTTCGGTTTCGATGGTCAAGGCAGGGGAATCGGACTGAACTTCAGATTCGGTTTCGATGGTCAAGGCAGGTGAGTCGGACTGAACTTCAGTTTCAGATGCGAAGGATTCTGGAGGAGAGTCGGGCCTCCAAACATGGTTCTCCTCTTTACATTTTTCTGAAAAGAGAAAGGTAAAAGTTTTAGACATATAGACATTATCTATTGCTTTACTTAATACATTAGCATAATACATATATCAATTCCATCTTTACAATAATGATTTTGTAAAACACAGATGGTTTGAATGTTTTTATTGGAAATGCCTTAATTAGCATTTCCTGAAATAACAGATCTTAACACTAAACGTACCATAACCGGTCAAATGACCAGTTGTAAACTTCCTATTAGAAAATTCGCATATAATGTTACCAATTTTTCTCACTTGACTTCATGACTTTTATATTAAATGCATACAATCATTTTTTCAATATTTATTACTTTCCTTATATACATAATGTATAAGGAAAGTATTGTGACGGGATCGAAAATTCGAATTTTCGACGGGAGAGCACGTTTCAAGCATCCCTGATCACGAATCGAACATTTTTGAGGTGATGTCTGTGTGTGTGTGTCAGTGAGTCTGTGGCGACGATATCTCACAAACGAATGGAGCGATTCGAATGAAATTTGGTACAAAAGTCACAATCCGTGAATACTGGAAGCCCATTGTTTTAAAACACAATCGATTGTTCAGACCCCCCCCCCCTAAATTTTCGAGTGAAATTTTGAAAAAATCATCAAAAAATCAAAACCTTTAATAAAGTTACGCAAATAGACATTTCTTATGTAATTTTCCTTAGAAAACGATTGGCAAACTTTAGAACGCTAGCATGAACCGTTCTCGAGATATTGCACATTTTTCAAATAAATTTATCAAAAAATCCTATAAATTAAAAAAAATATTAACTGTTAAGAAACATGTTCACTTTTCATATGTAATACCATGCGATAAATTTGGTGACGTCATTCTCGTGGATCTAACTCATTCCATTCACGAGAAAAGATACTTTGAGTAATAATTTTGTATTTGAAAGCCAATAGTCATTTATCCGCTGTAAGAATAACTTATTTCTCCATCCATAACGTTTGGCGAGATTTTGGCGACGAATTTAGCGGAATGTCGCCAACTTGGCGACATTTTAAAATGTTGCCAAGTTAACGAAAATCTCGCCAAATGGATAAAAATGACGCTAAATCAATGAAAATGGCGACTCATTGAAAAAAATTCAATATCTTGGAATATAAGTATAAGTATCTACTATAAGAATAACATTTTTTTTAACTGTAAAAGTAGTAAATTCATTGTATTATATAAGAAAAGTCATGTGCTGCCCACATCAGATTTTTTTTCTTCTTGCGTTTTTACGAAAAGATGCATAGTCTACCGTTATTTATCACCACCGGTCATTTGACCGGGAGAAAAATGTATTGCCTTATTAGTTTATCGGGTCAGAAAATATTCCACATATTTTCCTGCACATTTCACATATTTTCATCAGTTTCCTGCACATTTCACATATTTTCATCAGTTTCCTGCACATTTCTGCCAGGACTGTTGCATAGCAAGTTCAATTTAAAATAATTGTGTATTAAAATTTCAATAAAGTGCATAAAATTTCTAGTTACAAGAGAAGGTGAGAAAAACTAAAAAGTATTACTAGTTAGTTTATATTTTGTTTTTACAGCGGTACTTCATTCCGAATTTTCACCCTGAAAAAATGTCGAAACATTCAAGACACACCAAGTTCTTGGAGAAATTAAATAACGATACCGACGATGAGGAGAATATTGTGAATATAATACGTAGAGGACGAAAAAGAATGAGATTGCTCTCAAGTTCTGAAGATGAGAATGAAAAAATGAGCAGTATATTTCGATTGATGGCACTGTTTGGGAAGAAATACAAATAGGGGCTACGTCTGGGAGAGCATAACATTTCATAACATTTTCAGGGAAGAATCAGGTCTAACGGTATATGCAAAACGTATTATAAAAGGTAAAGTGAAGACTGCATTTTCGTTGATAATTGACCACCATATTGTGAAACATAAGAGCATGCACAATAGAAGAAGCAAATAGTTTCAGGAACCGAATGGAGTCTATTACTTTAAAGTTACTTTGTTTAATATTTCCTTACTAAAATCAATATTACATATTACCTGCATTCAATCAGAAAAAATAAAGTTTATCTAAAAACCGGTCATTTGACCTGTTACGGTACTAATAGGAATATATTGAGTTTCGGTACGTTTAGTGTTAAATGATAGTTTGAAATAAACATCATAAAGAACAAGAAAGATCAATCATGCTTAAAGCATTGATTATGAAACGCTTTCCAACTTCAATGCAATTTTATTTAAACAAGTCTAAAATGCAATACATTCCTCGGTAATATTTTAAAACTTATCACAATACTACATTAATTTATTATATTTGAAAACTTAAACCTTCATCGAAAAAAATGAACTACATTTAAATGACGGCATTGAAATATAAATTGCCTGGTTTAAACATCTCTAAAATGCGATACCTTCCTCGGTATTAATTTTAGAATTATCATAATACTACGATAATTTATTATATTTGAAAACTTCATAGAAAACAACTGAAATTCATTCAAATGACGTCATAGAAAAAATAACACGCCTAGCTCTCTATAAAAGCAACATTTCATTCATAAATAATTTCCCATTCATGTCATTCTTCACAATACTACAATAATTTATTTTATTTAAAAATTAAGACCATGGAGCTACAAGTAATTAAACTCTATGCTTAAAACTTCATCGAAAAAATCGTCCTTCTCTTTGTAAAATCAATTAATATTTCATTCATATCAGCTATGCAGACTCCATGGTCTAAATAATTTTGTGTTAAAGAAATACAGCAATTCTAATACAACTCATTCTACATGTTTTGCTGTTTACATTTTACATAAGTGAAAAATGGACTTCGTTGAAGAAATAATCAAATTTGGATGATCATTTAGACTCAAATATGTTGTAATTGCGTTGTTTCAGTATGTAGATGCACAGAATTTAAGCAAAATAAAGTGGTTTTAGGACGGATTCAACACTCAATATGAATTAAAAAGAACTTTAAAAATCACGAATTTGAAACAAGATGGATGCCATATATCATTTTGAAATGGGTCATGTGATCTTTTCATATCATGGTCACGTGATCGCTTCATATAAGAGGTGTAATTATTATTTTAATTTTTATTTAAAAAAACTACTGAATATATTTCGCTGAATTTATTTTTATATGTTTTATGGAACAATTTGAATATTACCTAAAATTTTTGAAGCAATTTGTGAATTTTAAACCGCTTAAAAAATGTTTGAAAAATTAGGTACCATAGGGCTCAATGTATTTCATTTTTTCAACCCGGATTCAATCCAAAACTAATTGGGTGGTATTATTCATTTATATTCCCATAGGTCCTACAGACCGTCTGAACAACATACTAAAATTTCATTTTGATTAAATCATTTTTACGGCAGTTATCGTGCTAACGGACAGACAGACAGAATGAACAAAGTCAAACACTTTTCAACTTTGTTGTACATTGTTAAAGTCATAAACACTTTTCAACTTTGCTGTAAAGTGTTAAAAACGAACAACATAAAGATCAGTACTTTAAGCGCTACGGACCACCGAATCAGACTATAAATAATTAAGAAATACAGATTTAAATACAAGAAAATGTTTATAATATTTCAATACAAGTATTCGGGCATTGGAAAGATGCACTCTTTCTGGCTGGTTTTCCTACGAATTCTAGACTTTGTCATGGAGTAGTGTAATACGGCCGTTTATCGAAGTCAAAGGCACGAAACAGCGGTTCTGTATTCTAGAGCCTGAGGCTCCCTATGATGAATCAACATTTTTGCAAATAATTAAAAAATAAGACAACTGCCATAAAATACATATTTCAAAATTACTCATCACCGGAAACCGCAGGCTCTTCAACTCCAGACCTAGGTACTGATTTGATAACCTCCGATAAATAATAGAACTGAGCGACTGTGGTAAATTTTTGGCACTTGCGAGATGAAACAACGAGTTCTAGGTGAAAAGTACACAATGGCGCCCCTAATGAGAAAGATGGTAAACAATATTTTTTATTATAAATGTTTAAATATTGATTTTTTTTTTTTTAATATGAAATAAATTCAGAGTATAAACAAACATTTTTTCTAGAAATTTGTTTGCTTTTCATTTTGAAATTTTAAACAAGTGAACAGACCCACTAAGCGGCAAGTCGTTTCTGTCTCCAGTGGCAAACACGATACGATTCTTTATAAAAACAAAAGCAAGATGCGATCATGTTTACTACTGCACGACCGGCTAACAAAAACCACATTCGATGGGAAAGTCAACTAAATCAGAAAATCTCATTTAAAGTTTTAAATGCTTTGCTTACGTTCAAAAAATTTTTATTTGAATTTCAAAATATTTTATTCACTTTTACATATACGAATTTAAATTAATTTAATATAAAGAAAAATATTTAAATATTTATTTTTAACCCTTTCACGAATAGCGCCGGTTATATTCGGCAACCACTAAATGTGTCGCATTGGCTAGCGCCGGCTATATCCGACATCCACTAAATGCTTCACCCTGGCTAGCGCCGGCTACATTAGACTCCATTAAATGAGTCGCATTGGCTAGGGACATTTACAGTAACGATATGCGAATTGGACACCATGCATTTACCTAGCGCACACAAGAAAAAATTCTTGATACGAGTAAAGTGTATTTGTTTTCTACCTTTTTGTGGAGTATCATAGTTAAAAGTAAAGTAATTAACGTGTACGGTGTGCACTAAAGACACGACGACCCATTCATTGGTGGCGTACCGACGGATAATTTCGCCGTAGCGAAAAAGTTAAGATCCACCCCTTACCTTGATAGTGGTATGCATACTTTTCTCTTTTACAATGGTTGGTCTAGACGGGAAAAAAATTGGGAGGCAGGGACATTTCTGCAATGCATTTTCCAAACTTTAAGGCTAAATCAAATATTTTTCAATAAGAATAAAATGAAAAGGTTGTTTATACAAGTTATTCAAGAGCAAAGTACGTTCCGTATGGAGGAAAAATTATATGAGCCTAGTATACCTGCGAGCCTTGGAAAACATTTGTTCAAAACATTCACTTTCTTCTTGTTTTAATTTCACACGCCCTTCTCTGTTGTTTCATCATAACAATAGCTGCTAACCACATCTTTCACTATAGCGATTTTCATACCGCCAAATAAAGTAAAACTATGCATTTCAAATTAAAATTTAGTTGAGGTTGACGTAAAACATTCTCATTGATACATTAACTCATTTGACAATTGCAAAATGTTGTTGAGACTCAGACCGTCCGACCTACCAGAAAGGTGTAAGGTAACCGTTTGGACGACCGGGAAGTGCCACCCAATTTAGACCGGAACCCAGTGGGGGAGGTCCGTACCCTCCCTTCCCCTACCACCAACCTCTCGGAAAGACTTACGGACCCACATGTTTAATGTGATCGTACTCAGCATGAACACGGCGGCTGTTGTGACAGCGTGCAAATCCAGCCCGCAAACCACCGGGCTACCGCGTCCGAAATATGCCAACAGCACGCGGTGTTCCCAGGTGGTCACCCACCCAAGTATTAACCGCGCCCGATGCTGCTTGACTTCGGTGATCTAACGAGAACCGGTGTTTTCACAATTGCAAAATGTTTTATATTTAAACTACACTATGGGGCAATAATACCAAAACATGTTGCTGATAATAACATCCAAGTTTAGGTGACATTGAGTTATGTAAATACAATTTTAAATATAAATGCCAGAATATATAAACTTATCTGCTTTGGATACAAAAACCGCAAACCGTCTACAGAATTCTATTCAAGCTAAGTAAAACTGGCGATTGTAATAGTTTGACAAATTATAAACAATATTTACTACAGTTACGATAACTGTTACTACGTTAATCGGACAACATATTTAATTAAGTCCCATTTATAAACTTATCTTTGAGAAGGATTAAATATATTCTTACCTATTTGCGAACTTTAAAAGTTACTAACTTAAAAATTAGAAAAACAAAAAACAATACCCCAAGAAAGGCATGAATTGCATCCCTCTCAATGGTCCTATTTGCATTCCATTGTAAAGTTATAAATAGGATCCATGCTTTACCTTCTCATCATTGAACATACTTTCAATTTTATGACATAGTGGTTTAGTCAAAGAGTGGCAAGCCGTAATATTTCTGAAATGCATTTTTCTACATTTTACAGCCAAAACAAATGCATTTACAATAACAATGAAATAAAACAAGAAAGATCAATCATGCATAAGCATTGATTATGAAACACTTTCCAACTGAAATGCAATTTCATTTAAAAATTTCTAAAATGTGATACATTCAGTGGTGATATCTTTTACATTATCACAGTACTACAGTAATTTATTATACTTAAATATTTAAAACTGTATCAAAATATAAATCATCTGATTCTTTATGCAAAATCAATGAATATTTCATTCATATAACTTGCATTCCAGACTCCAGAGCTAAATAATTTTGTGTGAAAAAAATTCAGCAATTCTTATGTAATTCATCTTACAATCGCTTGAGATATTTGCATTCTGCATATGTTAAAATTAGGCTTCGTTGAAGAAATAATAAAAGTTTAGGGATCATTTAAAATCACAACTATTGTAATTGTATAGGCACGGAATTTAGATACACAGATAATATATGTGTGTATGTACTCAAAGTATTGGAATCGTGCCGAAGATCGGAACTCGAATTTTCAAAGGATCTACACGTTTTGGGACTTCTAGAACACGAAAAAACTATTTTTAGGAAGACGCCTGTGTGTGTAAGGGTGTATCTGTGTATGTTTCTGTGTGGATATTACATCCACTCTAATTGAAAAACTAATGGACCGAATTTCATACAATTTGGTAGGTATGTTTTTTGTGGGAAATCCTGATGTTCATTAGATTATAGTACGATTCGTAAAAAAAGAATCTGTCTTCTTTGCGAAATGGCCGCAGGAATTGCCTTTATCCACTCTAGCTAAAAACTAATGGAACAAATTTAACAAAATTTGGTGTATAATATTTCAATAACCTACAAGTGATTTATATACCAAATTTAACAAAATTTTGTATATAAATCATTTGTAGGTTATTCTAGTACGATTCGGAAAAAAGGAACTGGCTATTTTTTCGAAATGGCCCGCAAAAATAGTTATATATAAAAAATAAAAGACTACGTGTGATCGATTATATCAATTAAATTCCTATTTTATACGTGATTTTTGACAACAAAAAGAATATGACTAACCCCATTACTCTAGGACTAGCCGTTCTTGAGATATTCTAATTTTTTCGCGTTTTCGCTACGCCACCTTTGACAATAAGTCCAGCTATCAAATGAGAACCAAATTTAAGTTTAACGTGTAAATTCAATGTCATTTAAAATACTTATGGTTGTTATTTTATGCAGATAAACTCAAATTATTATTGAATAAATAAAGAGAACGAATATGAGTCTGCAGGGAAAGACATGTGCTGTCCACATCAGAATTTTTAACAATATTACAACAATGATTTATAGAAGTGAACGGGGATTATTTTTAGGCCATTTCGAAAAAAATGTATGATCTATATTTAAAGATCCATCAAATTTTTGTCGAATAAAATGTTCAACAAATTTAAGCTGTGTACCAAATTTTAACTCTCTAGGACGTAGGAAAGTGCATTAAAAATGCCATCAAATAAGTATATCATGAAGAGTTATATAAAATTTTAAAAAAATGAAAAATTGTTATCTACCAAATTTATTTTAAAATGTGAAGCCTCTCCCATATGCAATACGTTTAAACAAATGGAAAGATATTTATTATATAATATATCTCTTTTCTTTCTGGAAGATATCCCAAAGTCAGAATTTAATTGAATTTGTTTTTTTCCCTATATCAAATAATTTTTAATTAAAAAAACTACTTAGCATATTTTACTGAATTTTTATTTTATATATTCTATGGGATAATGTGAATATTTCTTAAAAATTTCGAAGCAATTCGTGAATTTTAAATTTACTTGAAAAATTAGGTCCCATAGGGTTCAATGTATTTCATTTTTTCAACCCGGGTTCAATAAAAAACTAATTGGGTGATATTATTTATTTATATTCCCATAGGTCTTAAAGACCGTCTGAACAACATACTAAAATTTAATTTTGATAAAGTCATTTTTACGGCAATTATCGTGCTAACGGACAGACAGACAGAATGAACAAAGTCAAACACTTTTGAACTTTGTTGTAAAGTGTTAAAAATTGGTTTATTCAATATCAAAGTGCGTAGTGGACGTAAAAACACAATTCTACAATTATATGCAATATTTTATATAAAATCTCATTCTATAATACGTTCAATTGAAAACCAGATGCAACACAGCGTTATATATATATATATATATATATATATAATTATTCCAATACCATTTAAGCACTTTTCACTCAAAAACTTTTTTCCAGTTGCACAAAAAGAATTCTATATTACCCTCCACACCATGTTCCCTCGCTGATAGCCTCCAACCACTTTTCGCAGTTTACTTTCGAAGCGATAACAGGGCACCAGGAAAATGCATTTAAAAATCGCATCCTGATGCCGATCACTGTCAATAAGTAACTGGAAAGCTGCCAAATTCGGACGGTGAATATTTTCAGGAGTTACATCCGACTTCCGCGTCGAAGAATTTCAGAGAAGGTAAACTAGACGTACATATAATTTGGAGACAGGTTAATGCTGCTAGAGGAATGTGGGACCCCAGGGCCTCGCTTGTGTTCATGCTTCCAACCAATCATTTTAAAGTTCATATTTACCATTAACAGGAAATAAATCTTCAAAGTAAATACAAATGTTATTGTGCAGAATTCTAGATGCAGATAATTTTTTTTTTATTATTTTGCTGTAATCAAGTTCCATAGGGTTCAATGTATTTCCTTTTTACAACCCGGATTAAATCCGAAACTAATCGGGCGATATTATTTATTTTCATTCCCATATGTCCCACAGACCGTCTCAACAATATACTAAAATTTCATTTTGATAAAGTTATTTTTACGGCAGTTATCGTGCGAACGAACAGACAGAATGAACAAATTCATAAACACTTTTCGACTATGTCGGAAAGTTAATAAATTAACAAGAAAGATCAATCATGCTTAAAAAATTGATTATGAAACGCTTTCCAACTTCAACGCAGTTTTATTTAAACATGTCTAAAATGCAATACATTCCTCTGTAATATTTTAAAACTTATCACAATACTACATTAATTTATTATATTTGAAAACTTAAACCTTCATCGAAAAAAATGAACTTCATTCAAATAACGGCATTGAAATATAAATTGCCTGGTTTAAACATCTCTAAAATGCGATACATTCCTCGGTAATAATTTTAGAATTATCATATTTGAAAGCTTCATCAAACACAACTGAAATTCATTCAAATGACGTCATAGAAAAAATAACACGCTTGGCTCTCTCAAAAGCAGCATTTCATTCATAAATAATTTCCCATTCATGTCATTCATCACAATACTATAATAATTTATTTTATTTAAAAATTAAGACCATGGAGCTACAAGTAATTAAACTCTATGCGTAAAACTTCATCGAAAAAAATCGTCCTTCTCTTTGTAAAATCAATGAATATTTTATTCATATCAGCTATGCAGACTTCATGAACTAAATGATTTTGTGTTAAAGAAATACAGCAATTCTAATGCAACTCATTCTACATATTTTGCCGTTTACATTTTACATAGTTGAAAAATAGGCTTCGTTGTAGAAATAATCAAATTTGGATAAGCATTTAAACTCAAATGTACTGTAATTGATTTGTTTCAGTATGTAGATGCACAGAATTTAAGCAGAAATAAAGTGGTTTTAGGACGGATACAACACTCAATATGAATTAAAAAGAACTTTAAAAATCACGATTTTGAGACAAGATGGATGCCATATATCATTTTGAAGTGGGTCATGTGATCTTTTCATATCATGGTCACATGATCGCTTCATATAAGAGGTTTTATTTTAATTTTTATTTAAAAAACTACTGAATATATTCCGCTGAATTTTTTTTTTATATATTTTATGGAACAATTTGAATATTACCTAAAATTTTCGAAGCAGTTTGTGAATTTTAAATCCACTTAAAAAATGTTTGAAAAATTAGGCCCCATAGGGCTCAATGTATTTCATTTTTTCAACCCGGGTTCAATCCAAAACTAATTGGGCGATATTATTCATTTATATTCCTATAGGTCCTACACACCGTCTGAACAACATACTAAAATTTCATTTTGATTAAGTCATTTTTACGGCAGTTATCGTGCTAATGGACAGACAGAATGAACAAAGTCATAAACACTTTTCAACTTTGTTGTAAAGTGTTGAAAACTTCGTTTCAAGCAACATACAGCACAAAATTAATAGTGCCGATCGGATTCGAAAGCCTTTTCCAGAACAAGCAAGAAACGCAACTTTCACTCGTCAAAGCAAGATCGGCAACTAATATTTGAGCAACAACCGTGACAAACAGGGAAAGGGTATTGCCAACGGCGAAAGAGGAAAAAACATGGAATAAGGACGAGTAGGACAATATGAATGAACAATAAAATACCAAAAAATATTCTTTGTTGGACGTTCACTTTTCTCTTTGGCATTTTACAGTTCATTCATATTGTCCTACTACTCATTCCTTACTCCACTGTTTTTCCTCTTTGTCTTCACGCTGTTGGCAACTTTCTTTCCCTGCATCAGTCACGTGTTGTTCTTGCATCAGTTGGCGAGTGAAGGTTGCCCTTCTTGTTTTTCTTGACGAAGGAGGTTGTCTTCGAAAACCGATTGACCTTTAATTTTGTGTTGCTTTAAAAGAAAATTTATTTTCTTTAAACGTCATTGCATAATAATACAAATTACACAATATACATTAATCAGCACTGTCGTAATAAATGTTGCAAAATTTCTTAAATATTGGGAACATAACATAGAATTAATACACAAGTCACATATATGGAACCTCTCACCAAAAACTGTTCATTCAAGTTCTACGGCGCTAATTCGTGTTCCTCAGCCCAATTTTTCAGATGCTCTATACCAAAAGAGGGTCACTTGCTGTCTCAATTTGCACCGAAATCAAATAAGCACTTAGATTAACCCAAAACTTAAACTGCAAAATTTGTGTAGCTCAACTCAACTCTTTTATTCCAGAACCTATTTTAAGCAGCTTGAGAATTTATTTTTTACGGGAAAAATTTTGAGAAATCTGTATTAATGGTCTAAATTATCCCAATTATAGCATGTTGTCTTTCATTTTAAAGAGCTTGAAAAAAATATTTCAATCTTCTATATAATAAAAGGCAATGTCTGTGTGTGTGTCTGTCTGTCTGTCTGTCTTATACACTATACGTTCAGCGACCGCGCGTCGGAGAGCTACGAAATTTTGCAATCGCAGACCCGGGGGGGGGGTGGGAAGGGGACACGTGAAAACCGATTTTTAAAATTTTAATTATTTTTTTTGTTATTTAATGTTTTATGCGATTTCGACCGTTTTTTGCCATTTTTGCCCTTTTTTCTCCACGATCCGGACATCGTAGGAAAAAACAAATCACACCATCGGAAAGAGCAGAGAATTTCGAGTAAAAATATATCAATTTCAAATCTCAGAGATAAATTCTAATATTTTTTTATGATTTTAAAGCAAAAGTCACTTTTGACTCAAAAAAACAATTTTTGGTTTTTAAATTCTCGCATAGTAAAAAGTACTCATAATTTCGACTAATAATTTACATTTTTAGAAAGGTCAAACATCTGGCATTCTTACAAGTCCAATCTGGTCAGGAAATATTCCGTATTGCCCACAGGATCGGGATTTTAAAAGTTTCCGAATTTAAATTTCTCGCCGTTCCGCTCGGCGTGCCGTTTCGTTTCTCCCCCGCTGAAGTAGGGAAGGTGGTGGGTGGGGACGTCAAGGTGGAGGTGACGTCACGGTTCTGAATTTAAATGAAATAAGAGCTTAACATATGCACTGTAGAAATTATTATATTTATATTTTAAATGATGGAACGATATGGATTTTTTAAATGGATATTTTAATTTTATGGATATTTTAAATGATGGAACGATGGATATTTTAATTTTATGGATATTTTAAATGATGGAACGATGGATATTTAAATTTTATGGATAATTTAAATGATGGAATGAGGATGATGGAATTAAGAGCTTAGAGAGCATATGGTCATTTTAAATTGTAAATTAGCGCGCGGGAAGTTAGCGGTAGGCCCGGGTACGATTCCCGCCACCGCCAAAACTGCCGAAGTGTTCACGCG
This sequence comes from Amaurobius ferox, assembly GCA_951213105.1. NCBI lineage: Eukaryota > Metazoa > Arthropoda > Arachnida > Araneae > Amaurobiidae > Amaurobius > Amaurobius ferox. Next base: position 35,888,997 of record OX578147.1, on the reverse strand, counting down.
GAATACGATCACGTTAAACATGTGGGCCCGTAAGTCCTTCCGAGAGGTTGGTGGTAGGGGAAGGAGGGTACGGTCCCTGTGGATGCCTCCTTCACAGGGTTCCCGTCTAAATTGGGTGAATATAAAGAAAGTTGCGGAGGGCGAGGCAGCCCAGTGGTTAGCGCTCAGGAATTGCACTCGGTAGGCCCGGGTTCGATTCCCGCCACTTCCAAAACTGCCGCCGTGTTCACGCGGAGTACGATCACGATAAACATGTGGGTCCGGAAGTCCTTCCGAGAGGTTGGTGGTAGGGGAAGGAGGGTACGGTCCCTGTGGATGCCTCCCTCACAGGGTTCCCGTCTAAATTGGGTGAATATAAAGAAAGTTGCGGAGGGCGAGGCAGCCCAGTGGTTAGCGCTCAGAAATTGCACTCGGTAGGCCCGGGTTCGATTCCCGCCACTTCCAAAACTGCCGCCGTGTTCACGCGGAGTACGATCACGATAAACATGTGGGTCCGGAAGTCCTTCCGAGAGGTTGGTGGTAGGGGAAGGAGGGTACGGTCCCTGTGGATGCCTCTCCCACTGGGTTCCGTTCTAAATTGGGTAAATAAAAAGAATGTTATGGAGATAGTCGCTGGGGGCGAAGAAGCCCAGTGGTTAGCGCGCGGGAATTGCACTCAGTAGGCCCGGGTTCGATTCCCAAAATTGCCGCCGTGTTTACGCGGAGTACGATCACGTTAAACATGTGGGTCCGTGAGTCCTTCCGAGAAGTTGGTGGTAGGGGAAGGAGGGTACGGTCTAAATTGGATGAATAAAAAGAAAGTTATGGAGATTGTCGCGTAGGGCAAAGTAGCCCAATGGTTAGCGCGCGGAAATTGCACTCGGTAGGCCCGGGTTCGATTCCCAAAATTGCCGCCGTGTTTACGCGGAGTACGATCACGTTAAACATGTGGGTCTGTAAGTCCTTCCGAGAGGTTGGTGGTAGGGGAAGAAGGGTACGGTCCCTGTGGATGCTTCTCCCACTTGGTTCCGGTCTAAATTGGGTGAATAAAAAGAAAGTTATGAAGAATATCGCGGAGGGTGAAGTACCCCAGTGGTTAGTGCGCGGGATTTGCACTTGGTAGGCCCGGGTTCGATTCCCAAAATTGCCGAATAAAAATAAAGTTATGGAGATTGTCGCGGATGGCACGGTAGCCCAGTGGTTAGCGCGCGGGAATTTCACTCGGTAGGCCCGGGTTCGATTCCCGCCATTGCCAAAACTGCAGCCGTGTTCACGCGGAGTACGATCACGTTAAACGTGTGGGACTGCAAGTCCTTCCGAGAGGTTTGTGGTAGGGGAAGGAGGGTACGGTCTCTTTGGATGCCTCCCCCATTGGGTTCCGGTCTAAATTGTGTGGCACTTCCTGGCCTTCCAAGCAGTTACCTTACACCTTTCTGGTAGGTCGCGCCAACGAGTTTGCCACGGTCAGAATTTTCAAGGGTAGCGAACAGGCTGGTCGCCAAAGGCGGCTGGTTTATAATAAGTTTGACAATTCACATCCCATCGGGAAGCAACTTGCCCCCCGCGTCGGGGGGGTGGAGTGGGGAGTGAGGTACTAATGGCGTCACGAATAAAAATTGCATCATGGCTATTTTTTACTACAATGATTGAAAATGTTACGTTTTGTTATCATTGAGCCATAAATAACCTCTTATGTATACTTATGCCCTATTTTGTTCTATTCTACCATACTAAACAAATATAAAATTTAAATTAAATTTAGAAGTTTCCTATCGAATTTCAGAAAATGTTATGTAGTTCTAGATTTCTCGATACCAAAGTCGGATATACAGTTTCGTGACAATCCATTAATATTTGTGGCAGCTATGGTGTACACAAGAAATCGACCACAGACAGACAGCTATCACTCTAAAAATGGTAAAATCGTGCTCACGAGGTCCTATAAACATATATTGGCATAAAAATCTCGACATCGAAAATTTTTGTGAAAACAATACTTTATACTATATTTCATAGTATAAGAAAGCAAAAATACGTCTAATAGTTCTTACGAAAAAACCAAACTTATGTTGTGAACGTGCAATATTCCTTAATCGGAATCTTTACTTTTGAGAACAAGACTGAGAAAACACCCGTGCAGGCTTTTCTATGACGTGAACGTAGGGTTTCCAGAATTCCGAAACTCTAAGAAGGGTTGTCAAATTTGGCGATTTATGGCTAATTTGGCGAGAAGCACCTCAAAATAACGATTATTCTACGTGATTATAGAAACTTCTGGAAAATTTTTTTCTTTGTTCTTTTTATAGACTCTTAAGAGTCTATAAAAAAGAACCATTACTCAATCGGAGAGGAATTGACATGATACAAGCTACATTGAACTGTGATTTTCGTCAATGTTTCGAGAATAGCAGCAGCTCTTTGTTGTTGTTGAGACCCAGACCGTCCGACCTACCAGAAAGGTGTAAGGTAACTGTTTGGACGGCCGGGAAGTGCCACCCAATTTAGACCGGAACCCAGTGGGGGAGGCATCCACAGGGACCGTACCCTCCTTCCCCTACCACCAACCTCTCGGAAGGACTTACGGACTCACATGTGCACAAATTCTAATATTTAAAATTAACCAAGTAAATGTTATAACTACTTACCATAAAATATTATTGTCTACTTGTCCATCATAAATACTGTTTATCTAGTCAATATTGTATCAAAAGTTAAAAATGTTAACAAGAAACTTATGTCAAAAATATAGCCTTGAATTGTTCCCTATAAGACATTTTGTTAAAACTTGTCCCTTTCCAATGTAACCTCCCTTTTTGAATTTCAATAAACGCTCCGCGGCTGCTCGGTGTCCGTGGGGGACGGTCTCCGTTAACAAAAATTTTTCCCGGCCATCCACCCAGCTGCTCTAAGTCCTCGGACGAGTCGGATGGTCAGGGCTTTCGGACCCACATGTTTAACGTGATCGTACTCTGCGTGAACCCGGCGGTAGTTTTGGCAGTGGCTGGAATCGAACCCGGGCCTACCGAGTGCAACTCCAGCGCGCTAACCAATGGGCTACCGCGCCCCAGCAGCTCTTTGTGAAATGACTTTCGTCAATGTTTCGATAATAGTATCAGTTATTTAGTGAAATTAGCGAAGCATTTAAGTGGTGTTTTTACTGTATATTGTTACAGTTTAGGCGGTGCTTGTGAATAAACGTGTTAGTTATCCAGAAGTTTAGATACATTCTTTGATCTTGAGCACGCACACACGATTTCAAAGGATACGACGTAACACACGCAGTAAATGGAGAAACAAAAGAGATATACGTCAAGATAAGCGATTGATTCGTGTTTCTACACCGCTCAAACCGTGTAAATTGAAAACTCGAATTCGAATTTTTGACCCCTGCATACAATACTTTCGCGCACAAACTATGTTACACCAAAAGTAAAAAGCAAGAATATAAACTATGAGATTAAAATTGCTCTATAACTCTTCCGCAGAATCATGCGGTAATGCGCATATAATTCAAAGTAGGAGAATTGTGCTTATGACAGCTGGCAAAATTGATTGGAGGACAAATAAAAATGGCGATGTCTGGGGCATCTGTCAGCTATTCCAGTTAATAACCTTAAACAATTTATCTTCAGACATAATTTGATTATTTATCCGAAATTATTTAGAACATAAAACATGAGAGTACTACAGAAAATATCTGGAGTGGGATTCTCCACTCAACTTTCTCATACTAGAATTAATCTTTTCAAACGTTACCAGAAAAAATTTAAAAAATCGATATCGTAGATTCAAATGATTAAAACTATAACTTGCTACCCTTCACTTTAAAGGGCTCGAAAAAATATTTCGATTAATACCATACTTGGCAAGTTACGCCCTGGGGGAGGGGGGGGGGGTAATTTTACTTCCCCGAGGGGGAGCTAATGGCGTCGCGAACACAAAAATCGTATCGCGGTAATTTTTTACTACAGTGATTGAAACTGTTAAGTCTCATGACCATTAAGCCATAAATAAACCCTTTCGTGCATGATTATGTCAAATTTTGTCCTATGCTGCCATGTTAAAAAATATATATAAAATTTCAAAATCAATTTCGAAGTTTTTGCTCGAATTTAAAAAAAAATCTATCTAGTTCGAGATTTTTTATAACAAAGTTGGATATAAAGTTTCGTGAAAATATAATTTGTGGCCGCTATAGTGTACACAAGAAATCGACCACATACAGACAAGCAGACTGATATCGCTTCAAAAATAGTCGAAACGTGTTCAGGAGGTATAAAAAATATTGGCATTTAAATCTCGAAATCGAAAATTTTCGTGAAAACAAAACTTTCTTAATACTAAGTATGAGAATAAAATCATCTAAAGTGCGATTCCCTCAACTTTCTCATATATTCACATTCCACATTGTTTAGTGCTACAATGATGCTCAAACAATTGTATCATTCACATAGTTCCATGAAGCCAACTGCTCTACCGTGGTGAAAACGCCGGTTCTCGTTAGATCACCGAAGTCAAGCAGCATCAGGCGCGGTTAGAACTTGGGTGGGTGACCACCTGGGAACACCGCGTGCTGTTGGCAAATTTCGGGTGCGGTAGCCCTGTGGTTTGCGCGCTGGAATTGCACGCTGCCACAACTACTGCCGTGTTCATGCGGAGTACAATCGCGTTAAACATGTAGGTCCGCAAGTCCTTCCGAGAGGTTGGTGGCAGGGGAAGGAGGGTACGGTCCCCGTGGATGTCTCCCCCACTGGGTTCCGGTCTAAATTGGGTGGCACTTCCCGGCCGTCTAAACAGTTACCTAACACCATTCTGGTAGGTCGAACGGTCTGGGTCTCAACAACATATTTCCATGACCGATGAAGTAAAAGGACAGTAACACATTTAAAGTGATATGCAAAGTGTAATATTGATGAATACATTGAAGAGGAGGGTATGAAGTAATGCACAAACATTGTGACATTCTTATTTTATTAAATACTAGAATGACTTATCCGGCGTTAAGGGTCGTAAATAAGTGCCCGATACTTAAATAATACAAATGCAGATAACACCACTCCTCAATTTCCAAATAGTCTGTTTTGATCTCAAATCCTGCTTGCGACACAAATAAAAATACTTGGAAGTCACAAAATGTTCCTTTAACATCGAAGTAAAATTCAAATAATTACTGCTATTTCAGTGAATTTTCATCTAATTTCAGTCAAATTTTAGCACAATACTCATAACGATACTATAAAACCAAATTCAAAACATTAGGACGAAATCTTTTAAATTCGCAAAGTTAAAAAATCCATACATTAAGTGTGTGAATTAATGCATATGAAAAAAAAATTAATGTGTGTTAATTGTGTGGGTTTGGTTAACTACCAAATGTTACAAAATGTAGTAGACTAGTTTTTACTTTCCTTATATACATAATGTATAAGGAAAGTATTGTGACGGGGTCGAGAATTCGAAATCGAGTTTTCGACGGGAGAGTACGTTTCAAGCATCCCTGATCACGAATCAAACATTTTTGAAGTGATGTCTGTGTGTGTCAGTGAGTCTGAAGACGATAACTGACGAACGAATGAACCGATTCAAACCAAATTTGGTACAAAAATCACAATCCGTGAACACTGGAAGCCTATTGTTTTTATACGTAATCGAATGTTCAGAACCCCCCTAAATTTTCGAATAAAATTTTGAAAAAATCGTCAAATAATCAAAACCACTAATAAAGTTACGCAAATAGACATTTCTTATATAATTTTTCATTAGAAAACGAATGACAAATTTTAGAAAGCTAACATGAACGTTCTCGAGATATTGCACATCTTTCAAAAAAATTATTAAAACGTCATATAAAAGGAAAAAAAAAATATTTCCTATTGAGAAACATGCTCACTTTTCATATGTAATACCATGCGATAAATTGGGTGACATCATTCTCGTGAATCTAGCTCGTTCCATTCATGAAAAAAGATACTTTGAGTAATACTTTTGTATTTGAACGCCAATAGTCATTTATCTGCTGTAAGAATAACTTATTTCTCAGTTAGTAAAGCTTGGCGAGATTTTGGCGATGAATTTGGCGGAATGTCGCCAACGTGGCGACTTTTTGAAATGTTGCCAAATGGATAAAAATGACGCTAAATCAATGAAAATGACGACTAATTGTCGAAAATTCAATATCTTGTAAAGAATATTAGTATCTACTATAAGAAAAACCTATTTTTTTACTGTAAAAGTAGTAAATTCATGACATTATATAAGAAAAGTCATGTGTTGCCCACATAAGATTTTTTAAGTTAGAGTGGATACACACAGACGTCACGCTAAAATTAATTTTTTTGATTCTGGAGTGCTCGAAACGTGTAGATCCGTCGAAAACGTATTGTAGGGAAAATAAAGTGTATTGTAGGGAAAATAAAGTTCCCCCACTCCTATCCTAGACCATTTGCCCCATTTTAAAATGCCGAGACGTCGTGTATTCTTCCGTTTAACCAATCCAGCCGTAATTAGTAATTTAACCGTATTCATAATGCACGGAAGCCAAAGAAATTCGTGTTCACATCAAATGACTTATTCAATTATTCGGCTGTTAAGTAGCCAATCGTGATAAAGCAGTCTGCCCGACATCCTTTACACCTGCCCCGCGTGTCACGACACCTGAGCTGATGAGATTGTTTTTTTTATCACTGATAAGATTAGCAAGGAGTGACTGGTCGTGTATACCAAAATTTTGTCGTGAATGCAGAAAAATGCATTTATCTAAAAGCGATAAATTTGATGATAAATTTTGTTTTCTTGATTTAGGGATACATTTATAAATAAGGAGAAGAGCATCCACACTAAAATCTGCCGAACCGCAAGTTGCATCAAATTAGAGCACATCCCTGTATACAGAAACAAAAATTGTACGGGCGAATAACATTCGATTCCAAAAAATAGGCAATGCTATTTTAAGACCAATCTGGAACATTTTCATCTTATTGACGCTAATGAAAACATATCTCAGCGCTTTATCACTTCCGTGAAAAATCTGATGTGGGCAACACATGACTTTCCTTATATAATGTAATGAATTTACTACTTTTACAGTAAAAAAAAAAGTTTTCCTTATACGTAGTAGATACTTATATTCTTTCCAAGATATTGAATTTTCGACGATTAGTCATCATTTTCATTGATTTACCGTCATTTTTATCCATTTGGAGAGATTTTCGTTAGTTTGGCAACATTTAAAAATGCCGCCAAGTTGGCGACATTCCGCCAAATTCGTCGCCAAAATTCCACCAAGCGTTATGGACGGAGAAATAAGTTATTCTTATAGTAGATAAATGACTATTGGCGTTCAAATACAAAAGTACTACTCAAAGTATCTTTTCTCATGAATGGAACGAGCTAGAGCTAGATCCACGAGAATGATGTCACCCAATTTATCGCATGATATTATATATGAAAAGTGAACATGTTTTTCAACAGTTAATATTTTTTTTTTAATTTATGGAATTTTTTGATAAATTTATTTGAAAAATGTGCAATATCTCGGGAACGGTTCATGCTAGCATTCTAAGTTTATGTCAATCGTTTTCTAAGGAAAAATTACATAAGAAATGTCTATTTGCGTAACTTTATTAAAGGTTTTGATTTTTTGATGATTTTTTCAAAATTTCACTCGAAAATTTAGGGGGGTTCTGAATATTCGATGACGTTTAAAAACAATAGGCTTCCAGTATTCACGGATTGTGATTTTTGTACTAAATTTCATTCGAATCGCTAGATTCGTTCGTTAGATATCGTCTTCACAGACTCATTGACACACACACTTTCACACACACACATGCTTTCACACACCTCAAAAATGTTTGATTCGTGATCAGGAATGCTTGAAAGTGCTCTCCCGTCGTAAACTCGAATTCGAATTTTCGACCCCGTCACAATACTTTCCTTATACATTATGTATATAAGGAAAGTAAACTTTGATATGTAGTTAATGAGCTTGTATTTTAGAGGAGAGGCGCTCAAAATCTATACAAGTCAATGTGCTGGGAACATTTGATTTCGCGTACAATAGCCTCTTCGGAATGGCGATCGCTCACATGTGACGTCAATGAGTGAATATTGAAGCTTAGAGTATAAAAAATCTGAGGTGGGCAGCACATCACTTTCTCTACAGACTCAAATTCATTTTCTCTGCATTTCTTTAATAATTCATTAAATTGAGTTTAATTGCACAAAATAACAGGCATAATTATTTGAAATTACACTGAATTTGCAAGTAAATCAATTTCTTTTTTTCATTTGGTAACTGGACGTATTTTCAGAACTGGCGTAACAAAAAAAAAAAAAAAAAAAAACTTAAATATCTCGAGAACGGTTAGTCCTAGAAAAATTATTCTTATTTATTATTGGTTTTATTCTTTTCATCGCCAAAAATTCCGTATAAAATAAGCATTTAATGGATACATTTGAGCATACGTAGTCCTATTTTAGATTTTGACGATTTTTGCGTGTCATTTCTCAAAAAAAGATTTCTTCAGAAAGAAAAGGTTCTTTTTTCCGAATCCTACGAAAATCTAATTAGTACCACGATATCCCACAAGTGACTATCTACTAAATTTTATGAAATACGGTCTATTAGTATTTCATCTAGAGTGGTTACAGACAATTTTTGTGGGCCATTTCGCAAAAAAAAGTTTTCTTCGGAAAGAAAAGGTTCTTTTTCCGAATCCTACGAAAATCTAATCAGTACCACAATATCTCACAAGTGACTATCTACCAAATTTTATGAAATATGGTCTATTAGTATTCCATCTAGAGTGGTTACAGACAATTTTTGTGGGCCATTTCGCAAAAAAAAGGTTTTCTGCGGAAAGAAAAGGTTCTTTTTTCCGAATCCTACGAAAATCTAATCAGTACCACGGAATCCCACAAGTGACTTATCTACCAAATTTTGCGAAATTTGGTCGTAGTTTTTCAGCTAGAGTGGTTACAGACAATTTTTGCGGGACATTTCGGAAAAAAAAAAAGGCAGGATTTTTTTTTATCCCGAATCATACCAAAATCTATTCAGCACCAGTCACCCACAAGTGGCTTACCTTTAAAATTTTTGTGAAATTGAATCAATTAGTTTTTTTAGCTACAGTTTAGAGACAATTTTTGAGGGCCATTTGGCAAAAACTGGTAAATTGTTTTATGCCGAATCGTACCAAAATCTAATCAGCACCAGGGTGACCCCCACAAGGGCCTTACCTATAAAGTTTTACGAAATTTGGTCAATTAGATTTTGAGATAGAGTGGATAGAAACATTGCACAGACAGACAGATACACACACAGACGTCACGCTAAAAAAATTTCTCGTATTCTAGAGGTCAAAAACGTGTAGATCCTAGATCAGTCAAAAACTCGAGTTGCGATTTTCGACACGATTCCAATACTTTCCCTATACATTACCATGTATTACAGGGAAAGTAACAGTACGGGTGCGAATCAGTATCTCGTTTTAAAATACATTGCTATAGATTCTAACGTTTAAATTTAATTATTATTTTTTTTACTTTTCGTATTTTTTCTTTTCATAAACAAAATGTAGAAAGAATCGCGATCTAAAATAGATTAATAGACTGAATTAAAGAGCCCCTTTACCTCCATAGCTTGATCTTTCGTCACATTTATCGCATGAATTAAGATTAATTTTATTTAACTTATTATTAAAAGACGTTGCAGCGAATTCAAATGTTTTATTTATTCGTACTTCCCCTATATACATAGTATAATGTATTGGGAAAGTATTATGACGGGGTCGAAAATTCAAATTAGAATTTTTGACGGGGAAGCACGTTTCAAGCATCCATGAATTTCAACTAAACGTTTTTGAAGGAAGTGAGTTGTTGAGACCCAGACCGTCAGACCTACCAGAAAGGTGTAAGGTAACAGTTTTGGACGGCCGGGAAGTGCCACCCAATTTAGACCGGAACCCAGTGGGGGAGGCATCCACAGGGACCGTACCCTCCTCCCCCTACCACCAACCTCTCGGAAGGATTTACGGACCCACATATTTAAAGTGATCGTACTCCGCATGAACACAGCGGCAGTTTTGGCAGTGGCGGGAATCGAACCTGGGCCTACCGAGTGCAATTCCCGCGCGCTAACCACTGGGCTACCGCGCCCTTGAAAGGTGTGCGTATATGCGCGTGCGTCCGTATTGGACTCATTTTTAGCTACCTTACAACAGTGGGATTTTTGCTGGACATTCCGGACACGAGTCCGGCGGAAGGATTAACTCAAATTTGATGAATTATTGTATTGTCATCGCACATACCTATGTATGTAAAATTTTAAAAAGAATCTGCTTGGTGAAAGCTGGTCAAAAATTGATTTCAAAATTTGACCCAAACAAACAAACAATCATAGATAAATACACAATTAAACAAATAAACAAATACACAGAGAAACCAATCTAAATAAAACAATGTAAAAAAATAAATTGATTCTGTTAAAGAGGAAGAAGTGCCGCTCACATCGTTCAGAGATGACAACTGGGATTTCCATGACAAGCAGTAACAAAGCTTCCAGTACATTTCTTAAATAAAGACACGTTTTCAAGGTTAAAAAAAATCTCTGCGCATTCTTTCTCAGAAGCGAAACGGGGTATGCTATTTATAATCTGTATCTTCAGACAACGATTGCTATTTATAACAATAATGCCAGTTTATTTTAATTGCCACAAGCATGTATGCTTGCATTATTTCTCATTTAAGAACTGCAGTGTTGCCTTCTCTATATATCAACTTAAGACAACGCTGCATCCATTAACTTAAACAAACTTAATAAACCTATCCATTAACTTAAGACAACCTTGCCATCTTCAAAAAAATAAATAAAAAATTAACTGGAGCGCAGCTCAACTTGACTTTCTCATACTACAGGGTGATTCACAAAAAAGATGGGCCAAACTTTACGAGGTGGTAGTACACACCAAATCAAACATTTTTCGTTAGAGTTTACCGAATCGGAAATGAAAAGTAAAGGCGCCAGTGGGCGCTTAATAGTGAAACCGATGAGGTGGGACGAAAACACAAGAATGGCTTAGAATTATAAAATGACATTTAACAAACAATTACAGTAATGATTCAAAAGTGCGACCGCCATTGCCTGGATTCGCTGGAAATGGTATGGGTGTAACTGTTCCCTATATGTAGAACCCGCCATACCGTGGATAGCGGCACACCAAGCGTATGCCCCATTGTTTTTGTACCTGGCCGAACTGCTACTGTGTCCAGAATCGCCTGTTCCACACTTGACGTTCTAGCACTCCTTGCACGACCTGCATCAGACCTGGTGGCGAGAAAGGATCCAGATTCACAGAGCTGCCGATGCAAACGTTCGAATGTTTTACGATTGGGCAACCGCGACCGCCTATGGGGGAAACGTCCACCGTACAGTCGTTGTGCCTGTTTGCCATTCCCATGTGCAGGGAATATGCTATATGAAATGCATATTGGCTTTTCCCTATTTGCAAATTCCTCAATCGTCTCAAAAGTTTGAGCTGCGAAAACTACTGCGAACTGATAAGGCAGTACATTCGGTGTTACAAAAATTTGCACAAGGATTCTTGTTTTTCTTTCCCAGATGAAATTTGCATACGTGGTTTTCTTCAACCACAAAATAACCAGAATGACACTTACGGCCGCTTCCCAACAAGTAAGCGTCCTGTAACGTATTTACGTTTCATTTCCGACGCGGTAAACCACACGTAAAATACTTGATTTTGTGTATACTACCACCTCGTAAAGTTTGGCCCATCTTTTTTTAATCACCCTGTAGAATTCATTTTTCGTAGCTTTTTTTTTTTCGAATTTTTTAAATAAAATTTGAAAAATCAGTATCAAGGGTCCATATTGCCTGTTACCCTTCACTTTAAAGGGCTTGACAAGATCTTCTGATTGATACCGTACTTGATAATGTATGAGAAAGTAAAAATCTAATGTGAATAGCACGATACATGACTTCCTTTACACATCATGACGAATTCGAAAAATAAATTTAGAATCTCCCCATCCCGCTTATCGACTATATCATACAGCTGAGGATGAATTACACAACCTGAACTGTAGAAGGTAGAAACTTGAAACTTTGCTTACAAACGGGACTCTGCCTATAAGTAGTGAGGAAAGTCTATAATCTTGGAATTTTGTTCGAAAATTTTATAAATGTCGGAATGTTTTGTTCGATTATGTTTTGTGATAAATCGAGTACAGCTAGGCACACAAGATTCGTTTTTATACCATCATGTGCAGAAAAATTAACTTGAGCTTGGCTCAACTCGACATTCTCATACTATAATCGATTTTTTAAATAACTTGTAATTTTTTTCTTTTTCATAAATTCTGCAAGAAAGAATTTGAAAAATCTGTATTGTTGGTCCAAATCAATTATAGCATGTTACCCTTTATATTAAAGGGCTTGAAAAAATTTTCGATTGGTACCAAGTTTGACATCAGAGGGTAACTTGCCCCCCATCCCGAGGGGGACTAATGATGTTACGAACACAAAAAAAAAATCTGGTGTGGGCAGCGCATGACTTTCCCTAAAGACTCAAATTCATATTTTCTTTATTTCTTTAATAATTCATTAGATTGGGTTTAATTGAACCAAATAACACTAAATCTGCATTTTTAATTAAATTTCTGTTTTAATTTGGCAATTTGACATTTTTCCGAAATCGGCGTAACAAAACTGCAAGAAATCTCATCTTGAGAACGGTTAGTCCTAAAGTATAATGGAGTGTGTTATATTATTTTCCTCTTCAAAAATTGCGTATAAAACAAGAATTTAATTGATACATTTGAGCACACACTACTTAGTCTTTTTTTTTAGATTTTGGCAATTTTGACGGGTCATATCGTAAAAATAACAGTTTGTTCTTTTCTGAATCGCTCCAAAATCTAATTAGCACCAAAGTATCCCACAAGTAACTTATCTACCAAATTTTGTGAAATTTGGTTAATTAGTATTTTATCTAGAGTGGATACATGAAATTTTTGCGGGCCATTTCGTAAAAAAAGGAGAGTTCTTTTCCGAATCGTATCAAATTCTAATCAGCACAAAAGTATCCAACAAGTAACTTATCTACAAAATTTTGTGAAATTTGGTCAATTGGTATTTCAGCTTGAGCGGATACATGAAATTTTTACGGGCCATTTCGCAAAATAAGGCGGGTTCTATTTTTACGAATCGTACCCAAGACTAATCAGCACAGGGGTTACATCCAAGTGACTTACCTACCAAATTTTAGGAAATTCGGCCATTAGTTTTTGAGATAGAGTTGATACATACATTGCACAGACGTCACGCTAAAAATAGTTTTTTAGTTTTCTAGAGATCTCGAAACGTGAAGATCCGTCGAAAACTCGAGTTGCGATTTTCGACATAATTCCAATACTTTCCCTATATGTTACCATGTATTGCAGGGAAAGTAATTGCATCGCGACTATTTTTCATTGCATGAATGAACCTGTTAAGTTTTGCGATCATTGCGCCATAATTACCCCCCCACCCCCACCCCATTATTCATAATTATGCCAAATTTTGTCCTAAGCTGCAATGTTAAGAAAATATAAAATTTCGAATAAATTTAGAAATGTTCCCTAACATTTAAAAAAACATTCTATCTAGTTGTAGAGGTTTCGTTAACAAAGCCGGATAAAAAGTTTCTTGAAAATCCATTAATATTTGTGTACAGAAATCAACAACAGACACCACTTTAAAAATAGTCAAAACGTGTTTGTTTAGGACGTCTTAAAAACATATATTGGCATCAAAATCTCGAAATCGAAAATTTTCGTATAAACACTTTCTCTATATCTATATTCCATAGGATCAAAAAGTAAATATAAATTTTCTTAGTTAACTCTAATAGTGGATAATAAAAGTTGGATATTTCAAATGTATATTTTTAACAGATGATTTTTACTTTCTTATACGTAGTATTAAGGAAGTATTGTTTTCAGGAAAATTTTTGATTTCGATTTTTTGACGACAGTATATGTTTTAAGACCTCCTGAACACGTTTTGACTATTTTTGGAGTGATGTCTGTCTGGTGTTTGTAGTTGAATTCTTGTGTACACCATAGCGACCACAAGTATTAAAGGATTTTCACAAAACCTTATATCCGGCTTCGTTATCAAAAAAATCTAGAACGAGATAGAATTTTTTTAAATTCGATCGAAAACTTCGAAATTATATATTTTTTTAGCATGGCAGTATAGAGCAAAATTTGACATATCATGCATAAAAGGGTTTATTTATGGTTCAATGGTCACAAGACTTAATAGCTTCAATCATTGTTGTGAAAAATAGCCGCGGTGCAATTTTTACTTTCCTTATATACATAATGTATAAGGAAAGTAGTGTGACGGGGTCGAAAATTCGAATTCGAGTTTTCGACGGGAGAGCATGTTTCAAGCATCCCTGATCACGAATCGAACATTTTTGAGGTGATGCGTGTGTGTCAGTGAGTCTGTGGAAACTATATCTCACGAACGAATGGAGCGATTCGAATGAAATTTGGTACAAAAATCACAATCCATGAATACTGGAAGCCTATTTTTTTAAACGCAATCGAATGTTCAGAACCCCCGAATGAAATTTTGAAAAAATCAAAACTTTTAATAAAGTTACGCAAATAGACATAATGTAATTTTTAGAAAACTATTGACAAACTTTAGAACGCTAGCATGAACCGTTATCGAGATATTGCACATTTTTCAAATAAATTTATAAAAAAATCCCATAAATTAAAAAAATATATTAACTGTTGAAAAACATGTTCACTTTTCATATGTAATATCATGCAATAAATTGGGTGACATTCTCGTGGATCTAGCTCGTTTCATTCATAAGAAAAGATACTTTGAGTAATACATTCGTATTTGAACGCAAATAGTCATTTATCTGGAGTAATACTCCCTCTCACATTTTCCCGACACATCCCTTCACACACACATAGACTCATGTATACACTGACTTACACACATACTTAGATATATACATACACTGACTTGCATACACATACATTGACTTACACGCATGCACTGACGTACACATATATACACACATATACATATCACCTCAAAAGCATTCAATTCGAGTTGGTACTTAAAATGTGTATATCCGTCAAAAACTGGAATTAAAATCTTCGACCGACCCCCCCCCCCCCCCCCCAGTACTTTCCCTATGCATTTCACTATATACCTATATATAGGGAAGGTAAAAATATATGTCCAAGACTTCGCACGACTTTCTAATAATTTTCTTAAATATTAAAAAATATAAATTGATAAGTTAAGCTAAATTTTTTAGATTAAATACACACAAATATAAATTAGTCTATATGCATTAGCTAGCTGATTATATACTAAAGAGTCCGTGAAATATTCCATATTGAACATTAAAAAAACATTTTACTTTATAAGCATGGTCACTTTCTGTCTTTCTTTCCTAAAAGACGACTTTAAAAGAACTCTTTTTTCTTTTTTTAATAATCTAATTTAATTTGATTTTCCTATTCGGTATGCAACATTATACATAGTGTGCATATAAAAGAATGTCACAAAAGGAAAAATTAAAATAAAAAAATGAACTCTAGTATGTAATATTTTGCTAGTAATAAAGATAAAATGGAAGTTCAATATAATTCACAAAATAATATTTCAGAAAAAATGCAAGAATTAACAAACAAGAAAGATCAATCATGTTTAAAGATCTCCTGAATACGTTTTGAATACTTTTGGAGTCCATCTGTCTGTGGTTGATGCTTTGTATACTCTATAGCAGCCACAAATATTAACGGATTTTCACGAAACTTTATAACCGGCTTTATCATCAAAAAAATCTAGAACTAGTTAGAATTTTTTTTTTTTTTTTTTAATTCAAGCGAAAACTTCGAAATTTATATTTTTTTTAACATGGCAACATAGGACAAAATTTGAAATAATCATGCATAAAAGGGTTTATTCATGGCTTAATTATCACGAGACTTTCAATCATTGCTGTGAAAAATAGCCGGAATACAGTTTTTTTTGTTCATGACGTCATTAGTCCCCCCCCCCCCCGGGGGTACATTGTCAAGTATGGCATCAATCGAAATAATTTTTCAAGCCCTTTAAAGTGATGGGTAAAACGCTATAATTGCAACAATTTGAACACACTATGCAAATTTTTCAAATCAAATTTTTCTTGTAAAATTTGAAAAAATAAATTCTGGTACGAAAAAGTCGAGTTGAGCCCACGCCAGTAAATTTTTTCGATTTTCGTAAAAAGAATGTTCAAAAAATCGAATATGTTCATCTGGGTTGAGATACTTGATACTAAACAGGCTTCTGAGATGTACTGTTAAAAACATTGCACCAAATTTTATTCGATTAGCTGAAATAATTGAGTTATATGTAGATATATTTCATGTCGAAAAAAATCATATCTTGAGAACGGCTTATAACAGTTCCCAAATAATATGCATTTATTTTGGAATAAAGTATTTACAAAACAATCACTTATTTGATAGTAGTGAGGTTATTTTCTTTATGAAATTCTCCATTTCAGATTTTAAAAACATTAAATATCTTTAGAACAGAGCATTTTAAGCGCCTTATAAATGTTCGCATAAACATAAGAAATCCCATGTTAAATATCTATTTTTGTAAAAAATTTTATACGTAATTATATTTTTATAACATTTTTAGATTTTCGAGAAAAAATTGTACAAAAAGGTTAAGAACCTTCTTATGATTCGTTCACCCCGAAAACCAATAAGCCTCTATAATTTCAGGAATTGAAATAATCATTTCAAATTTTGTTCGATTGACAATTTTTTCCAGAAATGTGTCCACAAACATATTAAAAAAAAGATTAATTTGTATGCAGGAATACTCAAAACGTGTAGATCCATTAAAGTCTGAAGGTCGGATTTTCAAACTTATCGAAACACTTTCCCGTTGCAATACAATGCATGACAGGGAAAGTAAAAACAATGTAGATAAAGCCTTGTATTCATCCTATTATTCTCTTAATTAGTTTTATTCTTATGGATTGTTGTACTATCCCCCCCCCCTCTAACAACTTTTTTCTTCGACTAACTTTCCATTGTTTTCTTACTACAGTATTCCTGTGTTTTAATATTCAGTCTTTTTACTTTGTCACACTCACACGCACGTATATATAAATTACATTATTTTAATGTTTCTATTATGTTAAATTATTTTTAAATGCAAAATGATTTATTGCAAGAATGATTTCAATATAGTAGGTAAGTCCAGGGCAAATGCTCTACCGGCAACCATGCCCTGGAAGAGGTCTACAAAGGCCGAAATTTCCCATTTTTTACGGGCCCGGCAGTACCAGTGGTCGAAGATAACCAGTTTGAAGAAATTTCCTAATGTAAAACTCGAGCTCGCCGGGGCTATCGTGATTCCTCTTCTCTTCTTCCTAAGCGAAGTAAGCGAAGGGGAAAAGAGAGAATCCCGAGCTCGCCCCAGCCCGGAGGCCCTTCAAAAGTCTCCGCCGTCTAATTTATCTAAATGCATCAAAAACGCGAATTCTCAGAATTTGCACTCTGTCGTTTAAAAAAACGTATTTACCTTCACATAGCTAAAAAATCAATAAAATACATTCATTTACTCTATTAAATTTTATTTACTTTCATTTACTCTTAAATTTCATTTATAATTTTTTTCTAAATGAATACGGCTGGCCCAGCCCACTTACGAAATCCGAAGCAACCCGGTCCGCGGACTGAAGCCCTTGGACCAGATCTCTAAGCCCGGTTTAATAAATAAACAGCGCATATAAAATATCTTCCTACCGAAAAGTCCACCGCTGTTCTTCGGCAGTAACCCCATCTTCTCCAGCGGGCTATACGGCGGTGACATCTGCGGCGAACAAATCCTCACCTCTCCGTTCGGGACCGGTTTCATTTCCGGTTCATCATCATCAAGACTCGACATCATGAAATGCTTGTCAATCTTGATCGGCGGCCGGTCAATCACGCCCAGGGGGCTGGCCGGCAGTCCGAAGCAAGGGGACACGCTACCGCTGTCCCCGGGGGACCCGTGTTGCGATCTTGGGACCCACAAGTTGTTGTGGAGTTGGCGAGCTAGAGACTCGGCTCTCACGCGACAGCTCGCCAGGTTCAGGCTGCACGACATAGCCCAGTGATCGTGGAAGCCCAGCACAGGCATGGGGGGTAAATTTAGAAGCCCATGCGCCTTTCTCAAGGTTGAGATGATGAGCTCGTCGCAGCCTTGTTTACATCGCGGCCCGTGAATGGCGGGTCTTGCGGCATGGTGACCGACAAACGTCCTTGATGCGAGAGCGAGAGACGATATGATGCTAGCGACCTCTGGTGGACTGCGCAGTTGATATGAAACCGAAAAATGCCAGTTTCGGAATGATTTTTGGCGGTAGAATTTTAAAGAGTTTTAGGAGACAGTGCGCGTGGAATTTGTCGCCATGTGTTTTGTAAAGTGACAAGGCGATGTTACAAAAACAGAAATATTTTATTTCTTTCTCATACTGTTGTACAAAGAAAGTATTGTTTTCCCCAAAATTTTCGAATGTGAGATTTTGACAAACGAGCACTCATTTCGAAGATTTTTGGAATGATGGCAGTTTGAATGTGTGCGAGTATATCTAGCGGTGTAGAAATAACTAAAAAAAAAGTTGTAAAGTTTTGTGTGTAGCAACATTATGTGAAAAAGTGGAACTATATAGAAATAATCCGAGTTCTCATCATGAGAATTACTAAAAATTATAATTTTAAGATATTCATAGCGTTACTTTCTACGGAAAACAAAGAGCATTTCTGTAATAATCATGGTAGTGTATAGTATGAGGGAAATCGATTATTGGAACAACTAAGAATGTTAATGGTATAAGCATATTTTAAACAAAGACAAATAAACCAATTGCATCAATTGACGTCACAAAGTTGCTACCAACTTGAAAAAGGTAACTTTCAAAGGTTTTCTTGCAAAACATTTTCAAAGAATAATTTGAGTTATAAATCTGCGCAAGATCAATCTGGTAATGATTAGGCTAGTAATAATTTGGCGGCGTAAAATTCAGTGTTTTTCTTTATTTGTTTTCTATTTACAAATTTTAAGTCTTGAAATTATTTAGGTTTACAATTCTCTTAAGGGTTCTAAAATTTTACGAATTTAAAATATATCAGCGAATTTCAGATTTTTCCTAGGGTTCATAAAATTTGTGAATATCAAATATATTAAGCTATTGGCCCTTTTAGACAACCAAAAAGATTTATTTTCTTTCAGCCGCATTTCTATGTTCGAAGACGGGGGCCCACCAGAACGAACTAAAGGATTCTAAAAATATTTAATGACTTTTGAACGGAATAGATGGAAATATACACATTTATATGCCGCCAGATAAGCTTATAGATTAAACCTATTACTTTCCTTATATACAATAATGTATAAGGAAAGTATTGTGACGGGGTCGAAAATTCGAATTCGAGTTTTCGACGGGAGAGCATGTTTTAAGCATCCCTGATCACGAATCTAACATTTTCGAAGTGATGTGTGTGTGTGTTAAAGTATGTGTGTGAAAGTATGTGTGTGTGTATCTATGGAGACTGACGAACGAATGGACCGATTCGAACGAAATTTGGTACAAAAATTACAATCCGTAAACACTGGAAGCCTATTGTTTTTATGCGCAATCGAATGTTCAGAACCCCCTAAATTTCGAGCGAAATTTTGAAAAAATAATCAAAAAATCAAAACCTCCAATAAAGTTACGCAAATAGAAATTTCTTATGTAAATTTTTTATTAGAAAACGATTGACAAATTTTAGAACGCTAACATGAACCGTTCTCGAGATATTACACATTTTTCAAAAAAATTATCAAAAATCATGAAATAAAAAAAAAATTCCCATTTAGAAACATGTTCACTTTTCATATGCAATAGCATGCGATAAATTTGGTGGCATTCTCGTGGATCTAGCTCGTTCCATTCATGAAAAAATATACTTTGAGTAATACTTTTGTATTTGAACGCCAATAGTCATCTGCTGTAAGAATAACTTATTTCTCCATCCATAACGCTTGGCGAGGTTTGGTGACGAATTTGGTGGAATTTCGCCGTGGCGACTTTTTTTAAATGTTGCTAAATTAACAAAAACTCGCAAAATGGATAAAAATGACGACTCATCGACGAAAATTCAATATCTTGGAAAGAATATAAAGATCTACTATAAAAATAATCTTTTTTTTTTTACTGTAAAAGTAGTAAATTCGTTGCATTATATAAGGAAAGCCATGTGCTGCCCACAGATTTTTTTGGTTGTCTTTGATTTTAAAGCCCTTTTATAAAATCTTCTTTCTTCGACGTACAAAATTACACGGCCAAGGCGCTTTCGGGCATCACTATGCCCTTTGCTCACATATAGGCCATAACCGCCTGGCAAAATTTACATATCAATTTACCTTCTTACATTTGTTACATTTTTTAAAAATGTAAGAAATGTAAAATCGTAAATTGATATGTAAATTTTGCCTGTCGGTTATGGCCTGTATGTAAGCATTTGTTTGCACAGTATTTTTACTTTGCCACTGATAAAGGACATAGTGATTCCCGACAGCGCTTTGGCCGTGTAATTTTGTACATCGAGGGAAGGAGATTTTAATAAAGGACTTTTAAACCTATTTTTGATTGCCTTTGATTTTAAAGTTTAATTAGTTGACATGTATGCGTACTATTTTATAGATCAACTTGAATCTAAACTCTTTTCAACTATATATTCCATAAATTTAATTTATATACCGCCAAGTAAGTTGATGGCATAATGTGACATTTTGACGTCAAGTCTGTTATGGGAGTATCAATATGAAATTGGGAATTGGGACAAAAACTAAACATGCTAGCTAGCTATAAACAGTTAGGGAATAACTTGTGCTTTAAAAGCCTTTGAACGAAATAAAGGAATCTGAAACAAGAAAGATTAATCATGCATAAAACATTGATTATGAAACGCTTTCCAGCTGAAATGAAATTTTATTTAAATATCTTCAATACATTCAACACTACACATTCAGATACATTCAATACATTCAACACTAATTTTAAATTATCACAGTACTATAATAATTTATTTTACTTGGAAACTTAAAACTTCCTCAAAAATGCTATAAAATCGTCTGCTTCTCTGTGTAAAATCAATGAATATTTCATTCACATCACTTATATTCCAGACACCAAAGCTAAATAATTTGGCGTTAAAAAGAAACGGCAATTCTTATGCAATTCATCTTTCAATAGATTGAACTGTTTACATTCTGCATACGTTAAAATTAGGTTTAGTTGTAAAAATAATCACAGTTTAATTATTTAAAATGAAAAATATTATAATTGCGCAGGTACAGAATTTAGATACACAGATAATATGCGTTTTAGGACGGATGCAACACTAAATATAAATATAAGCTTTCCTTAAAGATCACGATTTTCACCAAAAGGGAAAAAAAATGGATGCCATATTTTATTTTGCAATGAGTCACGTGATCTCTTCATATAATATAGGTGTAATTATTATTTCAACTTTCATTTAAAAACTACTTAACGAATTCTGATGAATTTTTTTCCACACATTTTTAGTAATAATTTAAATATTTCCTTAAAGTTTCAAAATAATTTGAATTTTAACTCCGCTTAAAAAATGTTTCAAAAATTAGGTCCCATAGGGTTCAATGTATTTCATTTTTTCAACTCGGGTTCAATCCAAAACTAACTTTTTGGGTGACATTCTTTTACATTCCCATATGTCCCACAGACCGTCTCGACAACATACTAAAATGTCATTTTGATAAAGTCATTTTTACGGCAGTTATGCGAACGGATAAACAGAATGAACAAAGTCAAACACTTTACAACAATGTAGGAAAGTGTTAAAAATCGAACAACTTATTTTACAAAATAGAGTTTGCTTTTTCAAATTAACCCACTCCTGTGATAAACTGTCAAGACATTTCCAAATTTTTAACGTGTAAAATGGGGTCAAGTAACCAAATAAAGAATTTTTCTTCCCCCTTAAACTACATATTCGGCGTATAATTGTAAACAAGTATGAACTTAGTTACTTTGTGCGATAACGCCTAACCAGTGGTATTCATTTATATATTAACGGTTAAAAGTACTTTCAAAACGTCAAATCATTTGATAATAGTAAACATTTATTTTATGATTATTTTTACTTTCCTTATATACAATAATGTATAAGGAAAATATTATGACGGGGTTGAAAATTCGAATTAGAGTTTTCGACGGGAGAGCACGTTTCAAGCATCCCTGATCACGAATTGAACATTTTTGAAGTGATGTGTTTGTGTGTCAGTGAGTCTGTAGAAACGATAACTGACGAACGAATGGACCGATTCGAACGAAATTTGGTACAAAAATTACAATCCGTAAACACTGGAAGTCCATTGTTTTTATACGCAATCGAATGTTCAGAATCCCCCTAAATTTTTGAGTGAAATTTTGAAAAAATCAAAACCTCTAATAAAGTTACGCAAATAGACATTTCTTATGTAATTTTTCATTAGAAAACGATTGACATAAATTTTAGAACACTAAAATGAACCATTCTCGAGATATTGCACATTTTTCAAAAAAATTATCAAAAAATCATAAAATAAATATTTTCTATTGAGAAAAATGTTCACTTTTCATATATAATACCATGCGATACATTTGGTGACATTCTCGTGGATCTAGCTCGTTCCATTCATGAAAACAGATACTTTGAGTAATACTTTTGTATTTAAACGCCAATAGTCATTTATCTGCTGTATGAATAAGTTATTTCGCCGTCCATAACGCTTGGCGAGATTTTGGCGACGAATTTGGTGGAATGTCGCCAACTTGACGACTTTTTTAAATGTTGCTAAATTAACAAAAACTCGCCAAATGGATAAAAATGACGCTAAATCAATGAAAATGACGCCTCTGACAAAAATTCAATATCTTGGTAAGAATATAAATATCTACTATAAAAATATTCTATTTCTTTTTTACTGTAAAAAATAGTAAATTATATAAGGAAATAGTAACATTATATAAGGACAGCCATGAGCTGCCCACATCAGATTTTTATATTTTAGCACGAAATAGAGCAATGCCTTGTGAACGGTGCATGTAATCGTTCTTTAATGTCATGATGTTATTCTCTTTCAAATTAAATATGACAAAGATTATTTTTCCAATAATTTTAAACATTCATTTTTATTTTAAAACTTATTTTTTGCTGCGATTTAAAAAAAAAAAAGTTTGAAAAAATGAGCGAGCCCTGGTCCGACTTCCTAGGAAACCAATATATTGACTATCGATTCCCACAATAGTATTAAATTTCATCAATTCGCTTAATTTGTTGGCAAGATATCATGTCCATACGCGCTTGGAGACAGGACCGACTCCTATTACGGGTTAGCTCAAAATGTGTAAATCCGTCAAAACGAGAGAGTCGGATTTTGAGCCCATGACAAAACTTTTATTTTACACAATGTATTACAAAAAATTAAAAATCGACTATATCGGGGCACCACACAGAATATACGTTCTTCCGCCCCAAAATTAGGAGCACCGTCTAGAATTGTTTTATAACTGTTTTACCTTCACAGTTACAGACTTCTAGCTAATTCCGTGCCTCGACCTTCGAGGAGTAATCAAGGAGTAATGATTCTCTTTGCTCAAGACCCTGCGCTACTAGGGGCGCACCTCTACACCGCTTACCATTCTCTCCTCACTATATGCTTACTTGGGCCCTAGTTTTTATTTTCCTTATATACATAATGTATAAGGAAAGTATTGTGACGGGGTCGAAAATTCGAATTCGAGTTTTCGACGGGAGAGCACGTTTCAAGCATCCCTGATCACGAATCGAACATTTTTGAAGTGATGTCTGTGTGTGTGTGTGTGTGTGTGTGTGTGTGTCAGTGAGTCTGTGGAGACGATAACTGGCGAACGAATGGACAGATTCAAACAAAATTTGGTACAAAAATCACAATCCATAAACACTGGAAGCCTATTGTTTTTATACGCAATCGAATGTTCAGAACTCCCCTAAATTTTCGAATGAAATTTTGAAAAATCATCAAAAAATCAAAACCACTAATAAAGTTACGCAAATAGACATTTCCTATGTAATTTTTCATTAGAAAACGATTAACATAAATTTTAGAACGCTAACATGAACCGTTCTCGAGATATTGTACATTAAAAAAAAAGTTATCAAAAAGTCATAAAATAAAAAAATAAGTACTTCCTATTGAGAAACATGTTCACTTTTCATATGTAATACTGTGTGATAAATTTGTTAACATCATTCTCGTGGATCTAGCTCGTTCCCTTCATGAAAAAGATATTTTGAGTAATACTTTTGTATTTGAACGCCAATAGTCATTTATCTACTGTAAGAATACCTTATTTCTCCGTCTATAATGCTTGGCGAGATTTTGGCGACGAATTTGGCGGAATGTCGCCAACTTGGCGACATTTTTAATTCTTGCCAAATTAACAAAAATCTCGCCAAATTGATAAAAATGACGCTAAATCAATGAAAATGACGACTAATTGAAGAAAATTCAATATCTTGGAAAGAATATAAGTATCTACTATAAGAATAAATTTTTGTAATTGTAAAAGTAGTAAATTCATTGCATTATATAAGGAAAGTCATGTGTTGCCCACATGAGATTTTTTTTTTCTGAAGACTGAGTAGGGTACAACTTCGGTCGTTTCCCCCTCCTCCCCCCCTTCAAGCGCACTATTTGTAAACTGTCAAATCAGGAAACTTATTTTCTCCTATCTTTTGCTTTTCGCTCAAAGTTTAAAGGAGGGGATTTTTCTTTTCCTAGGCACTTCACTAAACACCGTCCTTGAGATCCTTGAAAAAAATCGACCATTAAAATTGATTTTTTATTTATTTTTTTTTTGTTATTACCAAATGTTACTTATATATATTTGTAGTTCATATAGTGCGTCAATGGCCATCAACTACAAACATAAAATGGCAAAAACCGTATCTTTGCAGGAACCTTAGTTTAAAAGCTATTAGCTTAAAAACAGAGTTTAAAACTTTATGTCGCGAAATAGGTCGGGAATGTCTAGTTCAGAAATCGGAGCGTTACAAAAATGTAAACACTTCAGACACTTATATCTCCGAACCTAAAAGATAAAAATATAAACAAGTATAAATCGTCCCGTCAGAAATCCCGTCTAATTTCGCGAACTAGATTGCCTATATATCTTATATTAAGCACTACTTCCAACTACTCTCAAGAGCTGGAAAACTATATCCTTCAGGAGTGACAGTTATTGCCCTTCGCTGTGCCAGATTACCTAACTAAAGGGACGAAATGTCGATGCGAAGCTTGTGGCAGGAAGGTCACATATTAAGGTTTGTTTGAATAGTGTTTAAAGCATTTTTATGAATATACAAAGTAAGAAGTAAGCACTTATGATAAAAAATATACCTAAATATATTTTCTTAAATTTATTATTATACTCATGAATACATTTATTATTATACTCAATTGGCTGCCTTCTTGCGAAATTTGAAGTCAATCAAAACAGAACTTTTTGAGTTATGTCAAATTTACTGCAGAGTGCTTACCTTTTGGAAAATAAACAGAATTGCGCCAAGGCCAACTTCACTGTGGAGGAATATATATATATATATATATATATATATATATATATATATATATATATATATACCTCCGATAAGCAGGGCAGCCGACAAGGAGGGGGTGGGAGGGACAAAATGATGAATTGCATAAGAGCAAGAGATGCTTGGGACCCCGAGCAGCATGAACAGGTTATAAAAAGGTCCAAAATAAGGAGTGATATGGGTGTATTTAGGAGGGGGTGAATGGGGTACCAAAGCACTCCGCCCCCTGAAAATTTAATTAAAAGCCAGTATGAGAGAAAAAATAGGAAAAATGTTTTTTCGAATTGGAACATTAAACCACAACTGTATGTTTTCTCCCACGTGTGTATTAATAAAAACAATTTAAACTTGTACCTAAATGGGAAAACCTAGGATTGTTGCATTTTGTATATTTATGAATATCCAATTTGTTAGTTTAGTTGCTCTGTATCCAGGAAGGTTAGAATTCTGTTATGACAGAGGGGGGGGGGGGGGGGGGGCTATTTTTTAAAGATGGTACAACACTAAATTTTTAAAAGTGCTATACACACTAATTCTTAAAATGTGATCCTCATATCTGTTCAAATTTACTTTGTAACAATACATATTTCAAGGTTGATATTAATCTCTAAATTTTGAATGTAATCAATTTTAGAAGCCCTCCCCCCTCAGAGAAAAATCCTTCATATGCCATGTTAACATACCCTAAAAAAATATCAGAAATATGGTTATCGTCTGCTGTTTTTAATACGTCAGACAATCGTTAGAGACCCCTTTTATATATGAATCGAGGAACATTTGCTCAGAATCAAATAATTTTTATTTTAGAGCAATATTTCTCTAACTATTCTTATGAGAGTACCATTGAAGATTTTCTGCAACACGGTTTCAAACAGTTTATCCTGAGTTAAAATGGAAAGCATTCTTATTCCTGCTTTATCTGTAACAAATCCCGTTTCTCGAAAACGCGCTGTACTTACAACGTAATTACTTTCTCTATATACATTATATAATGTACAGAAAAAGTATTGTGACGGGGTCGAAAATTCGAATTAGATTTTTCGACGGAAGAGCAAGTTTCAAGCATCCCTCAACTCGAATCGATCGTTTTTGTGGTGATGTTTGTGTGTATGCATGTGTGTGTGGAGGGGTGGGGGGCGTTAACTCACGAACGAATAGTGCGCTTCGAAAGAAATTTGGTATAAATATTACAAACAGCGAAATACTAGAACACTGTTGATATTAAACGCAAGCGCATGCTTGGAAGACCCCAAAATTTTTGAATGATATTTAGAAAAAAAAAAATCAAAGATTCAGAACCTACAATAAAGTTACGTAAATGATCATTTCTTATACAATTTTTTATTTAAATGAAAACGCAATGAGCCGTTCTCTATATATCACACATTCTTCAAATAAATTTATCAAAAAATCACAAAATTAAAAAAAAAAGTACTAACTACTGTTAAAAATATTTTTCTTTTCGGCAAAAATATCGTTAAAATTCCAAAAATGACACTAAATTATCAAAAGTGACATAATTGTCAATTTAGAGTTGCTCGAAAGTGATGCTGAAGTACGCAATAAACGTCGAGCAATTTAGAGTTGCACGAAGTTTATTACGTACTGCAGTAACATATATGCCATGAGTCGACTTTCTTGCTCTTCGCAGGGCCACCTAATCAAAATATGGGCCCCCTACAAACATTTATCACGCCATCCCCTTCGCTATTTGATTTTCACCTTTTTGTTAATGTTTCATATCTCGTTTTATAACTAAACTATGTAGATGTTTATTTCTACGTTCACATCTGTATAATATGAAACTTACCACCCAAATCCGGTGCTTATCCAACGATTTGGCGTACACCCACCGGCAAAAATAATTTCTGACATCTAACACCCCCCCCCCCCCCCCCCATCAGGGTCGCCCATAAGGGGGACGGATACTGCTAGAAGACAGGGGAGCAGGGCTCAAAAAGGGGGCCCGTACTACCAATATTTCCTTTTAAAGCTCTGGAAGACAGGAAGAAAAAAAATCCGATGTGGGCAGCACATGACTTTCCTTGCAGACTTATTTCCACGTTCTCTTTATTTTAATTAAATTTATTTCACTTTTAAATCAATTTTCGTTCTCATTTGGTAACTGGGCTTTTTTTCATAGGTGCCGTAGAGAAAATACGAAAAAACGAAAATATCTCGAGAACGGCTAGTCCTAGTGTAATGGAGTTGGTCTTATTCTTTTCTTCGTTAAAAATTACGTATAAAACAAGTATTTATTGAATATATTTGAGCATACGTAGTTTTCTATTTTAGATTTTGATGAGTTTTGCGGGCCATTTGGCAAAAAAGGGCAGGTTATTTTTTTCCGAACCGTACCAAAATCTAATCAGCACCAGAGTGACCCACAAGTGACTTATCTACTGAATTTTGTGAAATACGGTCCATTAGTTTTTCAACTAGAGTGGATACAAGTTTTTGCGGGCCATTTCGCAAAAAAGGCGGGTTCTTTTATCCCGAATCGTACCTAAAACTAATCGGCACTAGATTTGCCCACAAGTGACTTACCTTCCAAATTTTATGAAATTCGGTCCATTTGTTTTTTAGTTACAGTGGATACAAAATCTGCACAGACAGACAGACACACACACAGACGTCACGCTAAAAATAGTTTTTCTTATTCTAGAGGTCTCGAAACGTGTAGATCCGTCGAAAACTCGAGTTCCGATTTTCGGCATGATTCCAATACAAAGCCTCCCCCTACACACTTCCGTAGTTTTCCGTCGCGTCTGAGAGGGCTGACACCTGAAATTCTATCAGTTTCTTTCAGCAGAAAATTCCCGGTAAAATCCCCCCCCCCCCCCGTACTTTTTCCGTGATTTTCAGTCGCATTTATAGGGGGAGGGGAGTCGCACTGAAGGAATTCTACGGCAATCTACTGTTAAAAGCATCCGTCAAAAAAAAAGTGGTGCGAGACACAAGCACCGTCAGTATACTTTCCTCTAGCAAAACGTGATAAAAGTAATTACTGAAATCTAAAAAATTACAGAGATAAAAAAAAAATGAAACCATTTCATGAAAAATAGATTAACTCAGTCACAAAAAATATTATAAACTGTTTTAGGTTAAAAATGTATGAATTAAATTCCTTAACTGTACATACCCTTGTCGTCAAACTTCTTCATATTCAATAGAAATATATCCAGAAGAAATATATAAAATGGCATTCATATACTATCACTGACGTATGGGTGTCCTCTAAAACCACATCGGACAGATTCAAAGCTCTAAATATCACCAAAATGGCATATAAAGCGATTGCCCGTCAACGAAACGATTAGATTACAGATTCAATAATCACATTCATTCAAAACCGTTTCATAATTTTAACTTTTTCCAACTATTTCAATCCTACAGATAAGTACGTGATAATAATAGATCTTCAAAGAGCTTTAAAAAAAAAAAAAGCAACGCACACGGGTAAAACATGAATAGAGCACGTGTCAATTTGAGTGTTGCAGTTAAAAGCAGACAGCGATTTGGTTTTTAAAGACCTATTCGTGATCTCTCAACTTTGCGCGTGCCAAAAAAAGCGGTTAAATAC
The DNA here is from genome assembly GCA_951213105.1 of Amaurobius ferox. Classification (NCBI taxonomy): domain Eukaryota; kingdom Metazoa; phylum Arthropoda; class Arachnida; order Araneae; family Amaurobiidae; genus Amaurobius; species Amaurobius ferox. The sequence continues at coordinate 35,859,701 of OX578147.1, read as the reverse complement.
AGGAGACGAATTTGCAGGGGAGACGATCTGGGATCTCCTGCTACGTCAATGACTTGAACGTCAATGTGAACTCCTGTTGTTTACTTAAAAAAAACACGCGTCTTGAAGTTGAAGCACATAATAATAATAATAATAATTAAAGAAAAAAAACGGAACTTTATCCACCATTTTGTTTCCAGTTGCATGAACGTTAGATTTTGATTCGTTAAATCTGGGATTCCCAACAGGTGTGCCGCGGCATTTATGGGTGCCGTGAGATTTTCCAAGGGTGAGTAAAATTTAGAGGGGGGAATTTTTTTCTAATAAAAAATATAGCAAACACTTTCAAAAAGAAAAAAAAACACCTTTGACATTCCGTAGAAAAAAAAAAGTCACGTGACACAGTCTTGCGCATAAATAAACGATTGCCAACCAATCCAGAGCCCTTGCTTTTGCGGCTACGTAAGTTAGTTGAAAAGTAAATTAAACGCTTACGGAAAACAACAAACTGTACCCGGCATTTCCCGGAATATAAAGCAGGGATTCATTGAATTCCTCTATTAAGTTTTTTAAAAGGAGTAGTCGCCCGCTGCGCGACACACACACAGCTGAGCCCCACGCACTGAAACATGCTGTGTGGGTTGGACCCGGAGCTGAGCACATCGAATGTTACGCCCTAATACGCGTACGTACTACGTCTACATACAGCGCCTTTTGCCCTCAGCTCGGTCGTAATGACCCCTAAATAAGCTCTTTTGATGCGTCATATATAATCTCCTTTGATACGCCCTAAATAAGCGCGCTAGGCGCATTTAAATGGGGGGAATGCTTAAAATCAACAGCACGTTCTCTAAATGAAAATACTTGCAAATTCTGCGATGATATTTTTGATCATTAATGAACTCGTTTGTCCTCTGATTAATTTAAATAAAATTTTCGAATAAAATGTAGAAAAAATTCTTTAAAAAATCATAACTTTCAATAACATTACATAAATAATTATTTCTTGTTTAATTTTTTATTAGAAAACGAATAGCATAAACTTTAGAATGCATAAACCGTTCATGAGATATTGCCCTTTTTCAATAAATTTACGAAAAGAAAAAAAAAAGTATTAACCAGAGAGCTAGTATCAAGATTAGATTACTTTTAGAAGGTATTAACTATAGTGAAATATGTTCACTTTTCATATGTAATATTATGCGACAAATTTGTTAATATCATTCACGTGGATCTAGTTCGTTCCATTCACGATAGAAGATATTTTATGTAATAGTTTTGTATTTGACGCCCAGCAATTCTTCAATAGTCATTTATATATAAGAAAAGCTCTTCTCGACATTCGTCTGTAACACTTGGCGATAAATTGGGCAAACCTAGCGATTAATTTAGCTAAATATGGCCGACTTGGCGATATTTCGCCTCAGATTGACAAATATATCTCAAAATTGCAAAATGTCGCGAAATTAACAAAAATAACTCCAAATTAAAACATTAATTAATAAAATATTTTGATATATGGACTATGTTGCTTATGCGAATGTTATCAATCTTGATAATTGTCAAGTTAGAGTGATGCGAAATATAAGTTAATTGGGTGATAGTTTTGTATGTTGTCAACCGGAAAAGCGTCAATGTACCATTCGACGTTATAAACATTGTACCGTGGATCTTATAATTTATTTCACTGTAAAAGAAGTAACTTTATTGCATTACGTAGGGAAAGTCATGTGCTGCCCACATCAGATTTGTTTAGCTCGTCCATACGCGAATTGAAAATTCGCATGATTCTAATTTTAAGGATAAATAGGCAGTGATATCTTCGCATTCTAATAAAAGAAATTCTTAATTACTCGATTTCTGAAATTTTTAGTGGATCTATAAACGTTGACTTACACAATATCTACCGATCACAGACAGTATCGACCACTTCTTTGCTTGGTGATTGTTGTGGGAATGCCTACAGGATAACAGCCCTGCCTACAGGATAACTCAGAAGAACGATTCTCCAGACGATGTCTAGACATGAAGTGGGTTAAATGTAGAGGTTAAATCGTGAATTTTAAAGGTATGATTTAAATTTTTTTTGATTTTTTTACATATAATTCTTTCATTGATATAAGCATTCTGTAAAAAAAAAAAAAAAAAAAAAAAACTAAAAACTAAATTATCCTATTTCCGATTAATGCCCCCCCCCCCCTGTTTTTCGATCGATCCTGAAGAGCATGGCGAACTTTGTAAAGGTATTTTTAGATTTAATACCATTTTTCAACCATTATATGCTATGTATCTAATAAAGCTTTCATTTTCAGATTCGTTTTGGCAGCAGTTAAAGCGTATGTTTTAATATTTTTATAATAGTGAACATATTTAATTTTATTACAAATTTTTCGATTTTAGATCAAAAACATACAGCATCTCGAGAACTACACATTATTGTTCTGTAAATTATATCATGTTATGTTATGCATTCAATATAAAAACAAGAAAGATCAATCATGCATAAAGCATTGATTATGAAACACTTTCCGACTTCAATGCAATTTTATTTAAACATCTCTAAAATGCTATACATTCAGCGGCAATATTTTTAAAATTATCACAATACTACAATAATTTATTATATTTGAAAACTTCATCGAAAAAAACTGAATTTTATTCAAATGAAATATAAATCGACTGGCTCTCTTTATGAAAAGCAGTAAAAATTTCATTCATTAACTTTTATTCTATTCCATTCATTCATCACAATACTACAATTATTTATTATATTTGAAAACTTCATCGAAAAAAAATGAACTTTATTCAAATGAAATACTATAAATCGACTGGCTCTCTTTATGAAAAGCAGTAAAAATTTCATTCATTAACTTTTATTCTATTCCATTCATTCATCACAATAATACAATAATTTATTATATTTGAAAACTTCATCGAAAAAAAATGAACTTTATTCAAATCTCTTTATGAAAAGCAGTAAAAATTTCATTCATTAACTTTTATTCTATTCCATTCATTCATCACAATACTACAATAATTTATTATATTTGAAAACTTCATCGAAAAAAATGAACTTTATTCAAATGAAATATAAATCGACTGGCTCTCTTTATGAAAAGCAGTAAAAATTGCATTCATTAACTTTTATTCTATTCCATTCATTCATCACAATAATACAATAATTTATTATATTTGAAAACTTCATCGAAAAAAAATGAACTTTATTCAAATGAAATATAAATCGACTGGATTCTATTACATTCATTCATCACAATACTACAATAATTTATTATATTTGAAAACTTCATCGAAAAAAAATAAACTTTATTCAAATCTCTTTATGAAAAGCAGTAAAAATTTCATTCATTAACTTTTATTCTATTCCATTCATTCATCACAATACTACAATAATTTATTATATTTGAAAACTTCATCGAAAAAAAATGAACTTTATTCAAATGAAATATAAATCGACTGGCTCTCTTTATGAAAAGCAGTAAAAATTGCATTCATTAACTTTTATTCTATTCCATTCATTCATCACAATAATACAATAATTTATTATATTTGAAAACTTCATCGAAAAAAAATGAACTTTATTCAAATGAAATATAAATCGACTGGATTCTATTCCATTCATTCATCACAATACTACAATAATTTATTATATTTGAAAACTTCATCGAAAAAAAATGAACTTTATTCAAATCTCTTTATGAAAAGCAGTAAAAATTTCATTCATTAACTTTTATTCTATTCCATTCATTCATCACAATACTACAATAATTTATTATATTTGAAAACTTCATCGAAAAAAAATGAACTTTATTCAAATGAAATATAAATCGACTGGCTCTCTTTATGAAAAGCAGTAAAAATTTCATTCATTAACTTTTATTCTATTCCATTCATTCATCACAATACTACAATAATTTATTATATATTTGAAAACTTCATCGAAAAAAAAATGAACTTTATTCAAATGAAATATAAATCGACTGGCTCTCTTTATGAAAAGCAGTAAAAATTTAATTCATTAACTTTTATTCTATTCCATTCATTCATCACAATACTACAATAATTTATTATATTTGAAAACTTCATCGAAAAAAAAATGAACTTTATTCAAATGAAATATAAATCGACTCGCTCTCTTTATGAAAAGCAGTAAAAATTTCATTCATTAACTTTTATTCTATTCCATTCATTCATCACAATACTACAATAATTTATTATATTTGAAAACTTCATCGAAAAAAAATGAACTTTATTCAAATGAAATATAAATCGACTGGCTCTCTTTATGAAAAGCAGTAAAAATTTCATTCATTTACTTTTACTCTATTCCATTCATTCATCACAATACTACAATAATTTATTTTACTCAAAAACTTAAAACCATAGAGGTAAAAGTAATTTGACTCTGTGCTTAAAACTTCATCGAAAAAGTCTGCTATAAAATCGTATGTTTTCCATGTAAAATCCCTGACTGTTTCATTCATATCAACTATATTGCAGACTCCAGCGCTAAATAACTTTGCGTTAAAAAAATTTAGCTATTCTTATCCAACTTATCTTACAGCTTGATGTGTTTACAATCTCCATAAGTGAAAATTAGGCTTTGTTGTAGAAATAATCAAAGTTTGATAATCATTTAAACTCAAATATATTGTAATTGCATTATTTCAGAGCATTGATACAAAGAAATTAAGCAAAAATAAAGCGGTTTTAGGACAGACACAACACTAAATATAAATTAAAAAGAATTTTAAAAGTCACGATTTTGACACAAGATGGATAGCATTGATCATTTAAACTCAAATATATTGTAATTGCGCTGTTTTAGAATATAGATGCACAGAAATTAAGAAAAAATAAAGCGGTTTTAGGTCGGATACAACACTAAATATAAATTAAAAAGAATTTTAAAAATCACGATTTTGACGCACAAGATGGATGCCATATTTTATTTTGAAGTGGATCACTTGATCTCTTTATATAATGGGGGTAATTATTATTTTAATTTTTATTCAAAAGACTACTGAATATAATTTTCTGAAAAATTTTTAATGTATTTATTGGAATAATTTGAATATTTAATAAAACTTTCGAAGCAATTTGGGAATTTTAAATTTACTTAAAAAATGTTTGAAAAATTAGGTCCTATATGGTTTAATGCATTTCATTTTTTCAATCTAGGTTCAATCCAAAACTAATTGGGTGATATTATTCATTTATATTCCCATAGGTCCCACAGACTGTTTGAACAACATACTAAAATTTCATTTTGATAAAGTCATTTTTTGGGCAGTTATTGTGCTAACGGACAAACAGACAGAATGAACAAAGTCATAAACACTTTTCAACTATGTTGTAGCGTGTTAAAAATGACGTATAAAATGACAGTTTTCCCTACACATTTTAACATAATCATCTTTTCATAATTCGTTTTCGAATTTTGAAAGAAATATTCCTCTTATCAGAGGTCTCAAAAATTACAATAGACTTCTGAATTGTACCGATAATGGAATAATCGCACATATTTTATTTGCTTTGCTTAGCTTGTTCGAGATAGAGTGTTCCAAAAACATTGACCTCGGCTTTTATTCCTTAAATATTGATCTTAGACATATATAATAAATTACAAAGTTGCGTAAAAAAAGGTACAGAATTTTATGTAATCGATAAAAATTTTCAAGGGATTCAATTTTAAGAAATGCAAAATTTAAATTTTTATAGGGCTCCCGTACAAAAACATTTCCAGTGAGTAAGATGTGCCCCATACACTAATAAGGTGATATACAAAATTTCAACATTTTATCAAAAAATGTCCCAGAGATATGAAAAGGCAAAATTGCTGACTTAAACCACTTTTTGATGCATCGACATGGGTTCTCATAGGGGAAAAATCATGTTGGCAGATCGCGTTTCAGGGATCACGTACAAATTATGAAAGAAAACAATGATTACATAAATAAATAATAATTTTGAAATTTATTTGTACAAAAGTATCTACACTGTGTAGAAATAATAACTTTACACAAATATTACAAAGCTTGTTCAAAATGTTTTCCAACCATGCCAAAGATCCATTAAAGATAAGAGGCAAATATTATTTGCCTATAGGCAAATATTATTTGCCTATGATGCATTTCTGCGTTGCGTCATTTGCACTCTTGTTGTACACATTTACATTTTAATTTTTGATTAATCCCTCACCAAATTTGTTTAAACATATCTCTGGGAATTTTTATGATAAAATGCTGAAATTTTGTACATCACCTTATTAGTGTATAGGGCATATTTTACTTTTGGAAATGTTTTTGTACGCGAGCCGTATAAAAATTTAAATTTTGTATTTCTTAAAATTGAATCCCCTGAAAATTTTTATTGATATCATAAAATTATGTACCTTTTTTTACGCAACTTTGTAATTTATTATATATGTCTAAGATCAATATTTAAGGAATAAAAGCCGAGGTCAATGTATATTACTCCATATAGAAAAAAAAAATCAATATCTTGAACGACTCATGATAACTACCAAATAGCAGTTACATTTATTTTATCAAAAATACTTTCAAACAGTTCACTTATTTTATATTAGTTAATATAGTTATTAAAAAAAATTGATTTAAATGATAAACTTCAAATATCTCTAGAACTGTACATGTTAGCATCCTGTACATGAATTAATTCACTTTTTAAAAAATATCACACACAAAATACTTGGTTTTGTAATATTTTTAAACGCAAATATGATTTTCTAACGTTTTTTCGATTTTCGAAAAAAATTGAAGTATTTACTCGAGTTTTTTTACCCGGAATGTCAATAAGCCTTTGATGCGCATCAATCATATGATTTACTCAATTTGTTTAAGAGGTATCGTGGACACAGGCAGACAGACACAAAGACATCATTGACAAAATGGTTAATTTGTATTCAAGGACGATCTAATCATGTAGATCCGACAATTGTTGACCCCATTGTAATACTTTCTTTTTACATATACTTTGCATTGGAGGGGAAATCAAAATCCCTCCCCAAAAGATATCCTTCCACTGCCAAAATAGCCATTTCTGCAGCCAATGTCTAATCAATATTAAATTTATCCAAATGTGACACGATTTACTGTGAATCATATGACACAAGCAAGAAAGCAGATGTAAAATTAATCAATGCGTTCCAATCAATCAATGTCCTAAAATCAATCAATATGGTTACACATCAATGGTTAAATGGGTTATGACCTAAATAAATTTTGTATTTCTGATTCGTGCACTAGATTTGGGCACAATTTACAATTGAATAATATAAATATCTATGCTCATTATTAAAATTCATTATATTACTAGTAGATATATTCGACGTTGCTCTTGCTAAAAATATGTGTAAATTTTAAGCTCATTCATATTGCAATAAAAAAATTCCCTTCAAATATCGAATTTTATTCCTCTAAAAAAATTAATAAATTATTTAAAATTAAAAAAATTAATAAGTCTGAAGAATAAAGCATCCTGGTTCAATTTTCAAACCAATGTATTGTAAACAAACGCCGAAATAAAGATTAGGACATGATAGCAAATGTTATTATTGTACCATTTGTTACCCCATTGCAACAATCATTTAAACATATTCGAAAGTATATGAATTTAAAAAATCATTTTTCCAAAATATTACCGTAACCTTGTATTCCATGGCCATAAGTGATATAACAATATGAAAATATAATACCGTTTATTTATTAAATTTAGGTTTATATCAATTTCTTTATTATTGAAATGGGATAAATTGAATGAAATTTGTCTGCCGCATAAATGTATTTATTTAATTTAATTCCGCTACTAAGCAACGTGATATCTGTCATTTTAGTATTCAAATCATAGAGGTAAAAGTAACTCCATGATTCAAATTGCGGAAAGAAATCGTCTGCATAACGTAATATCTATGCAAACAACTAGAAACAGGGATAAAGTTTCCCTCAGTGACTTAAAGAATAATCATATCAAATTTGATAAGAAAAAAAAAATGTTTATTTGTATACAGAACGTATGACCAGACTTTCCATTTTAGATAGAAATATATTAAAATGTTTTATATTTTCTATCCAAGACCTTATTTGTCATAAAGGGAAGTTACTGCCTAGGGCAATCAATAAGTATAAATTTGCTTTTTAGATGCATCCCAATTCTGTTAGTAGATACCGCAGTTATGTTAGTAGATTAGTATTCTCAGGATTTAATGTATTCTTAAACATATTGTAAGGCTCTACCCCCCCCCCCCCCTTATATTTCATTTTAAATATCTGCGTCATTACTCGACTTTTACATACATTCATATTCCATAGTGTTTGTTTTGTATCGTAAACAGTATGAGAATACGCATAATCATGTATATTTTGCAGAATTAGTACGCAAGTTATAATTTTAAAATATTTCGTAAAATATCTTAAATTTATATTTTCAAGGTGGCAACAAGTCTGTCTAGTCAATGAATTAATTATAATGTATTTAGATAGTGTGTGTTAATATATACAGGATACATAAGAAAATTCTTAAACACAGCAATAACTTTGTAAGGAAGATTCCATGAGTATACACGTTAGGTCTATAGTAAAGTGATTATGCCTGATCGAATAAAAGTAATTGCATCGACTCTAGCGAAGAATTAAAAACGTTAGGATAACAAACTCGGCAGCAAAACGAAATAAACGAAAACAGTAGTCCGTTACAAAAGTTATAGAACATTGTCTAATAAATAGGAATCAGCACTAAAACTGTTACAGAAGATATTTGTTCCATATAATAGGGTTAGTGGCGAATTGCTGTTCTATTCAAGAATACTATAATAAACATTTGCATGCACAAATGTACAGTCTGTTCAATACGCCCTCCGGCAGCAACAATACAGATTTGAATTAGAGAAAAAATATAACGGCGTACTTTAACAGACATTGCAGGTGTCACCGTGTTACAGACCCTGATGATATACGCCTATTTGGCAGATATTTATTACTTTTCATATAAACATTTCGTGCGTTCCTGATGTCGATTCCTATTCAGTAGATAATTCTCTGCAACTTTGTAATTGACATTTTTCTTTTATCCCGATTTGTTGCAGAGTTCATTATCTTAACTTTTTAATTTTTCGCTGGGGACGCTGCAATTACTTTTACTCAATCGGGTAATGTCATTTTACTGCAAATAAACCTGACGTGTACATTCATGAATCTTTTCTTACAAAGTTGAGGAACCTTTAACATCTAAAGCGTAGTTAAAAATCATTAGTTTTCCATAAGAGCAAACTGCAATCATTATTCCGAGAATAATCATTGTTTTCGTTCTTCAAATCTTGATTACAAAGGGATTATTTCAATTTGTTCGAAAGTTATCAGTTATACGCTACAGACATAATCGAAAAAAAAAGTGGTTGATTCGTATATAGGGTGGTTCAAAAATGTATATATCCATCCAAATTCGATGGTCATATTTTTGACCTCATTACCGTGCAGTTGCTCTATATTTTTATTACTTTCTCATATTATGCAATATAATATAGAGAAAGTATTGTTTTCGGGAAAATTTCCAAATTCGAGATCTTGATGCCGATATGTTCTAAGATCTCCTGAACACGCTTTGACCATTTTTGGAATAGTGTCCGTCTGTCTGTGGTCGATTTATTGTGTACACTAGAGCGGCCACAAATATTAATGGATTTTCACGAAACTTTATATTCGACTAAACTATTAAAACATGTACACCACGTGCGCTATTCCCCGATGTGAAGTGGAGGCAATTGCGAAGTACAGACATCGCTAAACACGCCGTAAGCGTTTGGCTTGGTCTTAGCTCCCGCCTCGCGCTTGATAGGGCCCCGCGGTTGTTTCCAAACTTTGACAAACAGGAGAGTCTTACCTATTTTCAGAAGCCAAGCTGGCCTATTATTATATGTAAAACACTGGAAGGATTTTGAGATAGATATCACTGTGTTGGCGAGAGATGCCGAGTAACGGCTCCAAATTATATTTTTAGCCGTCTCGGCTGACAGAATGTAGTTGCACGGAACAATCTTTGTGTTCGAAATTCTGCACAATAAGTACTCATTCTTCGCTAATGATTCTATCTCACTGTTTGCGTAACTTTAAGAACTTTGATTTTGTAATAATTGCCGAGAGTAAATTTTTGTTTTTGTGCTAATTAGCTCTGTTCAAGTTTACTATATATTAATGTCCGGTGGATATTATATCCATGTGAAATAATATTTTCAACCGCCACAACTGAAAACTTTCAGGCACATGACATTTTAAATTTGGAATGTTTGTTAATTTTTAAACCCCCCCCCCCCCATCCCCAAGCATTCACACATAAAAATATAGGCAGTGGTTCCAGTTCGATGGAGTTGAAATGGTTTTGAGTGAATAACATTTTATTTTTGTGAGTGATTTGTCTTTTTTTAAATGCTCAAAATATTAAAAAAATCGAAATTAGAGCAATCTTTTCAAACTATTAAAATGTCGAAATTAGGATCACCTTTTCAAAATAGTTCAAAATGTTAAAATATCGAAATTAAAACCATCGGTTTTTCGTCTCCTCATTCAATTTTGTCGTGAATTTAAGTTAAAACCTGCCCATTCTACTGTTACCTCCTTATTTAGTTGCATTTGTACTCAAAAATTTAAAGATAGAAGTAATTTTCTGTGTCAGGCTGGAGTGTCCGTTGTTCCCCTTTTATCTCCGGAAAATACTACGTGACAGTGAAAATGAGACACCAAGAAGCAAGGACGTATCCAGAAATTTCATTTTGGCGGTGGGTGGAGGTCCAAAGTATAGTGAATTTTCAACCCAAAAATAAAAGTTTGAAAAAAACTAACTAAACTGGACTAAATTGATACTGGATCACAATTGAACGAGAAAACACGCAAGGACGTATCCAGAAATTTCCTTTCGGGGGGGGGACCCCATCTATGGATACGTCATTGCCAAAGAGTGGGCAGAAAAATATGCAAATTGCAGGGTAGCCGCAGCTCATCGTGTTATGTAAATGATGCGAAATGCAAAGCAGTCCAGCGCACGTTGAATGTGATATAAGGGAAGGAACCTGCAGAATCGGAAATAGTCGCGCCGCTCTGTCTGCCAGGGAAATCATTTTGCAATATTTCTTTGTCTTAGAGGAAACGTGTAGTAGCAGAAAATGCCGGGTCGCCGCCAACCGAGGCAATTCCAGCAGACAGACGATTTCACAAGGGGTATGGTGACCGGACTCAGAAAGGCAGGTTGGTCCATACGTCAAATCTCAGCGGCCAGCTACCTACACGCGTCCATGGTGCACCGGCTGTGACGAAGATGTTTGGAACAAGGGAATGTGGTACGTTTGAGGGGTGCCTGTACGGCCAGAGCGACGTCATCACGCGTGGACCGAATCATCCACCGTCAAGCGTTGGTGGCCTCGCAGGCCACTTCCGTCGCCCTTTTGTAGCATGTGCAGGACACCCTTGATGCTCCTATATCGACCAGGGCCATTATCCGTGCGAAATGCACTCATGGCGCCGGTAAGAAGACTGCCATTGACCCAACAGCGCAGACGCCTCCGTTTGAAATGGTGTAGGGATAGAGCCGAGTGGACGGCGGAATGGCACAGGGTCGTGTTCGCAGACGAGTTACGCTTCTGTTTTAGCAATGACAACCGCCGTGCACGAGTCTGGCGCTGAAGTGGTGACATGTCTAATCAGGCCGCATATGTGGAACGCCACACCGCGCGGTGTGGCGTCCGTATCGAGGGCACTATAACGGCCCAACGATATGTGGATGACGTGCTACGACCGATGACACTACCCTTCCTTCAGTGGGTGCCCAATGCCATTTACCAGCAGGATAACGCCCGACCACACACGGCACGCATCAGCCAACATGCCCTGCAAAGTACTCAGGTGCTTCCCTGGCCACCAGTCTCCCCTGATCTCTCACCAATCGAACACGTCTGGGACGTGATTGGACGTCGCTTGCGTGCCCTGCTATAGCCGCGTTTAGAAGACGAACTCTGGCAAACGGTTGACAGGGAATAGGCAGCCATCCCTCAGGACACCATCCGCACGCTCATTGACTCTGTACCTAAACATGTTACTGCCTGTATCGCCGCCCACGATGGTCCTACTACCTACTGATCAGATGGTGCTATTGCTCAGTGTATAGGTGTATCATGTTGCAATAAACATCACTTATTGTTCGTTGCTGTCTCTCTCTGTTTGCTGATTTTCATCACTTTCTGCCCACTCCTTCTTGGTGTCTTATTTTCACTGTCATGTAGTATATAAAAGAGTTCTATTGTATATGAGGGTTCTACTATATTTAAAAGAGTTCTACTGCATACAAAAGTTTTACTATATAAAACAGTTTTACTTTTTTTAAGAGTCCTAATGTATATAAAAGAGTTCTACTATCTATAAAACAGTTCTATTATAACAGGCTTTCGGCCTAAGGAGGGCATGACACACTTTTCTCCCCTTTCCCTAATGGTAAGCCAGGGTTCTCTGCCTTCAAAGAATTGATATATTTTCTTTTAAATTTCAATTACGTTTTATTCACACAATCTTTATTTTGCATACGAGGTTTATCATCATTGCTCAGGCAACAGTATTAAGTATTATCGGAAGACGGACACTCAATTTCTTGATCTCAAGACAAGTACTCTACCAACTGAGCAATTCATCTGGACTAGGGAGTGAACTTCAAGAACTCTACAAAGGTACTTAAAGAGTTAAAGGTGTTGTACAGTGCTTTTGTACACATTGTCCCTACATTCACTGGGATCTACAATTTATAGTCAATTCTGAATAAGAGCAAGCATTCAATTGATGCACAAATAACATAGACATTTTGGAAGTATACATGGCAGAAAATGCTTTTTTTTTTCTGTAGTAGACAAGTGAAAACATAAATAGATCACTGGATTCAGGCCAAACAGGCTGTATCTCGACATTAGCTTACTCGTATGTATATACTAACAGTATACCCGTTTTTGGTACGGAATATACAATATAAAGAAACTTAAAATTCACAATCATTTGCAAATTTCTATAGTATTCTAAATGATATTGCTATTCGAAACATTCTATTAAAATATTTAAATATATGTTCCGAATATGAAGCTTAAGAATCTCTGTTCTAGCTATATAAAATTATCTTCACAAGTAGATCTGAAGAATATACTGAAGATATATAACATCCTGATCCCGTTTGTAAACAAATTTACAGAAAATATGAAATTGAATTAATATATGCTAAAAGAAGAGAGAAAGTAATGCTTTCACGAAAATTTCCAATTTCGAGATTCAGATGCCAATATATGTTTTAAGACCTCATGAACACGTTTTGACTATTTTTGGAGTGATGTCTGTCTATGGCCAATCTCTTATGTACACTATAGCAGCCATAAATATTAATGGATTTTTATGAAACTTTATACCTGGCTTTATTATCAATAAATCTAGAACTAGATAGATTTTTTTTTAATTCCAGCAAAAACTTCAAAATTTATTTCAATTTACATATTTCTTTAATATGGCGGCATAGGACAAAATTTGACATAACCATGCATGAAAGGGTTTATTTATGACTCATTGATCAGGAGACTTAATAGTTTTAATCATTGTTGTGAAAACTAACCACGCTGTAATTTTTTTTGTTCATGATGTTATCAGCCCTCTAACAAGATTTAAGATTCAAGTTTAGCCCTCTAACAAGATTTAAGATTCAAGTTTAGCCCTCTAACAAGATTTAAGATTCAAGTTTAGCCCTCTAACAAGATTTAAGATTCAAGTTAATCTATAACCTTTTCTTGCGGGACATAAATACATACTAAAATGTCGTAATTCCAATTCTTCTCTTCATATTTCATTAAAAATTAAACATATATGGAATCCCCAAGTTCACTCACTTCCTAATTTCTTTAAAACATTTTGTGTTTGGACACCAATATTTCATCAAGGAGGAAACATATTGACCTGCAACATGTGTGACATTTGAAATGATACAAATTTTTCTCTCATTGGAAAACTTTTACAGTTTAAAATATTAACATTATAACCACTATAGTTTCAAAAACTAAGAATTTGATCCAAAATTAAATTATATATCTACATAAGGCTTTCAAAGAACTACAAACTACTTTTTATAATTTATAGCTAGCATTTTTAGTTTTTGAGATATAAGCATTACAAATTTGAACAAGAAAGATCAATCATGCTTAAAGCATTGATTAAGAAACACTTTCCAACTTCAATGCAATTTTATTTAAACATGTCTAGAATGCAATACATTCCTCGGTAATATTTTAAAACTTCTCACAATACTACATTGATTTATTATAGTTGAAAACTTAAACATTCATCCAAAAAAATGAACTTCATTCAAATGACAGCATTGAAATATAAATTGCCAGGTTTAAACATCTCTAAAATGTGATATATTACTCGCTAACAATTTTAGAATTATCATAATACCACGATAATTTATTATATTTAAAAACTTCATCAAAAACAACTGAAATTCATTCAAATGACGTCATAGAAAAAATAACACGCCTGGCTCTCTCTAAAAAAGTAGCATTTCATTCATAAATAATTTCCCATTCATGTCATTCATCACAATACTATAATAATTTATTTTATTTAAAAATTAAGACCATGGAGCTATAAGTAATTTAACTCTATGCTTAAAATTTCATCGCAAAAAATCGTCCTTCTCTCGGTAAAGTCAATGAATATTTCTTTCATATCAGCTATGCAGACTCCATGAGCTAAATTCTTTTGCATTAAAAAAATACAGCAATTCCTATACAACTCATCCTACATATTTTGCTGTTTACATTTCACATAAGTGAAAAATAAGCTTCGTCAGAGAAATAATCAAAGTTGGATGCTCATTTAAACTCAAATATATTGTCATTGCGTTGTTTCAGTATGTAGATGCACAGAATTTAAGCGAAAATAAAGAGGTTTTACGACGAATACAACACTCAATATGAATTAAAAAGAACTTTAAAAATGACAATTTTGAGACAAGATGGATGCCGTATTATATTTTGAAGTTGGTCACGTGATCGTTTCATATCATGGTCACGTGATCGCTTCATGTAAGAGGTGTAATTATTATTTTAATTTTTATTTTAAAAACTACTGAATATATTTCGCTGAATTTTTTTTTATATATTTTATGGAATAATTTGAATATTACCTAAAATTTTCGAAGCAATTTGTGAATTTTAAATCCGCTTAAAAAATGTTTGAAAAATTTGGTCCCATTGGGTTCAATGTATTTCATTTTTTCAACCCGGGTTCAATCCAAAACTAATTGGTTGATATTATTTATTTATATTCCCATATGTCCTACAGACCGTCTGAACAACATACTAAAATTTCATTTTGATTAAGTCATTTTTACGGCAGTTATCGTGCTAACGGACAGACAGACAGACAGAATGAACAAAGTCATAAACACTTTTCAACTTTGTTGTAAAGTGTTAAAAACAGGAACATTTCAATGTTTCTCAACTTGATAAGATGATTTATCAGAAACTGTAAGAGCTTTGTAAAAACAAATTATAGATCTAGAAACTGGATTTCTTACTGAACATCTTTGTCACTTGCTGTTGATATCTATTTTTTATTGTTTCAAAGATATTTTTAGTGAAAGTAAAGTGAAACAAAAACATGCGTGGACAAAAACTTTTTAATTTAAAAAATATATATATATATATATATATATATATATATATATATATATATATATATATATATATATATATTAAAATTATTTTTATCTTACATAATAAAGGAAGATGTCAAACAAGAAGCAAGAAAGGTGAAGCAAAAACTGGCTCAGATAAAAACTTTTTAGTTTTATTTTTCTTTCAAAAAAAAAAAAAAAAATGTTTAAAATATTAAAATAATTTTTATATATTTTTAATTTATACCATATTTACATCAAAACAAGTAAAAATTGTTTTGTTTATTCAATTATTTTAAAGAATAGCACATAACTATCTTTTCTAGAATGGATCAGGAAGTAAAATAAATTTAATATCAAATAAAATGCTAAGTAATAAATCCCTACGAAGATTTTGAATCATCCCATATAATTCGAAAATACTCACCAAGCTCATAATAGGTATATCAAGCAGAAAGTTAATATGCATATAAAAGTAAATTACATACAACTTTTATTAATTAGAAATAAATCATGAATTTTATTTTCAATGCAAAGAACAGAGCTTAAAATATTTACAAACAATTTCATAAATAGTTCAGACAATTTAAGAAACAATACTTATGCAATATTGCAACAATCAGTTTCTACAAAGAAACATTATGATATATTTACAGCTAATGGAAGACTGGTGCCATAATACAGGCAATGAATAATGCTGTAATAGCTTCTATCAAACAAAGAAAATGAGCATGTGTCATATCAGAAATGATAGTAGCTGAAGTAGCAGGCATAACAAAATAAACTAAACACCATGAATGGCTGACTTCGACTGAATATAATGTTCAATGACCATATCTTGTCCTTTGAACATTTGGCCAATAACAATCTGCAAAACAAAGACACATTTTAAAATGCAATTTAAAAGCAACAGTAATATATATATATATATATATATATTTATTTATATATATGTACAGGGTGTCCCAAATTAAACTACACATTTCCGAGAGGGCTACAGCAAAACCTATTCACCAGAAAGTCATGAAATTTGAGAGTGTCGTTAGGAGATGATGGGAATTTTTTCTAGAACAAAAAAAGTTAGTTCAAAAAAGCACCAATAGAGGGCGTATAATATCTTTATACAGAATATATAACATGAATATATAACAATGTATCTATCTAATGAGGACAAAACATGTTCAATAGGATGGCCATCATTGTCTGCTACCATCTGAAATTGTAACATAGCATGTTCAATGGTTGATTGAAGTGTATGAGTCAGAATGATACACTCATGGCATGCTCGGCACTCAAGGCAACGGAAAATGACGGCTGATGATTCTGTCACCAAAAAAGTGGCTCCTAAGCACTTGTTTCACACAAGTGGCTATGTGTAGAGGCATAAACACCGTTGTTTACAGTGCATCTTACATAAACACTATTGTTTTAACACATTGATGTGCCTGCAGAACAGAAATGATGGAATTCTCTAATAAGGATGTGTAACGTTGCTCGGTGACAGAATATGTTACAGGACCTGCGGGTTTGAGCTCTTCGGAAAAAAAATGGTCCCAATATGAATGTGGCAGTAAAATCACACCATATCGTTAGCTTAGAAGAGTATAACGGAACTTGTAGACACTCATGTGAGCAAAAAAAAAAAAAAAAAAACACCAATAGCGAGCTCTATTGGTGGTTTTTAGAACTAACCTTTTTTGCTTTAGAAAAAATTCCCATCATCTCCTTACGACACTCCCCAAATTTCATGACTTTCTGATGAATAGCTTTTGCTGTAACCCTCTCGAAAATGTGTAGTTTAATTTGGGACACCCTGTATATATATATATCAAATAGAAAGTGCTCTGTATAATAAATCCAATTCTGTATACAATGTTGAGATATTAATAAAAATTGCAATAGTATTGTGTAGAAAATATTTTTCTGAAAATTATTTGCAGAAAATTATGCACAGCATTGCAACAGAATTAAATCAAATATGTTTAAATGACAAATGATTTTCATTCAATTTATCTAATTTTAAATAGTAAAGAAACTGATACAAAAATTAATCTTATAAATAAAAATTATTATATTTTTGATTCAATTATATCCATTATGGGCTTTGGATATAAGATTATGGGAATTCTTAAAATTATAAATTTCTGAAGTCATCTGTTTTATTTTGGTAAAGATTTTTCAAACTCATATATTATCTATTGTGTTTAATCAATTGTTGAAACAGGACAAAAATGGTATGAGTATATCTTCACCTGCAATTTTAACATTTTCATTTTGGTATTTGTTGACCAAATTTCATATTTCAAATTTTTTTTTACAAATGGAACCAGGATGTCTTATTTTTCAGATTTTCCAGTGCTGACAATTTTATATAGCAAGAGCAGATATTTCTATACCTCTTTTATAGGGGACAAATTAAATTTTCTAATAAAAACATTTTTTTTTTAAAAAAACAATCATTTAGAACATTATTGCATTTGCACATAATTTAAATTATGAGCAATGCTGGTGAAATATATATATCTCTTGGAAATGCAGTCAATTTAAGTTGGAACTGCAGTCAATTTATGTACTGCCTTTATATATAAATAATTTTTATTTCATTTTGATTCTGTTTTGATTGATTGAGATAAAAATTCATTAGAACATTAAAATTAGAATTTACATAAAATACATTAAGTTCAATAAATTGCAAGAATTAAGTAACTTTCAAATTCTTGTATTGTATGTCAATATTGACATTGCAACATCATACATCCTAGTTATCAAGAGTTTGTCAAAGTTTAATAATATAAGAGAAAACTTGCGCAATGTAGCATACAGCAAGATGAAATGATCACAAATAGAAGAAACAGGAGGGGCATATATACCCAAGTCAGTAATCAACAGTCTACCCGAAAGAGTAAATCAGAAAGCAGAATGAAGAACAGCCAACCTGAATCAACCTGAAGCATAGAACTAATACACTTGATTGGAGTGTGGGTCCTAAAAAGGCACAGATTTCCTCTAATTGACTGATATTAGGCATTAAAAATATTTTTGTACGAAAATTGTTTATTAATATTAAAAGTAATTTCAATGTTCTAACTACATAACTTTTAATTATAACTAAAGAAATAAAATTAAGCAATACAGGATTACATAAATCTCAAGTTATATTGTATTTAATTTATATTCAGTTAAAACTACTTCTGTGAAAATATTCTAATTTTTAAATAAGCTATTATGTAAAATATTTAAAAAAAATATTTCTTTATTGATCATTTTCAGGATGTGTTGTTCACTTGTTTCAATCTCATTAATATAAAACATTCAATAAGTGTCAACTGCATATAAGGATACATGAGAACATTATAAACTAAAACTAATTTCAACACTATCACTAGTTTAAAAAATGTATAACTAAGGTTCAAAGGATTTTCATTAAACTACCTGTCTTTTGATTATTTCAAGATTGCTTTGTGCATACACCACTAAATCATTTATCTTTTGCACATCTGTTTCTTTTTTGTGTTCTCGAAATCCATCTTTAATGCGCCGAACAGCATAAGTTCTATAAAAGAATAAAATTCCATGAAATATTATAATGATTTTTATAAATCATTATTGCAAACATAACAATGGTTTTTATAGACTACATTTTAATGTATAAATCTGATGTAATTATAAAAAAATGTTTTAAACACTGTTCTGTTCTTTTTAATCAATTTTAATATAAATTGAAACTTATTTATTCACAAAACTGATTAAAGTTTAAAATGTAAGTATACTTATGTATTATACCAGAAATTAAAATTTTGTGCAAGTATATTACTGCAGTGACTGAAGATATTATTTTAGGGGAATGGACATAAATAATATAAGCTCACTATATCTTCAGTAAATATTAATGAAACATTGTTAAGGGCATAAGAAAATGAAATAGATTTAAAGCTTTGCTGTTCATAAAACAAAATTTGTTTTGCCGTTATCCCCCCCCCCCCCCCCCACACACAATGCACTATTTTGTGAGCATGGTTTTAGCTGTTTTAACTATATAAAAATCTCTTATAGAAATAGACTAAACACTAGCACAATGAATAAACTTTTAGTTATGTCTAATTATTTATGCTCCACATTGGGATAATTTTAATCCTGAATTAGTCATTGATACATGACATTTTTCAACTGGTAAAGGTAGATATGTCAATAGAGAAAAATAAATAGTTATCCACTTTGGGTATGTTTTTTAATTTTCTTACAAATCATTATCAGTGTATATAGGTACTATGATTTGTGCATACATGCTATGATTTGTAGGACGTAGGTGCTATGGTTTGTAAGTGCTATGATTTGTGCTTCACTGTTATGTGTATATTTATGTTAATTTTTACATAATTGCAGATAAATTTTAAGCAAATTACTTCTTTAGGACAAGAAAGGGTGAATGTGCTATGCAATGTTATTTATATTGTACTGGCAAGTGAAAAAAATGTTTGGAGATTAGACTCTGAGCTGAAATTTCTTACCCTGACCAAGTAAGTCAATTAAGTTAGACCTGCAGCTTTTCAAAAATAGAAGAAAAAAAGAACATTTGGTAATTTATCCATGTTCCGAAATTAAATTTTGTGCAAGTATATTACTGCAGTGACTGAATAGATATTATTTTAGAGGAATGGACATAATATAAGCTCACTATATCTTTAGTAAATATTAATGAAACATTGTTAAGGGTATAAGAAAATGAAACAGATTTAAAGCTTTGTTGTTAATAAAACAAAATTTGTTTTGCTGTTATACCCCCTCCCCCTCTCCCCCACAATGTACTTTTTTGTGAGCATGGTTTCAGCTGTGTTTTAATTATATAAAAACTTCTTATAGAAATAAACTAAAAACTAGCACAATGAATAAACTTTTAGTTATGTCTAATTATTTATGCTCCACATTGGGATAATTTTAATCCTGAATTGGTCATTGATAAATGACATTTTTCAACTGGTAAAGGTAGATATGTTAATAGAGAAAAATAAATAGTTATCCACTTTGGGTATGGTTTTTTAAAAATTTTCTTACAAATCATTATAAGTGTATATCGGTACTATGATTTGGGCATACATGCTATGATTTGTAGGTGCTATGGTTTGTAAGTGCTATGATTTGTGCTTCACTGTTATATGTATATTTATGTTAATTTTTACATAATTTCAGATAAATTTTAATCAAATTACTTCTTTAGGATAAGAAATGGTAAATGTGCTATGCAATGTTATTTATATTGTACTGGCAAGTGAAAAAAATGTTTGACGAGTATAGACTCTGAGCTAAAATTTCTTACCTTGGCCAAGTAAGTGAATTAAGTTAGACCTGTAGTTTTTCGAAAATAGAAGAAAAAAACGAACATTTGGTAATTTATTCATGTCTTATATATATTATCTAAACTAGTTTTTTTCATGCTTTTGTTTATTATAAAATATAACATTTTAAAAGTCACTTAAAAGTACAATTATTTCTTTATTATTTACTTTATTTTGAGCATAATTTTTAGAATTTATTGTTGTGTTTAAGTGTATATTGCTGTGTTAAGTAAATTGTGCTAAAAGTGGTAGTAATTACCTAAGTTTGGCTAATAAAAATATGGAGTCCATTAGACTGTGGCCAAGGTTTCAGAATTATAATTTAAGCTATAAATAACCATAGATGTTTTGAATTACAAATGTTCTTAACTGGTTATTTTCTCCTTGACTTAGAACTACAACTTAGGATGGGTTCCGAAATCACTGTCATCACTCACCCCTATGCAATTCTCAAATTAATTAGTCATTAATGGGTAAAGTGGAATAAAGGACAAAATTACACAAAAAATTTTATAACTACAATAAACTTTCACTAATCCAATATCCAATGGTCTGGCACGTCTCAAATGATAATGTCTGTTCAGCTGTAATGAAGTCATTTACTGCTGTAATAAACAAAATGATCATCTGCATTTATTAAAAACCAATTAAAGTAAAATTAATATTTTATATGTTAATTCTTCTCTTTGATGCCAGTTTCCTACAGCTTTACATAATCAAAATCTATTGGATTTGATCCTTCTAGTGAAATCAAATCAGCATTAGATTATTTAGAGTTTTCTGCTTATATGATTCCTTAAGCAGGTTTTAATTTGCTTTAAAACAGATAAACCTCTATTGCACTCAGCAGTGCTTACAGGTATAGTCATATCATAAGAGGATACAGAAACTGTAGCTGGGTGGTCAATAAACATTAGCCAGGTGGTATGCCCATTAGGAGAACACCAATATCTTTCTAATAAGAACATGCTGATAAGTGGCATTTCATATTAAATGCCTAAAATAAATAAAATTTTAACTGCCAAATTTGTAATATTAATGTAAAATAAATATAAGATGTTCACCTGAGAATGAAGTTTGCAATTGTTATACTAATGAATAAATTTTCCACTCTTATAATATTTGATATACAAATTGTACTGAAATATGAACTGTAAAATTGTAATACTATTGTAAAATCATTTCAAATACTAATAACAGGTGCCAGTTGTCAGATAACAAATAAAATCATGGAATATGAATTAACTTTTGATACTCCAGTAAACCTAAAACTGAAATTTAAAGAAAATAGGGGTAAAATTTGCTTCTAAAAATCTACTGAATGCATGCTATTTACAACATTAATGAGAATTCGCTGGTTTCTTAGATAGAAACACATATCTGTAGTCTCCAGTCCTCTCCTTTTCCACCATAACCACTTTTACCCAATTATATGAACTGACAATAACATGGACAAATTTTTCATATCATTTTGACTTTCATATAAAATTTTAATTCTATTTGTTCAAAACATACATGCTATCCAGGATATTAAGACTAATGTTGGTTTTACGAACTTTAGCATTTTAGCTAAACTAACAGAGAATATTTTAGCAAAATTCTAAAACAGTTAACATACCGTGTGCTTCATAGCAATATAGCTAAATAAAACTTCCATAAATTATGTTTTATAAGTTTAATTAAGGATATTTCATTTATAATTTTTACATTTCAAAACTTAAGAATTAAATTTTGGTAAATTAAAATAACTTTTAATGTTTCAGATGAATTTTAAAAATTCCACATCTTTTAAATATATATATGCTTTTTTTTAATAAAGTCAAATATAGATTTTATTACTAAAATATAGATTAAGTGACATTTTCAATTACAGTTAAATTATAAGACTTTTATCTAAATATTTTCATTCATCAATGACAAAAAGCTTTTGAAAATGAAATTTTCAATTTTAGTTAAATTATAAGACTTTTATCTAAATATTTTCATTCATCAATGATAAAAAGCTTTTGCAAATCAATGACAAAATGAAAAGGTTCCCGACCTTGTTCGAGATTTATATACCAACAGTAAAAGCATGCAAAATCATATTTTAGTTAAAAAAAAAAGCATTTCTAAGCCTATATAGTTTAAGAATCTCTATTTTTGAAACAAATTTTGTCCATGCAAAAATCTAGAAATCTAATGAATCAAATATTTTGGTTACCATTACTAACATATCATGAAAAATCTGAAGTCTCCATATTCAGTTGTTGTTGTTGAGACCCAGACCGTCCGACCTACCAGAAAGGTGTAAGGTAACTGTTTGGACGGCCGGGAAGTGCCACCCAATTTAGACCGGAACCCAGTGGGGGAGGCATCCACAGGGACCGTACCCTCCTTCCCCTACCACCAACCTCTCAAAAGGATTTATGGACCCACATGTTTAACGTGATCGTACCACACATGAACACAGTGGCAGTTGTGGCAGCGTGCAAATCCAGCGCGCAAACCACCGGGTTGCCGCACCCGAAATGTGCAATAGCACGCGGTGTTCCCAGGTGGTCACCCACCCAAGTATTAATCGTGCCCGATGCTGCTTGACTTCGGTGATCTAACGAGAACTGATGTTTTCAGTACTGTAGGGTCTATATTCAGTGTCAAAATGGAAAAGTTGATAAAGATATCATAATTCTCATAATTACGCTTTTCCTCCAAAATAAAAAAAATAATTTAAATATCAGATGCTGTTGACAAGCTTTACGTGGTGTTTGGTTAATGGTTTCCTGGCAAAATATGATGCACTTTCCCTTAAATTGATCAATTTAAGGGAAAACATCCACTCTAACATTTTGGCTATATTTTGCTGTTGTTTAATAAAATCTCCCACACCCCTTGTCATTTCTTTATTAAATTACTTAATAGAATGTATTTCTAATTATTTAGATTTAAATAAATTTCATAAAAATCATCTACCGTCTTATTACAACGCACTTGGGTGTTTAGAATGAAAAAAAAATATATAACTTTTCTTTGCATTACGATGTGATTTTACATAAATTAACATGCAAGTAAAAATTATGTAGCTAATGCAAACTTTAAACATTTTTTTTTATTATTAATTTTCGCTAATTTGATATACTCCGAAGTTTCATACAATAATCACGGTCCTCCAAAAACTATTTTGTAAAATCCCAGAATATATTGAAATTGTTTTTCAATGGTAACAATGAACAAAATACAACAGCGCAATGTTGAGTTCAATTGGGAGAAGCCACCCAATCCCGAGAGGAAGACGCGTTTGCTCCAAGTTACTTCAGAATTTATTTATGTTCCAGATATACAAAAACTGAATTCAGTGTTTGTAAAAATAAGAAAAAGCTATTTCTTTCATTCTTACCGATACATGTAACTTGGAAATTTTTTTGCTTCAATTAAAAGTTGTTTATATAGTAATAAAATTTCTTTGCTGCGAGCCGCCATGTTACCAAGTAATAGATATTGCCAACTAAGCTTTTCTCAACTTTCCAAGAAATTTGTACAATACTGTTCTCTAATTAAAAATCATCTCTAAAGCGAATGATTTCTAAATTAAGACTAGCGAAACACAATATATGATTTTGCATTCAGTTGTTTAATTAGATGAAGAAATTTATGTGTTTTTTGTATTAAATATATGTCTAGTAACTTCAACTTATATCATTTGTTTATTTACTTTTGCAGCGGATATGTGGTCAAATATGAGTTTTAAAATTTCTTTTCACAAAGTACTAAATCGTACTTTAATTAGACCAATAATAAGAACTAATAATTTTAGTTCTGGAAAGTTGAATCTCTGCAATTCAGCTGAACTGAAAGAATGCGAATCTATTACTGTTTTGGGTAAAAACTATATACGCGACGAATACACAAATGTATCTTCGCATGTGCTTTCATTTATTTCTCAAAATTTGCATAACCAGAGAAATCATCCATTGAATTTACTTAAACTTAAAATTATTCGCTATATATATGGAAGTTATTTAAATCGCCGCGGCAATCCTTTGTTTTCTATATATGATAAGCTTTCACCAGTCATAACTACCTATCAAAATTTTGATAGTTTGTTAGTACCTTCTGACCATCCCAGTAGAAAGAAAAGTGACTCGTATTTCTTAAACTCCAACTATTTATTAAGACCTCATACTTCTGCTCACCAAAATGAATTAATTAGAAGTGGACTAGATCACTTTTTAGTCGTTGGTGATGTATATAGAAGAGATGAAATAGATTCCAAACATTACCCAGTATTTCATCAGTGTGAAGCAGTTCGTCTTCTTTCTTCTCATGAGGTTAATAGCATTTTATTTGGTACTTATCGGTTATAGGGATCATGGGTTACCCTTTTCCTAGTTGTCACCAACACGAACATTGGCGATATAATCCGATACGAGAAATTCACTACAAAAGCAATGATTACAATTTAATATACAATGGGGTTTGATCAACTTTACGGTACTTATCGGTTATCTATATATATATGAAGCCAAACACGGCAACACGTAGGGACTACGCCAAATTCTGGTTTATACCGGTTGCTGATATTATAAGTAGGCGGCGCTAATTTGGAACCTGTTGATAGCCGATAGTTTGAATTTAGTGCCATTTTATTCCTGTTATACCGTTAGCTAGATTTTTCTACTATTTTGCTGCTAAGATAAAAATCTGGAATTTACCTATGAACGAAGACGCTATGAGGTTCTTTCAACAGAAAGAAATTTTACCGTGACACCGTTTCTGTCCAAACGGTCACGCCATGCGGCAGCAAGTAGGCAAGAAGCATCGCTGGAGGTGTAACTTCGTTGGTTGTCGGCGTACTGTCGATTTTTGCATGATGAATCGGTTCTCGGAATCTAGGATATATATGAAGTGTGTTTGTAGTGAATTTCTCATATTGGATTATATCGCCAATGTTCGTGTTGACGACAACTCGGAAAAGTAGTTGGTAGCCCATGGTCCCTATAACCGATAAGTACTTTTTATTTCATGTATATTTGAGTAGAATTTAGAAAATCACATTGATGACAATACCAATTTAAAATTATGGTTATTCCTATTTTTATTATATTATTTCATTATTTGTAAACATAAGAAGATTATTCGTATTCCAAGAGGTTAAAAAAGCAGATGACTAATTTTCGAATTGCTAATAAAAAATTTTTTAAAAACTTGTAATTATATTAATTATTAAATGTGTTGTATTCAGTACTTCCTTATAGCTGCCTCCACAATTACTATTATGCCAAGATCTAGCCAAATGTTTGCAGTCCTAAAGAAACAGCACATGTTTATATTATCGTCATATTGCTGTTTTGTTAACCTACTTTGGTAATTCATCCTCGGGGGGCCACTATAATAAGGAAGTGCCATATATTCATATACAGGGTGCACATTATTAAAGTTCACCTGCACTCGGGATCTTCAGCATGAACAGGAATCGAAGAGTGGGTAGTGATATTTGGAACATAAGCCTTTCAAGTGATGATGAAAAACAATAGTTCAATATTCCACCACCAGAGTGTTTAATATTGTATGTAATGTTGCAAATTTTGAAGACAAATAATAATTCAATACAGTTGCTGATTTCTTTTTTTTTTGTTTTGTATTATGACTCTATTCACAGTTGATGTTTTTGAAATACTTTGTCTGTTCATAGAAATACTTTTTCCTCCAAATTTTTGGCCATTTTTATTAATATTTTGATGTTGCAAACAAATATAAAAAATAGCAAAATTATTTGCTTAATTCTAATGGAAAAAGTCTTTTCATAAAGACAAAATCCTTAGAATACATTTAACACATTTGGAATAATTATATTTAAAACATATACTCATTTCATTGCTGCTCAAATTTCACTACATCTTGAATTATGTGTATTTTATTCTGCAATAGCTAAAAATATATACAAATTATTTGGTATTGTTGTTTATAAGGGATCGACGATTGGTACATAATTCCATATCCTAGAGTCTGTGAATTCTGAATAAAAGACCTTCCAAAAATTCAATACACAGAAACAGCAATTAAATGCTAAAAATTGAAATATAGGATTTACAATTGTAACAAAAAAGTGAAATTGCAAAATTATTGCAACACAATTAGAAATAAGATATTTTGTAAGCAACTATGTAGAAAAAGGTGCACAAACCTATTTTTGACAGCATTATTAGCATGGATGTCAGAAAGTGTTACCACTTTCAAAGGGCGTCTTTAAGTTTGTAATCACAGAACTACCACAATTAAAACCTATTGTGAAGCTGTTAGCAGTGGGTTAAGTTAGTTACTAGTCAGTTAGTTTCTTATATTTGCTATTGGAAAATACAATAAAAAAAATTCTGATAACACTGAATTAATTCTTGCTCTCAAATTTGATTTAAATCTCTTACTTGTGATGATTTTTTTTTTAGAGATTTCAATATTTTTGAGAATTGTAAAATATTAATGTCTTATGTATATAGGGTCAATTTGATTGTCAGTGAATGTAAACCATAGATGCAGTTACTTCAAGCACTCTCTAAAATTGTATTAGCAGTTAGCATCCCCCAGTAATTTTTCGAATTGTACTGGTATACTAATTTGCAATTGAAATAATTTGAGCTAAAGAGACATCCAGCAATTTAAGGGACATAAGTAAAGGACACCTTCAGTAAAGTTTGTCAGGTTTTTAACATTTTGCTAAAATATTTGCTGAACTTTTGACACTATACTGTTCTAAATATTGTCCCCCCCCCCCCCCCCCTCAGTATAGTGTCTAAGGTTCTTTTTCTGAATATCCATTCAGGGGCAGATCTAGATGGGGGTGCATGTGTCCCCCTAAAAAAAAGTTTCAATTTGTTAGATTTTAATAACAAATTGAATATCTTTTTGTGAAAGAAAGTATCATTTAAAAGTACGTTATTTTTGTTAATTAATTGGAAGATATCAATAATTGATTTTGTTATTCCAAACTATTGCAGATTTGTATTTTCCTTTCCATTTCCAAACAGTAATGTTACACTGCATACTCATTATTTTCCCAACACTCCCAGTCTATCAGATACCACTGACTAAGAGGGAGACACCTTAGCAGTAGAAGTAGAACAGGATTCAATTCCAGGCAGTAGAAGTAGAACAGGATTTCAAATCCATAACCATAATGACTAGTCTCATTGTTTGCTGTGTCGGCTTGGGTTTCCTTCGTCTTTTCTAGTGCCTTATAAAAGTGTTTTATTTAGTAGTATAAAGCACATCATTGTTTTGCTTTAAGATGGATAATTTTGTGATTAAGAGGAGGAAAACAGAAAGTGACAATCCTTCGGAAATCACATCAAGTGAAATGTCTAATACTGTTGCGCAACATATTAAAGCAGAAGCTACTGCGCCAACAACCATGGCATCATCACAGTTAAGTGTTGCCACCACCTCCACTCTTCAATCTCATGATGTTGGTGACTATATTGGAAATATATCTGCTCATAATGACCTCATTAAATACGAACTTTTAAAAAATCCATGGGGGGGGGGGGGGGGGGGACTCCTGGAAAAAGATATAACTTTCCAACATTCACCCATCTTAAATGTAGATGTGAAGAACAAAGGCAGGTAAATGTTAGTCACTTCGAGAAATATTCCTGGCTTGTGTTTTCCAAGATCCGAAATGGACTTTTTTGCAAGTACTGTGTTATTTTTTGCCACCAAATATTAGCTGGCAGTCAACAAACAGCTTCTTTAAAGAAGTTGGTAACTGAGCCTTTATAAAAATACGTAAAGCTTGTCAAAAAAGATGAAGATTTAGAAAAGCATGCTACAACTAGCTATCATAAAAAAGCAGAAATAGATGGTAAATTGTTTGTGACTATTTTCGAAAATTCTCAACAGGAAGTTAGAAATCACTTAAGTGAAACTAGAAACGCCCAGATGTTGGAATTAGATCTCGACTTGTTCCCATAATAAAAACTGTTTTATTACATGGTCACCAAAATATCCCCTTCAGAGGCCATAGAGATGATGGCAGCCTAATTGAAGCAAGTGAAGACCCTGTAGACAATGATGGGAATTTCAGAGCTTTGTTGTATTTCAGAATTGACAGTAGCGATACTCAGTTGGATGAACATTTGAAATCTGCTAGATCTAATGCTACTTACATCAGTAAAAGAACGGCTAATGAATTAATACATTGCCGTGGGGAGGAAGTCTTAAAAGTAATAAAACAAAGAGTAACTGTAGCAAAGTATTATAGTATTATATTTGACAAAACAACAGATATTTCAAGATACTTCGTAATTAAGTCTGGCACTGTGTTATGTACATGATAATTCCGTAAGAGAGGACTTTGTCTGCTTTCTAGATCTTCACAAAGCTAATTACTCTAGTATGGAAGCTACATGTAAACCAATTATTACGGGAATAATTTTAAGACAGACTTATAAGATTCATGCTAGATTTAGGACTTGACAGTAAAAACTGTATAAGGATTGGAGGCGACAGTTGCAGTTTGAGTATATCAGATATGCGAGGTGCAGCATCAGTTATACAAAAAGAGGCAACACATAGCTATCTTTGCATATGTAAAAACCATGCATTGAATCTCTCTATCTCAAAAGTCAGTAAGGTTCAAAATGTTAGAAACGCTGTTGGATATGTTCAACAAGTTGCTGTCTTTTTCAACATGTCCGCTAAGTGCAACTATGTCCTCAAAAATGTATTAGGGAACAAAATTTGAGGTTACTGCGAAAGCTGTTGGATTGAGAGACATGAATCCATTTTGAAATTCCAGGAAGATTTGTCGAAGATCCCCTAAGCTTTTCAAATTGTGTCAGGTTGGGATGATAATGCAACTGCAGCCAAGGCAAATTGTGTGTTACATTCAATTTTAAACTGCGAATTTATTATAACAATTTTCAGTTCGAGTGATATTATAAATTTTACTGTTATACTCAGATCTACAGGAAGAAGATGTAGACATATGTACAGCTAAGGAGAAAATAACCCATGCAATTGAGTTGAGGTATTGAAATACAAGAGACAAAAATCTAGACAGTTTTTCTCTATCATTTTCGAAAATTTAAAAAAAAGTAATGGAAGCATTGGATGTCACTATACGTGTTTGCATTCCACGACTGTGTCAAAAACAAGCTAACCGGCCAAATGATACCGCCAGTTCTAGTGATCAAGCAGAAAACATTATGTCTCATTGGGAAAAATCTGTGTACATTCTAATCTGTGATTTTATGAACACTGACTTTAAAGACCGGTTTACTGAGGAGTCAGTCAAATGCTAAGCTTTAAAAATTTTTGTGCCTGTAAATCTAGAAAAAAATTTCGGAATTACATGCACTGAAATCACAGATTGAACCGATTTGTGACAAATATTCTTCGTTTTCTCAAAATAGAGACACGATGGTTATGAAAGTTTTAAATGAAATATATTCATTGAAGAGATGTGTAATTATGAACATTTCAAAAAGTTCAACAAGGCAATGCAAGCCTACTCCAACTATGACGAAAATGCTTATCCATTTTTGAAGTCTTTGCTGCAAGTTTTGCTCACTTTGCCAATATCCGCAGCAACAGCAGAGAGAAGCTTCTCAACACTAAGAAGGCTCAAGACGTGAGATCAAGAGTGACAGAAAATAGGTTGAGTAGACTTGCTTTATTATGATATGTTCATCAAGATATTAATGTGAACATTGAAAATGTTATTAATAGATTTGCTAATTCAAAAACTAGAAAGCTTCAGTTCATAGTATAGGTTAAATGTGATAATCAAAACAATTGTAATACTAATACAGGATCTGTATAAAAAGAATCTGGAAAGTTTTTTTCCTGACGTGAGTGCACGTCATAGTGCGCTCGCATGATCAGTAGTGGGGAATGTGACCTTCAAGACGCGCCAAGTGACAGTCGCCTTCGAGCGTTCATTCAGGCTACATCGTGTTTTTAGTGGACCCCTGTCAAGTGACTCGGTGCAAGCGTGAAATGCAGCGAACAATTGAACAACGGTATGCGATCAAATTTTGTGTTGGATTGGATGGGGAAATCTGGTACGGAGACGTTGGCCATGATTCGCCAAGTGTTCAAGGATGAAAGCATGTCACAAACGAACGGCAGTTTTTAAGTGGCACAACTCTTCAAAGATGGCCGCGAGAGTGTGCAGGACGAGCCTCTCGCTGGACGGCTGTCGACGTCAAGAAACGACAACGTGCAACGTGTGCGTGAAGTGCTGAATTCAGACCGTCGTTTAAGTGTGCGAATGGTCGCAGATGAAATTGGCATTGATAAGATGACAGTGCACAGTATTATCACTGAAAATTTGGCGATGCGAAAGATCTGCGCTAAACTCATTCTGAAGGTCTTGACGGACGAGCAAAAGTAGAGACGAGTGTCTGCTTGCGAAGACCTTCTGCAATTTGTTGAAGAAGACCCCGGCTTTTTGGACATCGTCATCATGGGAGACGAGACATGGATATTTGAATACGACCCGGAAACAAAGCGGCAAAGTTCGGAATGGCACACTGCGGGATCACCTTCTCCAAAAAAGGCTCAAATGAGCAAATCCAGAGTGAAAGCCATGCTGATCGTTTTCTTCGACACAAAGAGGGTTGTCCACTACGAATTTGTTCCTGAGGGGCAGACAGTGAATGGTGCTTTTTACCTAGAAGTGCTAAGAAGACTGAAGAGAAGGGTCAACCGGGTGAGGCCAGCCATCGCTGGAAATTGGAAATTGCATCACAACAATGCAACCAGCCACACTTGCTCCAAGGTGACCGACATCCTGATGATAAACGGCATTACGACGGTTCCCCAACCCCCTTACAGTCCTGACTTGACACCAGCAGACCTTTTCCTTTTCCCAAAAGTGAAATCCTCCCTCAAAGGACACCACCATGAGACCCTAAGTATCGTCAAAGAAGCTTGCACACGTGCCCTTAAGGACCTTCCGGAATCTGCCTACCAGGGAGCCTTCGAGTCGTGGAAAAGCCATTGGCAAAAGTGTGTCGACTCTCAAGGGATGTACTTTGAAGACTTTTGAGGTATTGTAGCAATATCTGTAATAAATCTATTTTTCCGAAATTTTTCCCAATACTTTTTATACAAACCCTGTAGTATAGTATAATTAGGATAAATACATCACTTCAAAATTATATAGTATTAGGTTATGTAATGTTAAAGAAATTTCAAAATCCTTGAAGAAGCAAAAAAAAGTTTTTTTTTTTTGTTCTATTGTGCTTAGTTAATTGTAACGGACATATTGTGTTATTTTATGGAATAAAATAACAATATGGTAATCGTTTTCCATAAAAATATTTTTTATAAATAAAGTATATCGAGAATTTGAAAATAACAAACCATTTCCTTTTACAGGAGAATATCAGAGAGGTCCCTAGTTATTTTCAACACTAACCCCTTCATGAAAATTCTAGATGTGTCTTCTCCCCCTCATGAAAATCCTGGATCTGCCCATGTATCCGTTTTAGAAAAAAATGTAGTTTTTACTGCTCAAGATAGAAATATTTCTACGTCTGCTTACTGAACAGAGTTTTGTTAATAATTTGTGCATATTTATTTCCTAGTCTATTTCGACCTTAACATGGTGCTTCTAGAGTGCTGACAAGCATGAATTATAGACATCGGGTAAAAAGTACATTGTCATTCTGTTAGATTTCATTTGCCAACTGATTAAGAAATTCAGTTGTCCTGTATTCTGTTGTCACTTCATACTTGGTTTGGAACAAGATATATCTAATTTTATATCTCATACTTAGTATCTTATTTTCAGCTCTTTAATGATATACCAAATGGAGAAAATTTGAAATTGTTTGAAAAGGATATAAGAAGGCATGACAAACAAGAATGTCATACTTTGGAGGCATCAAAGTTAATGGAAAAAGATCTTAAATTCTGCCTTGTTGGACTAGTAAAAAGATTATTCGGATCAAGTGAGTACCTTTAAATTTATTCTGACTTAAATCAAATTTGTTTAATCAAGTTAGTATAAAAAATTTACAGATAAGAAAGTATTTAAAGATATTTTTATAAATTTCTTAATATCTCAATTTGAACCTTATTTAAAATGAGATATAAACTTTTATAGCCATATAAATTTTAGGATCACTAAAATAAAATATATATATATATACAAGGTGGGATCGAAAAGTAAGGTGACTCACCCCTCCTATCGAAAATGAGAACAGGCTGACGAACTGACACATGCGCATTACGATCTTCGGTATGCAACGTGAAAGTTCAGGGTCATTTGCAAAGTTTCTTGTTTCGTGTTTGTTCGTGCAGTCGCTTAAACGTAAAAGGTGTTAGTGCATTGCGTAATGGAGCAGAAAACGAATCTGAAATTCTGTTTTAAAATGGGTAAAACTGCTACGGAAATCTTGGAAATGCTTCGAAGTGTGTATGGCGAAGAAACTTTATCTCGCAAGACAGTATTTAAGTGGTTCAAACTTTTCTGTGAAGGTCGTGAAAGCGTGGAGGATGAGCATCGCAGTGGAAGACCGGTGACGAGCAGAACGAGGGCAAATGTTGAAAGAGTTAGGCAGTTATTGCTGAAAGATCGCCATTTGTCCGTCCGAATAATGGCGAACGAATTGAATCTTCCTCGTGAAATTGTCCGAACAATATTGACGCAGGATTTGGGTAAACGGAAACTTTGTGCGACGTTTGTCCCTCATTACTTAAGCGATGAACAAAAACAGCAGCGAATGGACTCCTGTGGCGACTTCATCAATGCAGCAGATAAAGATGACACGTTTTTACAGTCCATCGTCACAGGAGATGAAACGTGGTGTTTTGCGTATGATCCACACACGAAACGCCGAAGCATGGAGTGGCACGGTCCCTCATCGCCGAAATCGAAAAATTAAAGGTTAAGACAATGTTGATTACCTTTTTCGACGCACAGGGAATTATCCATAAAGAATTCGTACCGGAAGGTCAAACAGTTAATGGTGAATTTTATTGCCATGTTATGACGCGCCTCCTGGCTCGCATTCGTCCCCATCTCGCTGCATCAGGCAAGTGGTTTCTGTTGCATGATAATGCACGCCCTCATACTGCAATGTGTGTTAGACGGTTCCTCACGCAACAACAGGTTACGGAGTTATTACACCCTCCTTATTCCCCTGATCTAGTGCCACCAGATTTTTTCCTCTTTTCACGACTGAAATTGGCGCTGAAGGGAAACCGATTTTCAAGCATCTCAGACATTCAAGCTTCTGTTACCAAGGAACTTAAGACAGTCTCAAAGGAGGACTTTTTCAAAAGTTTCAAGAACTTGTATGAACGTTGTCAGAAGTGTATTGTTGACGGCGGGAACTACTTTGAAGGACAGTGATTTATATATCTGCAAATATATAATACAGTGATTATTATCACATCAGTCACCTTACTTTTCGGTCTCATCTTGTATATATCTATTATGCAAAAATAACTTTTTTTTTCTGTACTCGTGTTTATGTGTATTTTTGATTAATGTACATATTATTAGCATGTTATATAAATATGTCTTAGTTCCGTAAAGGGTTTAGAATACATTCTCCCTGGTGTTTATAGTAAAGCCATTTTAAGGTATCATTAACTTGTGATTCTCAGACCTCTGGTGGGCCACATGAGAACTGGGCCATGAATAAGTTCAAAATTATATATATCTATGACAAATTAAAAATTTTAATATATATTGTGCCACATAAAAAATTGGATTTGAAACTCTCTCAAAATTCATGTATTTTCTTTTAGGTTGCTTGAAGTTTGAAAAATTGACTCTTGATAAAAAAAAAATTCTTTGTAAAAATGTTATATGTGTAGTGATATTATTTGTGATTACTTAAAATATTTCTAATGTTTATTTTTTTTACAACTCAGAAGAAAATTCTGTCTTTAAAGTGAAAAATGGATCCATAATGGATCCAAAAGTGCATAGCAAGTTGCTATAGATGACAATAGGGAACTAACCGCAGAATTGCTGTAATGTTGCTTGTGAAATCCCAAAGAATTTTATAACATGACATCAAAAGTTGTGGTAACAGGGTTATTTTTGACTGTGGCTGAAGTTAAGATATGCTGGGGGTTAACATATGTTTTGTTTGAAGGAACATTGATTGAGATATATTAGGTAGAAAAAGAAATTAAAATAATAATACAATAATATGATATGATCTGACCGGTCTAAGCTTACTATTGGCTTTAATACCATCGTCTATATCTAATACTATCGATTTATGGAATTCTGTTTTCAGCAAAACATAACAAGTTAAACAATTTTTCAGCTAAACATAAGTTGAAAATATTTTATAGCTGAACAATTTACTATATAATCAATCTTGTTCTCTTAACTGAAGTGGTATTTCATGATGGAATGCACAAAATGCCCAGAAAGATGCATAAAATATATTTAAATTAATGTACATTAAAAATATACCTAAAGATGTAATGAAAATCTAATAATTTTGTCGATTTCATTAACTAGAATTTTTTTGCTTCTCTTCGAATTTGACTGTATAAGGACATTAAACTATTTTCTTCGAATTTGACTATGAAAGTGGCATATAAGAATATGCCACTTTCTGTACTCCATCGTAACATCTCTAAAATGCGATACATTCCTGGGTAATATTAATCTTCTTAGTCCCCAAGAAGTCAATCATATCTACAACTGACTTCAAAGCAAAATATTGAACTCAAAACGTTTGTCAGCTGTAGTCCCAGAAAATGTGTTGGCCATTCGAAAAATGTTTTTCGTTGATAATCGCTGTACCTACCAAATGATACAGAAGAAACTTAACATTGGATCTGCAGAGAGTGCATGAGGTTGCAAAAGCAAAGTTATATTCACAGAACTAGTTCATAATTGTGTCACATTGCACGTTTTTTTTTTGCTACCAATACAATTATTCTTCTTCAAATGTACTAAAAAATGTGAAATTGTTTATCAATTCTGGCATCTGCACTTAATTCAAATTTTGAGAACACCTTTTATTACAGATTCTGGGAATTAAATACTTATCTTTTATTTTAATGTGAAAGTTAATTTGATTTTGAAGTTTGTCATAAACCTAAATAAATTTATAAATAAAAGTTAGAATACTACAAATATTTGCCAGTGATGAATAATTTTTATGAAAACTCTTCAACTTTAAATAAACAAATGTAAAAAAAAAGTTATAGAATGAATAAATCTACACAAATATATATTTCTAATTAAGTTGTGCTGTTAAAAGTGTAAAATTCTGATATTTTTATAGCAGTGTTCCTTTATATTTTAAAGTTTATTTTATTTTATAATTCTAAAAGCAATTTTTAACATCAATTTTGTTTTATTGTAAGTGGCATTTATTTAGATCTATTTAATATTTCAAGTTTCCTAAAGAAGTAATTGTGATTTGTTATTAAGAATTTTTTAAAGTATTTTATTATTTCATAAGTTTATTTTCTTAGAACCATTCTATTTCATTTCTATTTTAGATATAGAATTTAAGTGGACTGAATCATATTTTCCCTTTACTCACCCATCTTGGGAATTAGAAGTTCTTCATGAAGGAGAGTGGCTGGAAGTTCTGGGATGTGGAATTATGGAACAAGAAATTTTAAACAGAGGTTTAATCAGTTTTATTTTTCATAGCACTGAATATAGTAGAATCTCATTAATTTGCTGCTTGATAATTGGCAGTCTTTTGAAATTTAATTGTTATTGTTTTTTAATTTTTAACAAAATTGCATATATACAGATATTTAATTTTTACACCATAGATATTTTTGATTTTTCATATGCTTTAAAATAGGTATTAACTGGTATATTTTTAATAAAATGTCAGCAATTGTATAACCCTTTGCAATAATTAGCAAAAGCCAGGGACTTAAGCAATGCAAATTATCAAGCATCTACTGTATATTTTTACTGTCCTCTCAAAGGAAAGTATTTCATTCACCTTATAAAAAAATATACTACAGTATACTCTCTCTATTCTGAACACTCATGGGGAGCGACCAAAATGTTCAGATTATGGGAGTGTTCATTATAGAGGGAAATTGGGAAATGCATGTACGTATATAATACTTAGCCTGGTTAGCCATGCCAGTTACCGAGATGGAGGTGCTGAATTTAGATTTGGCGGCTAGTTCAATGTCAAACTAAATTCAGTCGGACCTGTACTCTACCATCTCATTTGCTTTGCCTTTTTAATAAAAAAGTTTTACAAAACATACAATAAAATTACATAATTACAGTATACACTGTTGTACTAGTACAGTTGTTTAAGAAGTGGAAAGGTTTCCGGGTGATGTTCAGCTGCATAGTTCGCCAGGTCCTGAATCCCTTGGCCATATTGCTTGAAGGTAATTGTACTTCTTGTTTCATCGGTCTCTTCTGGTTCTGCTTCTTCTTCACTATCCTCTTTCTCTTCAACGATGTTGTTGTCGCAAACCGGAAGGCTTCCGTCGACTTCGAAATAAGCTCCAGGTTCAATTTCAGTATGAAGCTCCTGAAGAATTGACCCCAAGTCACTCACAGTTGTTGCTTCTTGGTCCTCTATTATTGATTCCTCCTTCTTATACGAGAATCTTGCTTTGTAGAAGCATCTTTGAATGGTGTAGGGAGTTACTTCATTCTAAGCCATTGATATCCAATGGGCAGCATCCATGACGTTCACCTTCTTCGTTAGTTGGGTTGCCGAATTTGCCTCCTCCATCACCGGGGCCATTTTCTTCGGAAAATGAATTCGGTAGTGAGCTTTAAAGGTCTTTATCACTCCTTGGATTACAGAAGTACAGTTCGGGGGCAGGAACTTCAGGCTCACGTTGCTCAGCTGCATGATTCCATGTGATGTGGCATTATCCACCAAAAGAAGAATTTTTCTTCCTTCTCTCTTCATCATCTCGTTAATGCCCTCCAACCATTGTGAGAAAATTGTTAATGTCATCTAGGCTTTTTGATTTGATTGATAGAGCACAGGCAATGATGCGATCTTCACATTTTGAAAGCATCGTGGTTTTTTACTTTTTCCGATCACAAGTAGTTTGAGCTTCTCACCCGTAAAACTGGCACAAAGCCTTTCCTTCGACATTTTCCCGCTTCTTTGTGCTAGGGTTTTACTTAGAAGAGCTCTAAAAAACAGGCTGGTTTCGTCGGCATTGAAAATGTCAGCGGCGTCGAAATCCTTCGTTAAGTCCTGAAGTTTAGTTTTCCATTCCGCCACAGTCTCCATATTTACGTCTGCAGCTTCACCATTGATTACTTTGAATTCGATGTTATGCCGACTTTTGAGGCGAATCCACCATCCTTCCGATGCTTTGAATTCCGTGATTTTCTCCTTTTCTGCAAAATCCAGAGCAATCTGCTTTAACAGGGGTTCAGTGATAGGAAGATGCTTCGTTCTCATTTGGCAAAAAACTTCCACACGTGATTGTTTATGTACTCGTTTCCCGTTTTCTTTTCGAAAATTCTACACTTTGAGGAAGGTTCATTTGCTTCAAAAGCGGCTATAATTTCTTTCTCTTTCTTGTTGATGGCGTTGACTTGGTCTACTGAAATTCTAAACTCAGATGCAATTTTCCTTTGACTTAGGAAGAAAAACAGAAGCGACAATGATGTCCAATCAGGTGTGCGGAAAAGAAAGCATAACCCTTTTTTGACCACTCCCTCTAACACGTGGTTGAACACTTGTCACTTATTTCTGATTGAGGGCGGGGCAGGCATTTCTCCTCCGATTGAAACACACGTTCAGTTTACAGAGAGGGAAAGGGGGAATGGGGATTAAAAGTAGCGTTCGTAATACTGGGGTATTCATATTAGAGGGTGTTCAGAATACAGAGTTCATCTTATGTTAAGTCTATGGAGTTTCACCGGGACCGCCGTAATGTGTTCAGATAAAGAGAGTCTACTGTATTTTTAAAATGTGTACAAAAATACTTCACTGCTTTTCCTATTTTATTTTCATGCACGTTTTGCAAATCTTTCATTTGATACTGTTTGTTATTTTAAGATTCAACTATAATATTTGTAATACATACATGTATTACTTTGAAAAATCTATATTATTCTGATAAAATTTTCTGTAATATACTATTTTTAAACACACACACACTCAAAAAAAAGCTTGAGATCTTTATGTAAAGTTTTGCATGATATAAATATTTCACATAGCGAAAATGCTTATTTACAAACTATAAAACATTTTGGCTTAAAATTGTAGAAAAATAATAAACTTGGAGAATTAATTTAAAATTAAGCACTTTACAACCTGAAATTAGAGAACTGTAAATTTATATATGATATAGCATCAATGATATTCCTATATCTATATTTTAGAAGATGTATGTTTAATTGGTCATGTATTGCTTTCCCATAACAATGAAATTACAAATAAGTGACCACTGCTTATATACTATTTACTAGTAATAAGGATAAAAAGCATGCAATACACTATATAAAATTTTATGCACAGCAGAACTATGTGTAATTTGAGGAATCGTTAGTCATAGTTTTAACAGGGGTAATGAGACTGTAAAAGAGCAATAAAAGTAAAATGAAACAACACAGTGGTCATCAATCGATTTGCTCCCCCACCCCTTAAGCAACCAGGAAACCCATTTATATATCCCAAAGAAATTTTAAATTAGGCTAATGGTTCAAATACCACTTATATCCTACTTTTATCTGATCTTTTACTTCAAGTATAATCTTTCTGTAGGAACACAGTTCCCATTTCTCTTTCATGAAGACCATTCACCAGAACGCTATCCATTATCTACATTTTCAACTTTACCATAGACAATCCAGAACATAGAGCAAACCCAAATCTTCAAACATGTACATATACTTGTTGCCATTTGGTAAATGATAATAACATGCATATATTACTCACACTCAAAATTATTTTGTTTGTTCGTTTACAGAAAAAGGGCCTAGTTGTCAGTAATTTTACTTCTGAGATAACATAGCATATACCATTACTTCAACAACTATACATTTTTAGTTTTCAGTGGATTTAGGTAGTAGTATGTTTCTTAAATACAGGAAATGTTTTCATCAGTGGTATAAATCAAAGGAAGCAGTGTTTCAGTAACGAAAAATCCATAACTTAAACCTTAATTTTAATTAATTTTTCACTGGAAACTGCAATTGCTCAATCCAGAAATGATTCATTCATTGAAAATTTTGCTTTAAACTTCCCAAGGGCAGCAAGAATTGGAACTCGCGCAAATAATTTGTTTGCCTTTTTGACACATCTTCCAGGTACCGGCCGCTCAAATTGCTGCTAGTACCATAGGGTGAGTCTGGCAGTCTGGGTTTTTAACAACTTCCAGGTGAAGCTAGCTTGGCTTCTATGCTATTGAATGGTTGGCTTTGTACTTAACTGAGATAGAAATATGTTTAAAGATTTTTTCTGCTTTTATCAATAATTAATTAATTCAGTGCAATGCTTGTTATTAAATTGTTTTGCAATTAATTTGTGTTTCCTTTTGAATTTTTAAAAATTTTAATTTTTTTAAATGGAATTGGAATACTTTATGCTATGTACGTTGGTTAAATTTTAATTTTTCTCAATGGAATTGGAATATTTTATGCTTTGTATAACATAATTCTTAATATTTTAGATTTAGATATGTAAATATTCTTAAATTGTATTTTATAGTTCTTATATAACATTTTTTTTAAGATGTTTAATCACATTCTTGATGATCTGATTAAAAAAAACCATTTTCCACGCAAGAGAAATAGTGAAGTGTGGTACAGACGCCTAAACTTTCAAACTTGGGGCAACATACTTCTTTGCTTAGTTCAAAATTTGTGAAATGAGTTGCAATTTTTGTAGACATGAAGGGTATTTTAGAATCAGTCCGAAAAGCTATAACAAGACGCTAAACTCAATTTTGAAAAATTTCGGTGACTGGAAATTTTCTTATAAACCATCACATATAAATTCTGTCCTGTATGCAAATCGAGCCCCCCCCCCCCCCCCCAATTTTGAATTGCTATTTTTTGTGTCAGTGGGTAATCCCATAGTTTCTAGACCCCAGGGATTGTTAAAATATCAATAAAAAACACAAAATAAAATTTTCCATGGGACAAATAACATTGTGCAAACAATCATTTTCAAAATATTTTAAGAAGATATCATGTTGCTTAGCAAAATTATTTTCAACATGTAAGATAATCCAATGTTTTTATATGGCATATGATGTCCATTTACTGTGTTCTTTGCCACAGTGGCTACTAGTCGTACACATAAGTTTGCTAGTTAAATTTGAAAATTATTTACCAGCTGACTAGTGACTACTATATAATTGGAGCTTTATCTGCTTGTGAATTACATTTATGTAACAACTTATATAATTTCATGGTATAAACATATTTCTTTTAGCTGGAGCGTCAGAAAAAATAGGCTGGGCATTTGGATTAGGATTAGAGAGAATTGCCATGAAATTATATGGTATTCCTGACATCCGACTTTTTTGGAGCAAAGATTCTGGATTTTTATCACAGTTTGATGTAAAGGACACAGAAGCACCAATTAAGTATAAGGTAAAAATTGAAAATATGAATTATACTAATATACAAGGTGATTATAAAAACATATTTCAAAGAACAGTTTGTTTTATCCCCACAAATCTTAAATAAGTTCAAGGTGCGTATAATTTATAGTGCAATTAGCATAAAATCTATTTGATTTTGTGTCCCACATTGTCACTACTATATTTTTTTAACTTCAGTCATTAATCCTTTACAAATTGTAGACATGCATATATGTCAACTGCAAAACTGTGCTCAAAAACTATACTCACATATTATACTTGACCTTGGTGTTATAGGGTCCCCAATAAATCATTAGTTCATCTAGAGTGGTGAAACATAGTTTTGTAACAAACAGATATACAACTCTTACTCAATTTATAAGTCTGAAAAATGTCTGTTTTTACAGACTGTTATAAATTGAGTATAGGTTCTTGTTTTAATTTTAACTTAATGATCGTGTGGGTGAATTATTGGAATGCAAGTGTATATTTTCTTTCAAGTTTGGGTTTTAGTAATTTGGCATTTAGTAAATTTATTAGGTTATTTCTTCAGTTTTTCTGTGGAAAAGTATACTTGCATGTCACTCAACCGCACAATTTTTATGAATGCAAGGATTGCCAAGGGGTATAAGATCAGAGGATTTCTTGTAATTTCTTATGTTACAGACCTGTTCATTTTCAAAATTTATTATCAGAAACCTTAAAGTACCCCGATGGTCAAAATTTTGTGATATAACTCAG
The DNA here is from genome assembly GCA_951213105.1 of Amaurobius ferox. Taxonomy (NCBI): domain Eukaryota; kingdom Metazoa; phylum Arthropoda; class Arachnida; order Araneae; family Amaurobiidae; genus Amaurobius; species Amaurobius ferox. Next base: position 35,817,411 of record OX578147.1, on the reverse strand, counting down.
CCGTATGGATCTTTTTTTCCTTCAACAGTATTAATTTTCAGTTACAGTTTAATTATAGAACAAACTACTAGCATCGCACAGGTCTTAGAATTTTACCACTATTAAATTACTAAAAATGTGTTAAATCATTTCTATGTGCAAGCAATCATGCTACAGGATAGCCTTTATAGCAGATACCCTTTTAGTTGTGATATCAACATGGAAGAACAAAATTTTACTCTGTACATGCATGGCAGCTGCTATGTCAACAGCCTTGAGTGTGAATTATAAACTTAACTTTTATAGACCACTTAAAAATTCAGGAATAAAGTAATCGAATGTACAAATATTCTATATTCATGACAAAAACTAGAATCATTTACATTAATTCTCTGATCGAACAAAATAAAATATGAAGAAATTGTCCTACAAATTCAAATCAGAGCTTGTTGAAGAAAAAATATAGTTTTTTGATTTTTCCAATGATGTTAAAATAATATTTTTCACTGCTAAAGATTGCAAAATAAAGCAACTAAAAAACTCTAAATTAAAAAAGTATCTTGGTACTATCGAACCTGCCCTAAACAGAATTTAAGGGGACTGGAAGAATCTTCCTTTTCATGCAGGTCATTTCAAGAAAAGCAAAGTTTATGCTAACCATAAAAAAAAAAAAGTGAGACAAATTTTTAAAATAATCCTACAGTTTCTTGGACATGTCCACACATGTATGTGTCCTACTAATGATGCGACTTTCAGTTAAGGTTTTCCATTTCGTGACCAACCCGACACCTTTTATAGATTCTCTTCATTTTTTAAATTTGGTATTTTATTTTTAAGTATTAAATCTTATAACTTCTAGATTATTCTGACACACCCAAATTCTTACTCTTTCAGATAACTAGAATTCTATATCATGTTTTGGGGAAAAATTAAATTTATACATTGCGAGCTATACACATGCAATTCATATTCTTTGCTAAGACTAACTATATAGTTAACATATTTTTTTTTTTTACTTTAGGCTGTCAGCAAATATCCACAGTGCATCAATGATATATCTTTCTGGATTCCTAATGACTTCCAAGCAAATGACTTCTACGACCTTGTCCGCAGTATAGGTGGAGAAATTATTGAGCAAGTTCACAAAGTAGATGAGTTTTTTCACCCCAAGCATAAGAAAATGAGTTACTGCTTTCGCATAACATACAGGCACATGGAACAAACTCTTAGCCAAAAAGAAGTGAATAAAATTCATAAAGAAATAGAGGATGCTGCAGCAAAGAATTTGAAAGTGGAAATAAGATAGTCTGTATGTTAATGTAAAGCATAAAATAAACACTGAATTGTAAACAGATATTTTTATTTGAATCTCATTCATTCTATTTAACTTTTTTTGGACCTGCTTCTAGACTTTCGGCTGCTTCCTTAGCTTTCTTCTGTCTTTTACCCCATAATCTAGCATCAGCCCTAGCAACTCTGAGTGTAACAAAAGCATTAGAGTTCTTCTCTTCATCAGTGGGCACTCTGGCCTTTTCTCTTCTGTAGCTCTTCTTGACGGGCATAATAACACCCTTTAACTGTGTAGCCATCTTAATCTCTTCAGCCTGCAATAGTACAAAAAATAATAATAATAATAATTATACACAAATTGCTTATAAGATTACATTACTTTTCGACTTAACTTCACTGCTATAAATGTCACTATGCTGTAAAATGTTATTTTATTTTACCAATAGGAATCCTTTTTTTTAATAGTGGCCAAAAAATGTTCATTTATACACCTGGTCGCTGAGGTATATTCATGAATTGAAGACACTTAAAATTATGTAATTATATACATTTATATTATGTTTTGTGGAGAGTCGGCTAGACAGTTTCTAAGGAAAAGCTTTTTTAGAGGAAAAAAAAAATTTAAATCACAAAATTTGATTTAAATTTAATTTCATTCCCTAGCCATAAAAACTAAAAAACCAGGGCTCGACAAATATCAGGCGCCAGGTCACTTAAAAAATTAGCGCTGCAACTACAGATCTGGCAGTTTAGCAAAAAATAAAAATCGCAGATTAGAACCCCATCTGCAGTGGGAAATAATGACACATGCATTGTTCACATGATTAATATCATGACTACCGATACATCACAATGTTGGAATTGCCACATCCAGGGTGAATACACTTTCCTTAAAAGAAAATTTCAAGGGCACCATTTTTTACATATTATGAAGTTGTATGCATTTCTGGGAGGCAAACTAACATTAATTTTTAATGTTGAAGCCATTGAGGAAATTTTTGGAAAAAAAAAAACAATGTTTAGGAAAATTTCAGAGAAAGCAGAACTTTCCACACTTTCAACCCTGTCTTTCTCAAGCACTTTTAAGGTCTTTAAAATGTTAATCTAAAATTTAAGTACTTTCCCAATTATAAAGTACCCGTATGCACCCTGCACATCGCCCAAGCTTGGCACAGATGGTGTTAAGATAGAAAACTTTTTTAAAGACATAAACAAGGATGCTAGTGTTTTACAGTTAAAATTTACCTTTGTTTAATGATTATGCAATACAAATGCCCTTCAATTCAAAATATTTCTAAATATTAAAAACAAAACTCATAATTCAGTCCTATACTCTAATAAGAATAGTTCGAATGACTTTCTTTTTGGAAGAAGAAACCAAATGGGAAAAACATTTTCTTACAATGGAATGTATTTTGTGGTTTATATTTAACCTTTTAACTATGGTGGTACAACAGTTATACCACTGAAAATATCTTCTAGAGCAACACTGGTTTAACTGCTGTACCAGTCTTTATCACTCCCATTTTTCTGGGAAAGGAGGGGGAACGCCTATTGTATCTGCTTGTAGCCCTTCCTGGAAGTTTCTCCTGACAGAAGGGGAAACAAGTTATGAACAAAAGGCAAGTTCCTTGAAGTTATTTATTTACAGAGGTGAAATTTTCAGTTATTTTGCTGTTTTGGAGGTGGATTTTTGGAGCCATAATATAATGTAAAGGTTAAATTTCAGCTGGATATTTAAAACTAAATTATTTCATAATACATGATGCAAATTAATAAATAGCATCAAGAAAATCTATAATATATCATGGACAGCAACCTCAAGTATGCTGATTTATGAAATGCTTATATATACAGACATAGAGTGAATTCCACTACAAAGTGAATACTTTTGTGAATATTAATGCAAACAGACTGCATATAAGTGGAAAATAAGTTAATAATTAAACAAAATATACAGAGGATCACTCACAAATGCAGTTTTCAGGATTCTGCTGCAAAAGTCCTTTTAATAATACATTTGAAAAATAGTTTTTCTGTATAAAACATGAAATAATTACAAAAATTGTAGTCGATGCAAACATACAAAAGTGAAGATATTTTCCAAATTAAACGACATATACTGTGGATTGCATACAAATGAAGTTTTTCGCGATGCTGCTGCAAAATAGTTCTTTATTTCATAAATAATAAGTTTGGAAAATAGTTTTTCTCTATAAAAATGAAAAATTACAAATATTGTAATTGATGCACACAGATTGCAAATGGGGGAAATATTTTTCATATTACACGGGATATGCCGAGGATCGTGTACAAATGCAGATTTCCACGATCCTGATGTAAAATAGCTCTTCATTGTTGGAAACTTAGTTTGATAGAATTAGGGATATAATGACCCAACCTTGATATCTATACTATGCAGATACTCGGTTTGAGTATGTTGTGATAGTTTTAGTTGCCAGCTATGTTGCGATATGAATGTGTGAGTCTTCCGAAAGTCTAATTCAGGAATTGCAGTAAATTTTACAAATGTTGGCTCTTTCTGTTTTAAAGAGGCAAAGTTAATTTATTCCACGGTGTAGACTCTGTGACGCGAAAGTAAACTCGCCATAACGTGTGATCAGAAGATGGTGGTTTTGTGAAAGTGCACGGCATCTTTGATAAGATGATTTTCTTTACTTACCTGTCTTAAGTCAATATTAAGATAGAGTGTGCGTTCTAGTCATAAACTGAAAACCCATTGCTGTGAGCTTGCGAGCTCATTATTGTACATAGTATTTTTGCTTTACTACAATGTTACAATGTCTGATGTAAACTTATCGAAGTGATGAGCTCACGTCATTAAAGTGATTTTGTTTTTGAATAAACTGACTACTTATTGATGAACACGTACTCAACTTCACGTGCTAATATCCACTGATAAACTACCGCTCTGCAAAGAAAAAAATTTTAGACATCAGCACGCTGCATTATGAGGACATTCTTGTTCAAACTATCCCTTGGTTTCTAACATTCATTTTATCAATAACATAGTAGAAAAATATACTAAATGAAATAATTATAAAAATTTCAATTGATGCAAATAGATTGTAAAGGTAGCAGAAAAATAATCATTGGTCATCTCTCTTAAGAGACATTGGAAATTGCTGATTTTGCAATCTTGGAGAAACATATTTTCAGATGTAAGAAAGGGAAATCTGATAAAAATTTGGGACTTTGTTCACATTTCGCAACATTTTTAGGGTATGACTGATGACTTTTTCGGGATTTTTGTGATCTATAGACATCCCGGAAACTGAGGCAAGAATTTTAGCCTGTAGAAGAAAATTCCTTTATATATATATATACACGGTAGTACTCGGAAAGAACAAAACTGCGAACTTCGCAGAATACTGTAAAATAAAAGCAAAATTATATTTGATCAAATTTGCGAAATGCGCATGCGGGTATGACGTTCATAGTTTTCTTTAAAATATTCTGCTAATTAGGGACATGCGGTGCCTTCAGTGCGACCAAATCGGGATTGACTGAGATTCATGGGTAGCTACGGAATCGCGGTCAGTGATTCATGACCCTGAGGAAATTGGCCTGATCTATTGGCCACCAGAGCCATGGGACTGAAAGAATTCCAGTTTTTTTTAAATGTAGTACTTGGTATAAACATTTTCATATTTCCGGCTCTTCTGGATACTGTTTTTTTTAGAGATGGGGGGGGGGGGGGATTTCTCTAGTTCGTGTGTTATGTAATGGTATTTAGTTTTGTATTATGTATAAAGAGATATTTTGTGAAGCGTTTAGAAGAAATTAACGATTATATAAGTTATATTTAAGCATTTTCTATTCGAAGGAAATTTATTCTTATAGTCAATGAGTTATTCAGATTGAGGTTGACACTTGTAAATTATGTAATTTTCAAGTGCTATCTAGCAATCAAAGCACCCCATGACATTGGATAGACATACCAAGTCATTGGTTTCACTTTGCTGGGCTAATTAGCAACCGCCTTATAAATTGATGGACACCGAGAAAGCTATGCTTGTCTGAATATAAAAAATTTGCTGTTTGGACTTCAATCAATTCATGCAATCATTCTATTTAGCACAATAATGCAAACTATTACCACTATAGAACAATTATAGAAAATTTTGACAATGATTATGACAGGTACAGCAATTCCTGAGTATACGATATCTGCCAACCCTCAATGAAGAAAATTCAGTAGATTTCTTAAAGCGCGTGTTTCAATGTCATAACAAATGTTGCAGTATAAAAATAACATACGGGTCATTCCATATGGGGACACCCGATGAGTGTTGCTCTGTAGTCACAGATTTTTCTTTAATTTTTACCATGGATACACATGGTAATAAAACCCCCAAATCTGAATTTGTAATGTATATATCCCAATAATGACCCAGATACAGACATTTGAAAAATGGTCATTTTTGCGAAATGGCGGCCATCTTGGATTTTGCACTAATGTTTAAAAATGTAATAGCATGAGAACTAATGGCTCAAATTAAATAATTCTGGTACCAATTTAAGGCTATTTATATCAAGAATATAAGTGCCATATCAAAACAATTAAAAAGATATATTTTAATATCGTTATTGCATGAAAATTGCAAAAATCACCTTCGGATTGATGGACAACTTAAATGGGCTATAAAAAAAATGGCCCCTAATATTTTTTTCTGAAACTTGGTACAAATACTAACTAATATGTGGGCTTTAAGTAAAAAAAAAATTAGAAAGGTAATATTTCTTATTGCAGAGAAAATAGTTTTAAAACATATATACATTTAGTTAACATTTGACATGCAATGCTTTAATCATTTAAAAAAAAATATTTTTTAAAAACAAATAATGAGCAAAAATAAAACATAGGCATTTTTTACACACTAACTAGTACGTGTGCTTTAAGTAAAAAAAAATAGAATGGTAATATTTAATTTAAATAATGACTAAAAAAATACTGTTATATGTATGGGAAATCAGTGTAAAATTTCTGGAGTGCTGAAAAATTCTAATAAAAATCTTCCTAGAATTCACAGTTATCTCTCGTATTTTTTTTCTTATTTCAAATTTTAAGAAGGTATTTTCTATATTCAGTAGAGCTAAAGGTGCACATTTTTTCCTAGAGGCCACTGGCTTCTAAACCAATTTCACCTTAGAGGCAGTAAGTGCAATAATCTTTGGCATATTGGTTATAAATGACACCTATCACTTAATGCTGAAGCTTTGCAGCATACATATAGTTAATTCCACGAAAAATAATTTGTAATTAGATAATATAAAACACTCATTTTCATGAAAAGCATTAAAATTAAAAAAAATTAACAGAACTACAGCATGTTGATCACCCAAACATATCTTTAGCCTTCTGCCAACTCCAAAGGAAACACTAGGCAATATCCCCTATCCAGCTGAAACAGGAGCAACAAACTAAACATAAACAAACAAGCTATTGGAGAAGAAAATTATCCTACAGCACCAATATTGTTTCTGGAACATTTAAAAACACCTGCTTCTGGTCTTTGTGTACATAAGACATCAGCTGCCTATAGCCTCCAAAGTTTCAACTCTAATACTCATAGTTCTGTTATATAAGTAATAGCAATTAACATATACCAGTTGTCAGTTCCTGAAATGATTACGTGTACTGCATCATCTGTTTTCTCTTAGGTTGAATTTAAAGTAAGATACAATATTACATTTCTGGGTGACTTATTCCTTTCAGAGCTCATTTTTGCTCAAGTGTTCAGAGCTGACTATGTTCAACAAATAAATCAATTAATTGTGCTCCAATGATTGTTTCTTTTATTTATGTTCCATAATTAGTTCTTGTCTTGCTATAAAAATTGAATGTTTTGCATGCAAGAAAATCAATGTGTCATTAAGCCTTCCTGTTTATTCCTGTACTTGTGTTCTGAGTGGTAGTATATGCAAGGTTCACAAGGATGAATATCTGAAATGGTGCAGTTCAAGACAGAAAACTTGTGATCTATTTAATAAACCACCAAAATCAGAACTAAGTCCCTAAAACCAATTTCTCTCAGACTGTCAATGATAATCAAGAATTACTCATTCCAGTGGGAAAAAATTCTGTATGTCTTGTTATTCTTCCTCGCATTCATCAATTAGTGAGTCAGAGGTTTCTACTGCTGACATGGAAATGACCAATGATGCAGATTATAGTGAAGTCACAATAGTAATGGAACAATTGAATAAGAGCTGTGAACTTTTGGATTTATCACTAATAAAGTTCAATAGATTTAGCTCTAAGAGGAAACTTAGATATATGCAAGTTAAGAAATTAAGTAGCCACGTTGCTACTAAAACTGCTACAGTATTGGGCATTGAAAGTATTAATAAGTTACAAAATTCCAGACATTATTTGCCAAAATCGCACGTTTATGACGGAAAATTATTGAATAAGTTTTCTTTAGATATATCATTTAAAGAAAACGTGCAGATTTTAAAATTAGTCCAAGATTCATGGATAATCCAACAAAGACATGTTATATTACTACTGAGAATTTAGTTAAAAAAAAAAACAAGAAAAATTAAAAGAAACAGAAAGGATGTTATCAATGCCTAGTGAGATATAAGTGTTAAATAAAATTTGATACTATAAAAAAGTTACTAGTTTTTATTATAACAGTTGTATGTGTCCAGGAAGAAAATATTGCATATCTATACCAAGTGAAAATGGGAAAATATTAAAACAAAAGAGATTACTTTTGCATAATTTTAAAGAATTATATGCTGCATTTAAAGAAAAATAATGAATTAAAAATACTATGTAAATTTTGCACACTACATCCAACAGAATATGTAACTGTTGGAAACAAAGTTATTCATTCTGTATATGTTTGTATATACCATCAAAATATTAAACTCATGCTCCATGCCATCCATATCAGTGAATATATTACATCATTGTTAAAAGAAACAAGTTTATTGCACTGAATCAGAAAAGTATGGTGAGCTGGTGTGATAACTGTCTATTTCCAGAAATTCTTAGAGTACCAATGCATCCCAATGAATTAGAAATTAGTGTGTGTTTTGTTTGTATATGTTATGTTTATGTATTCTTATGGCCCAAGTGCATTATATATATGGCCAAGACCTTTAGCTGTGTGCCAAAGATTATGATACTTGCTATTAGATGAAATTGGTTTAGGAGCCAGTGGCCACTAGGAAAAACTGGGTATCTTCAGCTCTACTGAATATAGAAAATACCTTTTCTAAATTTAAAATAAGAAAATAAAACATAAAATGGATAACTGTATCGTTTTTAGGAAGATTTTTATTAGAATGTTTCAGCACACCAGAAATTTTACATTGATTTCCTATACATATAACAGTATTTCTTTAGTCATTAAATTAAATATTACCATCCTAATTTTTTTTGTGCTTAAATCACACATACTAGTTAGTGTGTAGAAAAATTTCTATGTTTTGTTTTTGCTCATTATTTATTTTTAAAAAATATATATTTTTAAATGATTAAAGCATCACATGTAAAATGTATATATGTTTTATAGCTATTTTTCTCTGTAATAAGAAATATTACCTTTCTAATTTTTTTTGTACTTAAAGCGCACATATTAATTAATATGTGTACCAAGTTTCAGAAAAAAATATTAGGGGCCATTTTTTTTATAGCCTATTAAACTTGACTATCCGTTCGAAGGTGATTTTTGCAATTTTCATGTAATAAAGATATTAAAATATATATATTTTTATTTTTTGATATAGTACTTATATTCCTGATATTAATAGCTTCAAATTAGTACCAGAATTATTTAATTTAAACCATTAGTTCTCAAGCTATTACATTTATAAACATTGGTGCAAAATCCAAGATGGCTGCCATTCGGCAAAAATGGCCACTTTTCAAATGCTTGTATCTTGGCAATTATTGCGATATATACATTATAAATTCAGATTTGGGGGGTTTATTATCATGTGTATCCATGGTAAAAATTTAAAAAAAATCCGTGACTATGGAGCAACAAGTTTTTCTTAAAATGGGTGTTTTCACATGGAATGACCCATACATTTAGGGAAAAATAAGGATTTTTCTCATCTCCATCCCCCCCCCTAAATTTGAATTATATACATATTTATAAATACACATGAAATAAAGACTAGTTTTATGACAGCTACATATTATCTTTTTATAAAAGTTGCAAATTTGGTTTTTAATAAAAATTTACTACCTAGTTGCTGCTCATAGCATTAACCATTTAAATTACATTTCATAACGATCAGGTTATCTAGGTTATCATCAGATATTGAGGTGCGAAACTTAGTATCATTGCTTTAATATCATTTTTTGGAAAATATCTCTTCCCAGAGTTCATACTAGCCATTTTTCAAAATAGAAAAATTTGTATTATGCAAATACAATTAAAAAACTAACCTTAATAATAAGCCATAATATGAAAATAAGCTAGTTTAGTCAATCTAATATGCAATATTTAAATGATGGAAATAGATACTAACGTACTCTCAGCAATTCACACGATGTAACTGAATTGCACAATCACACTGTTTATGTGAAAATAATTAAGAAATTAACAGTAATAATTAATCAGAATATGAAAATACGCTAGTTTAGTCGACCTAATATGCAACATTTAAATGATGGAGATGGATGGGAAAAGATACTAACGTACTCTCGGCATTTCACGCGAAGTAACTGAATTGCACAATTGCACAGTTTATGCGAAAATAATTAAGAAATTAACAGTAATAATTAATCAGAATATGAAAATAAGCTAGTTTAGTCGATCTAATATGCAACATTTAAATGATGGAGATGAATGGAAACAGATAATAATGTACTCTTGGCAATCAGTGCTAAAAAAGCAGAAAATCGGCATTTCCGAAGAATTAATTATACCATGTCTGGTTAATCGATAAATTTCAAACAAAAAAAAGCCCGAGAAATAACGAAAAATCCAGAGTTTTTCACGTCTGCATCTGTAATCTTATGGACATTATTTGATCAAATAAAGAAAAATTACTTAGCTAAGAAATACTTTTTATAGGGAAAATTTGGGGGACATTATCCCTACACATAGGGATTTTTTTTTCTTCAAAAAATCGGGAGACGTGTCTTCAAAAGCGGGAAATCGGGAGTTTTCCACTAAATTCAGTAGTTGGCATATATGGTATGCTAATGGCTTTTGACCAATAAATTTTTCTTATCAAATGCCATGTACATATTTTCAATCAGACTGTTTTACAACACTGTACTCAATTAAAGATGCATAATTTCCTTGTTTAATCCAAAATCTCATTAAATGTGAGCTTACTAAAACAACTGAACTACCATATGCAAAAAAATGTGAAATTGGTTTTTCATCAACAGATTACCTCAAATATTAAAGTAAAAAATACATAATTAAAAAAAATAAATAAACTTACAGTTGCATCACCCTTCTTAGGTTTATTTAATTTCCGTGGGAACAGGATCAATTTAGATTTATACACTTTAAGACGTTGGACATTCTGCTGGAGACTTTCAACACTCTTATTACGTCTTCTGAAATCTACAGAAATACCAATTGTTCTAGCTTCTTTCTTGTGAATGCCTGCTGCCTAAAAAAAAAAAAGAAATTTTCTTTTTAAATAAAAAATATACAAGCAAGCTTTTTTTTTTAATATACATTAAAAAGGCTAGTTTAATATTTTTATAATTCAAAGTTGCCACTCATGGAGTAAAAAGAAAATACTTTGCTTTTTCATATACAGCAGACATACATTCCATACGCAGTAGACTCAATTATGTGAAAATTGCAATTTAATAAAATTTTAACCAAATGCAAGGATCATGCTACAATAGTAATGTATTACTACTGTACAGCATATTACTGCAGCTACTGATGGGATGGTTCAGATTAAGAACAAATGCTCTCATAAAACAAACAAAAACCAGTGCTGCTCTAGATAACATTGCAAGCCTATTACATTATTTGGAGCAACAGAAAGGTAAGTACCTTTGTTGATAAGCAAATTCTATAAAATCTGCATAGCATTAATTATTGAATTATATACAAAATTATTATAATTAAGGCAAACTGTAAAGGTTTAACACGCACGGCATTGAAAATGAGTCGCCATGCATAACTTAAGACTTGAACAGGGTCAAAATTACAAATAGAAGTACGATATAAATAAAGGGATTCGTAAAGTAAAATATAGAGCAGGGGGTTATTACTGCCGATCAAAAGAAGAGAATTTTCAAAAAGGGTGAAAATTATCTCTAGTCACTAATTGGGCAAGGGCAGTCATTTGTTTACCATTTTTTACGTCTCTTGTATCTTGCATGTTCAGACAAACGGATGCCAATTACCTTGCCCAATTAGTGACCAACGATAATTTTCGCCCCCTTTTTGAAATTTCTTTTCTTTTGATCAGTTGTAATAATCCATGCTCTATTTTACTTTATGAATCCCATTTATTTATATCATACTTCTATTTGTAATTTTGACCCTGTTCAGGTCTTAAGTTATGCATGGCGACTCATTCTCGATGCTGTGTTTGTTAAACCTTTACATAGTTATCTTAATTTATAATAATGTTCTAAAGTATTTGATGTTTTGTTGTACAGTACATCTGTAGGATGTTTTTTTTAATAAAGTGACCATTAAATCTGCTTAAGATTTGTCAATTAGTAAACTCATTGAAAGTAAGATCCTTTAACGAAAGTGGGTGACATAATTTAATGTGTTCTGAAATATAATTTCAATGATAAGATACTTTAAATATTTTTGGGACATAAGTTACGAGATTTAGCTTCGCAAGATTGGTTGGGGGCATTCCATTGGTCGATCAACCCAGCAAAACAAGTGACATTTACAAGAAATAAGGTATTTATAAATCATAGAAATTCACGTAGTATTTCAGTGTTAGATCTTTGTAAAGTTATTTCTTATTGTACGTATATTCTTCATAGCAGAATACTTAGCAAATTAAGAGACACTCAGAAAAAAATTAGAGTATTTATAAATCACAGAAATTCAGGTAACATTTCATCATTGTATCTCTATAAAGATGTTATCGTATTGATAAGATAACATTGATATGATTATATTTCTTATTTTTAATAGCAGAATACACAGACCACAAATTAAATTCTTTGTGTGTGCTAGTGCAAATGCCATTAAAATGTGTTAAAATACCTCTTTATTGCAAAATTGCAACAACCATAAAAGCAGAGTGCTGACTATGTAATGCACATGCATAGGATACCAAATTTGATTGCAAATGGAATGCTTGGTGATATTGGGAGCTATTCTATGGATCGATCAACCCAGCAGAGAAGAAAATTGTTAAAAGTAAGTAAGAGTAAGTTAAAGAGTATTTATGAATTTCAAAAATTCATTTCCCATATCATTATTGAGTCTCTTCAAAACAGCTTCAATATAAAGAATCTTGGCATAATCTTGCTCTCTCTAAGACTTTTTTGATGATCAAAAATAGTATTAAGGAAGATTGTGTTAAAGTCCCAATGAATATGTTAGGCTTTGTTAGGGTTGGCATGCTTTTGCCAAAGGTGGAAAATGTCATGGAAAAAACCGGTAAAAACTGTTCTGACAAAAATACATTTTTGCCACAGTGGCAGAAATTAGGGTTGCACCGAATATTCGGTTCGTATTCGGTATACTGCCTAGTCGACAGTCAAACCGAATATTCAGTTCGGCCGAATACTTTAATATTCGGCCGAACCGAATAGTAATAAAAATTTTAAATATTCTACAATTAGTAAAGCACATTTTTTATATAATGAATAAAAGTTATAGTATCATAGTACAAAATTAATTCAAATTGTTACTTACCAATATTATAGCATTTAAAGTAATTTTAATATAAAAGAAAACACTCTGGTAATAAATTTTGTTGTTTTTTCAATTTTTCTTAAATATTATCTATCACACCTTAACCGTACTAACTCGTTTAAATATGAAACAGTAACCAGAAAATAAAACTCATAATATTACATGTTCAAAAATATAACGGTTAATTATTATTTTTTTATAAAATATGCAGCTAAAAAAAAAAATCAATTATCATTTCACCAATATTAAAAAAAGGTGAAGGTAATTAATATATAAAAAATAACACTTGGATAAATATTCAATTTTGCAGTATTTTAATTTCGATAGAGATAGAGAAGGTACTGAGGGTGCCATAGGTGTTTCTTTGTATCTATTAAAATGTGTCAAATAAGATAACCAAAGAATTTCTGTGTGTGGCCCCATTGTAGTCAACTCTTCTAATTTCTTTTATGATTTCTGAAGAGAAGATTACTTTGAGTCTTTTGTCACAGGGTGGGTATACCTGTCTGTAACTGTTTAGTTATCTATCAGTATCTACTCTGTTGTAGTTTGCAAGACCAGGTGTAACAACAACTTAAGAATGGATAGACATTCTGGCAAAGTATCCTTTGCACTTTAAAAAGAAAAATGATTTGAAAATGTGCTCTGATGTAGAAAATTCAATTGAATTTTCTACATCAGAGCACATTTTGTTTTTTCAACATTGCATAGCAATAAACAAGTTTTGAAACACTATCTATTCCCAACCTGTTTCGAGTCTGAATGCACAAATGAAAAATTAGAGAATATTCTCTATTGCAGCACTGCTTGAAGAGATAGTGAAGAACATAGAGAAAAACATTTTGCAAGACAGTTCATACTCATTTCCCATGATCATATTATATTTAGGTCTGCAGTTCTGCATGATGAAAATGGGAAAAGTAGTTGGAAATTTACCTAAAATATTAATTTGCCTATATCTGCAACATTAAATAATCAATTAAAATTATTCCACCCTCTCCAATCTTATGTATATTAATTTTATCTGGTTCATATGTTTTAAACAAGAAAAAAAAAATTTGTAGGAATTTTAAGATTACTTCTATAAATTATTCATAAGTTATACATACCTAGAGGTTCAAATAAGGATAAAATGAAGATTGATTTCACAACTTATCAATTAATGTTTAATTATGTTTCATCATTTTAATTAATCAAATTAATATTAATGAAATAACTAATTAATATTCTGATTTAAGTCTCATTATGTACAAAATTATATTGTTTTTTGTACATTTTTTTAAATCCAGCCATTTTTTCCAGTTTTTGCCAGGAGGCAAAATGACTAACCCTAGAACAAATTTAAAAATTAAGTAAAAATAAAAAATCGATCATATCTCGATTCCTCCAAAAACCCACTGTGCCCTATTATATTTTCGCTTCTCAAATTTTGATTTATCAACCGTGACAACTTTCCCGACCTCTTCAACCCAAAATAGTTTCATTCAAATTGTCTCCAATTCGCTAAAGACGAAGAAATAAAAACTCTCTAGAAATATCCCGTCTTAGTCCCCATTAAAAGCTCAACATTCAAAATTCCAGTTCATAAAACTAGAATACGTCATTTTGGTAGGAGGAGCCTATTTTAAAAACACGGGAATATAAGTCAGTTGAGAGGAGTCAATTTCAAAACACTGAGAAACGTGCCAACTTTGTGCAATTTTGTACTTCGAAAAATGAGGTGTGGGGTATTCTACCGATTTATCTCATGCTTAAATGATCAAATACCTATACAAAAAAGGTACAACCTGGTGTAATGATAAGAATACATAGTTTTTTCACAATTCAAGCTCTCTAGGGCGCAGTAGCCCAGTGGTTAGCACGAAAGAGTTGCACTCCCGCCGTGTTCAAGTTAAACATGTGGGTCTGTAAGTCTTTCTGAGAGGTTGGTGGTAGAGGAAGGTGGATACGGTCCCTGTGGATGCCTCCCCCACTGTGTTCCGGTCTAAATTGGGTGGCACTTCTCGGACATCCCAAAACAGCTACATTATACCTTTCTGATAGGTTGGACACTCTGGGCCTCAACAACAATCCAAGCTTTCTGAAACACAACCAACCAGGGGTCCCATTTCAGTGCGAACCTGCAAGATTCTCGCGAAATCCATAAAAAATCTCGGGTAAAAATTTAGGCTGCGCGAGAATTTCTCTCTCTCCAGTTCCGGTCTAAAATTATTTTTTCTTTCAAATTGGATACAGCGAAATCCGATGCCAACGTGCCAACTCTCCGGAGTTTTCATTAATTCTCCGGCCTCTGGATTATTAACGAAATTCTCCAGCTTTTTTTTGTTTGAAATTTATCAATTACCTAGACATGGTATAATTCCTCGGAAACACCAATTTTCCGCATTTTTAGCACTGATTTCTACCATTCCCTGAATCGTAGCAAATACATAATAAAATGCACGGTAATGCTATTCAAATTAACGGAGATTTACGGCCACGTGTAATGTAAATTAAGATAGTGTTCTCTTATTTTATGAAAGTAATAAATATACTTTTTCAAAAGTTGTCTAATTCAGCATAAATCACTAAAATGTTATTTTCTTTATTCATTTCGCATAAACAGTGTGATTGTGCAATTCAGTTTGTTCTCATGAATCGCCGAGAGTACAATAGTATCTTTTTCCATCCATCTCAATCTAATCAATGAAAAATGCAATATTTATAAAACTAGCTTATTTTCATATTCTGATTAATTATTACGGTTAATTTCTTAATTATTTTCGTATAAACAGCGCGATTGTGCAATTTAATTACTTTGCCTGAATTGGCGAAAATACATTAGTATATTTTTCCATCCATCACCATCACTTAAATGTTGCATATTAAATCGACTAAACTAGCTTATTTTCATATTCTAATTAAGTATTACGGTTAATTTCTTAATCATTTTCGCATAAATAGTGCGATTGCCAATTCAATTACTTCGCGGGAATTGCAGAGAGTACGTTAGTATCTTTTTCCATTAATCTCCATCATTTAAATGTTACATATTAGATCGACTAAACTAGCTTATTTTCATATTATGGCTAATTATTAAGGTTAATTTTTAATTATATTTGCATAATACAAATCTTTTTATTTTGAAAAATGGGTAAGAACTCTATGAAGAGATATTTTCTAAAAAGTGGTATTAAAGGAATGATTATATTTTTTTTTTGTTAAAGATCAATATTTGTCACTCTCTTTAGAGAAAACTTGTCTTTTACCAAACATAAATATTTGTTTTCATTATAAAGTAATTTTCACGGGATAAAATTTAAATGTTGAAGAATATGAGTTAATGTTTTCCTTTTTATTACTTTCTAAATTAGCATGGTAAAAAAAAAAAATGAAATTTTAAGTTTCTCTCCTTATGGCAGAAAATCTCTCCCAAAATTTTCTGGAAGGAGAGAAATTCTCCCCCTCTTTTCCTGACTTAGTGGAAACCCTGCAACTAACACAGATTGTAGAAAGAACGAGTATAAACCCTCGAAAACTAACAGATAGCTGGAAGGGGTTGCCAGAAAAACGGGACCGCAGGATGCCACTTCACACCAAGGTATTGCCACAGTCATTGTCTTCAAAAATGTAAACTAATTCAAATTCTTTATATATCGAAGCTGTGTACCGATTTTTCTTATTGATAAGATAATAAATATTGATATATTTATTTTTAATAGCAGAAAATGTAAACAAATAGATATGGTCAGAAAAAAATTAGTGCATTTATAATTCACAGAAATTCAACATGTTATTATTGCATGAAGCCTCTAAATTGATTTTATGCATAATGAACAATCTATCACCCAAATATTTGTTGAGACATTCAGGAAAAAATTAGAGTATTTCAGAAATCACAAAAAATCATACAATTTTTTCATCATTTTGTCTCAAGATAGTGACCAAAAACTGCTAATAGCAAATATATTTTTTGACTAGCAAGAGCAAGTAAATAATAATTTGATGATATGGAAACAATCAACATGCCTACTAAAATGTTAATAAGGATTCAAATTTCTGGAAACTAAAAATTCTGTGATATTTTTTCACCATAGCTAAATACTTGAGTGAGAATTCCAAGAATTTTTGTTCCAATGAAACAATTTCAATTATAAACATTTGCATATTACAATTAACAATGCATTTAGTTATACAAAAACATAACAATGTAAATGACAAAATCTTAGCAAAATGAATTTACAATCTACAGATGCAGAACATATTACATGATACAGCTTTGGTATACAGAATTTGGAGTAAATCGGTAGAATATGCCACGCCTCATTGTTTAAGGTACAAAATTGCACCAAGTTGGCATGTTTCTCCATGTTCTGAAACTGACTCTTCCCAACTCAAATGACGTATATTCCCGTGTTTCAAAATAGGCTCCTCCTACCAAAGTGACGTATTCAAGTTTTATGAACTGGAATTTTGAATGTTATAATGATAGTGAAATTCAATTTTAATAAATAGGAATAACACTCATAAAAAGTTTACAAAATACGACTTTTGTGCATTATAAAAATATTGCGTAATGGCAGCAGAATAAAAAACTTTTAAAATTTTATAAACCATATTGAAACACGCGATACTTAAAATATTTTTTGATTTTAATCAATACCTAAAACTTATAACTGAAAAAATCGGAAATTAAAAGAAAATAAGGTAAATTCTTAGAATAGAGCTTCCACTCGTTTTTCAAAGTACAAAATTACGCCAAGTTGGTGTGTTTCTTCGTGTTTTGAAATTGACTCCTCCCAACTGAAGTGACGTATATTCCCGTGTTTTAAAATAGGCTCCTCCTACCAGTGACATCGTATTCTACAGTTTTACGAACTGGAATTTTGTTAAATGATATTGTAATTGAATACAAATAAGTGAATAATACTCATAAAAAGATTACAAAATACGTTTCTTGTGCATTTTAAAAATATTGCGTAATGACAGAATTATAAAAATATTGTGAAATGGCAGAATAATAAAATTTTAGAAACCATATTGAAACACTCGATACTACCAGAATTTGCGAAGTATACGCAATGAAATTGCAACCTGAAGAATCGCGCGAACTTGGCGCGTGATCGTACTTTGAAAAAGTGAGTGGGGACCTATTTTCCGGATCAATCGAGCAATGTAGTCCATACATTAAAATATTTTCATAAATTTATCAATTAAGTGTTATTTTCATTAATTTTTTGTCATTTTTGCAATTCTGACAATATTTAAATGAATCTGGGGCGAAGTGCATCCCAAGGTGGCAATATTTTGCTAGACATATAAAGTTCACCAAATATATCGTCAAATGTTCCAAACTGAGAGAAATGCCTTTCTTATATACTAGAAGGTATACCTGTCATACGACGGAATTAAGTTTGCAAAACATTGAATTTTGATTGATTCATTTCCATGGATGCTTGAAACATGCTCTCCTGTCGAAAACATACAATCGCGTTAAGGGTTTTTGCAATGTACAAAATTGCGCCAAGTTGGTGCAATGCATTGGGTTACAATTTCATTCCGCTTACTTCGTAAATCTGGTATCCTACGACTTTCCGGACATCCAATCAGCATTTTGAATAGTATTTCAATAGTAATCTGTATTTCATCAGATATCATTTGAATTAGTTGAACCTTGTTTCGAATAAATATTTGTTTATTTTCAAGTAATTAACGTACATAAAGATTGCCGTCGGTAGATATTTTTGTATCGCAGATAAAGTTTCTAAATGACAATGAGTAGATATTTTTTTAGATTTAATTGGATTGTATGAAACGTGTTCCGGTGTAGAATGTACATGTATGTTCAAGAAAATGTGTTTGTGTGGATGTATGAGAAAATATGGATATAAGCGTTTGTTTTTTAAGGTTAGTAATGGTTAGTTCTTTTATTTATACATCCCATGTTTTGAAATTGTCAAACTATCGTTTTTTCTTGAATTTTGTTATACAATCATTTTTCTATGTACTATCGATTTGTCATAGTATTTCATTAAAGTGCAATAGTTTTTTTTTTAATTATTATTTTTGGTTGATTCTTAGAATAAGCCCCCACTCATTTTTCAAAGTATTATCTGGCGCCAACTTGGCGCGATTCTTCGGGTTATATTTTCATTCCGAATACTTCGCTGGTAACAAACGGACATCCAATCAGAGCGCGACTTTCTGGGAATCTGCATTTTAATAGGCAGGAAATGTTTTCAGTAAGTACTTCAATAGTCTTCTGTGTATTTCATCAGACTTTCTTCGATCGAATTCGTTGATTCTTGTTTTTACAAATTTTTTTCGATCAATTTGTAAAGATTTGAACACGTACAAACTTTTTGGAATAAATATTTAAAACATTCCTCGTAATTCATGGACATTAACAGTGTTGAATGTATATGCATGTTCAAGAAAACGTGTTCCGGTGTGTATGTAATTAAAAATATGGATATCAGTTACATAAAGGTTAGTTCGTTTCTTTGTTTATCCCGTATTTTGAAATAGTCCTTTGTATTATTCAGTGTTTTTAATATGGGTTTCTTAATTTTAAAGTATTGTTTTTTCTTAAATTTAGTTAAAGTACAATCATTTTTCTAAGTATCGTTTTTTCCTAAATTTAGTTAAAATACAAACTTTTTTCTAAGTCTCGTTTTTTTAAATTTTTTGTATTTTTTTTATAAGTATTGCCTTTTTTTTTTAAATTTCCGATGTTTCGAAGGTTTTGATATTGATTTTAAATAACTTTTTATGAGTATTATTCACTTTCATCCAAAATGAATTGCACTATCATTTTTCTAAATTCCAGTTCATAAACCTAAATAATACGACGTCACTGGTAGGAGGAGCCTATTTTAAAACACAGGAATATACGTCACTTCATTTGGGAGGAGTCAATTTCAAAACATGGAGAAACGTGCCAACTTGGCGCAATTTTGTACTTGGGTATAAAGAATTTGGGCTATATCCCAAAGACCGGTATGGTCGTTTTTTTTTTATCGCGCCAAATCGGCGATAAGCGGAGTGCTATATTGTGAACTTTTTAACTCTTCATAATCATGGTAACCTTGCGAGTTGGTTACTATGGCAACTGTTTAAACTTGTGTTATTTATTCTATGCTTACTTAATTCTTATGCTGGTCTTTAGTATTTGCTGGATGTTTAGAATTGGATGTCTAATTGAAATTTATTCTAGTATTATTTTATAATTGTTGGAAATAATCAATACATCGCGATTCACGTTCCTGTGAACAGGCGTTTATGCAAATTTAATATGAACGACTCTTCCCGTTCACCGGCGTGAACCGTGACGTTTTTCAACATGAGGTTTCATGCAAATCAGTTCTCAATGCGTACGCATCTGATTTGCATATCCGGGGGCGTTTCCGGAACTGTCCATTCTCGGATATATAGGGCAGAGGTTTCTTGAAGCAAATGAGAAGGTCGGAGTCGATCGAGATCAGACGTCTGAAGAAGTCAGACGAGATAGACACTGATGGTCTGATGCAGGCAGACAGAAATGTTTTTGACTGAAGTACTGCGGAATATCGTTTGACGACGGTGAATAGTCGAAACGGATGCAGATGTGGTCAGTTTGGACCAGCATGTATTGAACGTTAAATTTACTTACAAACGTTCGGAAGCCGCTTTAAATATTTTCCTGATGTTCTATCCTTTGGTTTCCCTTTGCCAAGTGATGGTGGCTGAAATACACGCAAGTGATAGAGGTAGTATAGTAACTTACTACCAAATGCTTCAAGGAATCTCTGTCTAGTCATTTACAACTAAAAATCTTTTGTACATAGTATATTTTTGATGTTTTACGGCATGGAAAATTACCAGGTACGTGTAATATGCCGAGTTGTGTTTTTCACCAAATAAAGTGAACGAAGTTTTTCTTTAAAACTGGACTTGTGTACTTTCATAACCCAGCCAACACTTATTGACTCTGACAGTGCGTGCTTTGCTATCTTCAAAATTTTAAATTTTCCAAGAGAAACGGTTAAGGGCCAGTTCAACGCCCAATAGAGTCATAAGTGCAAGTACCTTTAAAGAAATCGTTCCAGTGTTCAGATGGGGGCCGGACCTGGCACCATTTTGAAGTTCGTGTGAACAACGAAACGCAACAGTGTAAACGTAAACAGTGTACAAGAACTTTTGCTTCTGCTTCTTCAAAACTACGAGTGGCCATGGAGGCAAGTAGAACGGAGTTGCTGACGCGGGACAACTACGTCACCTGGCGTACCGACATCTCATTCGTCCTCAAGGGAGAAGGATGTTTCGGACACGTAGATGGAAGTGCTAAGCCTATCGAGGAAGATGCAAGTCGCCGCGACTACGATGATTTTTATCGCCGGAAAGACCGAGCGCTCGCCATTATTTATCAAAGTTTATCCTCGGAATACAAGGAGTTGATAAACGTCACCGACGAACCTAGTCAAGTATGGAATACCTTGAAAGAACATTTTCAAGCGCCTTCCCGAGCCAACCTGGTTAGATTACTAGATGAGTTCTTCGACGTTCGGCCGGAGCCAGACGAGCCTGTTGACATTTTTTGCTCAAGACTGCGGAAGGCCGTGACGAGGCTTAAAGACGCGAAACACCCCATTGAAGACCTATATGTAGCATTCCAGTCGATTCGGTACCTTCCGGAAGAATTCCGAGGTATCGTTCAAATTATATATCGATGGAATGACTCGGACTTCAAGCTCAGCAAAATACAAGCAGAGCTAGCAGCGGAGGAGAGCCGGCTGAGGCAGCAAGCAAGTGACTTTTCCAAAACTGTGAGTTCAAATTCTGCATATTTTACTTCTAAGAAATTTGTAAATAGAGTAAAAGTGTCTAAACTTCCAAATGTATCTCATAATGTGTCTAATGTAAATACTTCTAGTCATAATGTAAATATTTCTAAAAGTAAAATTAAGTGTTTTAAGTGTAACAAACTAGGTCATACTAAATCTAATTGCAGTAGAAATAATGGATCTAGTATTGTGGAATTTCTTGGGTCTCCACAGATTGAGGCTAATACTGTAATCGATCCTAGCGATAGACTCAGCTGGGTAGTAGACACTGCTGCTACGCGACATTTCTGTAATAACATTAAGTTATTTTCAAAATTTAATGAGTGCAAAGGCACTTCAATGTCGCTAGCAGTAGGGGATGTCGAAAGTCCAGTTGAGGCTATCGGGACGGTGGAAATGTATGTCCAATTTAAGGATAAGCAAAGTATTATCAAATTGGAAAATGTTATGTATTCTCCTAAACTTAGGAGAAATTTATTAGCTGCATCTGTTCTTGAGGAACAAAATTTTAGTTTTAATGGAGCTAATGGGGTTCTATGGTTTTTTACACCTAAAGGGGAGAAATTCTTTTATGCAAAAAGAAAGGATGCGTTGTATTTTTTAAAACCTAAGTATAGTACCCAGGAACAACATAACGTAGAAAACCGTCAATCTAAAGATAGGGATCGAGATGGAGACATGAAACACAAAAAGGATAAGAAATCCAAGGATAGGGATCCTAGTGCTTCCAGAAAAATGGACAAAGTAAAAATAGCACCTAATCTTAAAGAAACTAAATTTAAATCTGACAAAACAAAAACTAAGCAGAATAGAAATGTGGATAGTTCAATATCTAAGCCTAGCAGTTCAGTAACTGAACTTAATAGTACAAACTGTCTTTGGCATAAACGATATTGCCACATAAACGCTGAATATCTTCTCCAAACCAGCAAAGTTTCTGCCGCAAACGGACTTCCTAGGCTTAAATACAAAAAGTTAAATTGTAAATCGTGTAAATTGGCTAAGTCTAGGAGAGTATCATATAAACCCACCGGTAGGATAAGGTCCACTAAACCATTGCAATTGTTACACATGGATGTGTGTGGTCCCTTACCCACAGCCTCATATGGGGGGAACAAGTATGTCTTAACTATAACAGATGATTATAGTAGAAAAGTTTTTGTTTACCTCATGAAACAGAAGTCAGAAGTATTTTCACATTTTAAAGAGTTTCAGGCCAGAGAAGAAAGGCAGTTAGGTACTAAAATTCTATGTATCCGGACGGATAATGGGATGGAATTCTGCCATGATAAGTTCAAAAATTACCTGAAGGATATCGGTATTAAGGCTGAGAGGACTAACACATATACCCCACAGCAAAATGGAGTATCAGAGCGATTCAACTTAACCGCATTTGACTGTGTTAGAGCCATGTTGAACGACAGCAAATTACATGACAGATTCTGGGCGGAAGCAATATTGTGTTTTGCATACACTAAAAATCGAATATGTCACAAATTTAAGACAAAAACTCCACATGAACTCTACAGTGGTAGAAAACCTTCAGTCAAACATCTTAGAACCTTTGGTTGTAGAGCATATGTAGGCAAACCCAGTCAGCTCAGAAAGAAGTTAGACATGAAAGCTACAGAAGGGGTGATGGTAGGCTATGCTACTAAAACTAAGGGCTATAGGATATTTTTGTCAGGGGAGAAACGAACAATTGAGACCTGCAATGTGAGGTTTGATGAGGGTGATGTAGTGGAAGGCATCCTGGACCCAATTTGTCCCAGAAATATCTCCTCAGGGATATCAAGAGATAACCTTTCAGAATACTCCGACGGGGAATATCCGAGAGAGCAGTCTGATGGGGGGGGGGGGGGGGGGGGGGGGGGGGGCAGGAGAGAGTGAAGACACTGGTGACGATCCGTCTGAATCCAGTGAGGAAACGGACTCTCCTGCTGACTCCAGTATGACTCCTTGCTCGGATATTGCTTGGCAGCGAAAGACGGTTCCAAGACCCGATGGGAGTAGAACCGATGTGTATTATTACGCTCAAGGAGATAATAAAAGGCTGAGGTCGCACAATGATGTTAAGAAATATTGTGATAAAAGGAATATACAATTTGATCAGCAACTGTTTAATTTTCGGGAAAATAAAGGTCTTAAAAGGGTCAGAGGCAGACCAGAAGCAAGCAATATTGAAATAAATATACCAAAAGGGTACAACGCTGCTATTAAATCTTCCCAGTCCGAAAAATGGTGTAATGCTATGGATGAAGAAATGGCCGTAATGCAAGAGAGGGGTGTCTGGGAACTAGTTCCTGCATCCACCTCACAAAAGCATATAGGCAATAGATGGGTCTACACTATTAAGAAAGACGAGAAAGGGAAAATCAAGAGATTTAAAGCTCGTTTGGTAGCCCAGGGGTATGGTCAGAAAAAGGGAGAATCATACGATGAAGTTTTTAGCCCTGTTGTTAACTTCAACTTAGAGCATTCTTCTCAATTTTCGTATGCATGCTTGGCTGGATGCATTTCCAATTAGATATCAAATCTGCCTATCTCTATGCTAAATTGAGTCAAAAGGTATATATGAAACAGCCTCAAGGTTATGTCAATCAGGAACAGCCTGATTATGTTTGTTTGTTGAAGAAAGCCATTTACGGTCTTCATCAAAGTGGAAGAGAATGGTTTAATGAACTTGACACCAAATTAAAAGAATTAAATTTTTTAAAACTTCAATGGTGTAATTGTGCATATATTTACAATAGCAAAGTTCTTATGCTAGTCTATGTGGATGACATAATTCTCTTCTCAAAATATCAAAGGGACATAGACCACATTGTTTCATTACTTAGCATAGAATTTGATATCAAGGTATTAGGAAAAATTAGAAAACTTTTAGGCGTGGAATTTAAAGAGTGTGACAATAAATTTTTTATACATCAAAGTCAGTATATAGATAAAGTATGTCAAATGTTTCAACAGTATAAATATCCAGTTACTTCACTTCCCATTTCTAAAGGGAATATTCTAAGTAAAATAGATTGTCCAAAGACAAGTGAAGAAATAAAGCAAATGCAAAGTTTTCCTTACAGGAGCTTAATTGGGTGTTTGGCTTTTATATCTAGTAGGACTAGACCTGATATTTGTTACGCCATCAATATATTATCTCAATTTCAAGAAAACCCTGGAATTAAGCATAGGGATGCATTGTTAAGACTTTTAGGATATGTTGAAAAGACTAAAAACTATATGTTGAATTTATCTAACATTCAGGAGTTAAAATTGAATGGTTATTCAGATTCTGACTTTGCTGCAAACAGAGATGACCGTGTTTCACTTGGAGGCATGATACTCTTTATTGACAATGTACCTATTTCTTGGCGTACCTTTAAACATAAGTGTGTCAGCTTATCAACCATGGAAGCTGAATACGTATCACTAACTGAAGCCGCTAAGGAAATGGTATGGGTACAAAACATAATTGAAGAATGTCATTTACTTGGGTTAAACTTTAATAAAAGTAACAGTGTTATTTTTAGCGACAACCAAGCAGCCATTAATTTTTCTAACTCTCCAATTGAAAACAATAGAACTAAGCATATTGATGTTAGATATCATTTCCTAAGAAATTTAATAGTCAATGAATCTTTTAATGTTAAATTTGTAAATAGTAAAGATAACTTAGCAGATCACTTTACTAAACCAATGACTAAGGAAATAATACTTAAATTTTGTAATAAAATTTTTAAAAACTAAATCAAAACTTTTTGAGATTAAATGTTTAGTCTAAAGAAATTTTTAAATACTAAATTGAATTTACAACTTGGGAATTTTTTTAAAAAAGATGTCATATATATACATTATTGTTTATCTTAAACCTCATTGATATAAGATAGTATATCTTGAGTATAAATTTTTGTGATATTGAATCTTTTTCACTTTACACCTTTGTATATACATCCATTTTCCATGACCCGCATGATGCTAAATAATAGCTTATGTGTATAAAATTTTGTATTTTTCAACTTGGTAAAAAGTATGTGTTGAAAGTTTTGATAAAGGAATTTTATTATCTAATTACTTGCATCATGTATTTTTAAATATTTGGTATATCAATGCAGTCTAATAGTATTAATTATGTATACTTATATTGTGTTAATAGACTAAATTTTTTTAAGCTTTTTGAATTATAGTGTTTATACTCATATTTAAAGTAAACTTAAATTCTATGCTTATACAAAATCTTAATCTTTTAAAGTTGACTTGTTTAATATGATAATGTGCTTATACTTAAATTTTGGATACTTATAATTAAATTTAAACTAAAATTTCAATTTTTGAATGCTGATACTTAAGCATTGAAGTTGTGTTGTATATAAATTTCTACTTGATGTGAAATGTTGTTGTTACAATATTGTCGACAATACTTAACTATTTTTCAGATGCTATAAGTACTTATGCATTTTATTTTAAATTTAATAATGATATAATACTTTAAATTTTTTCCTTCATTATATGTTTGATAGGATACTGGGGGCCTTGGTGTTTATTGATATACCTTGGTTTCTCAGAGTTGGGGGCCTTGGTGTTTATTGATATACCTTGGTTTCTCAGAGTAAGTTTTCTTTTGCATATGCATTGAGACTTAAGGATTTGCATGAGGGGGCCGATTGTTGGAAATAATCAATACATCGCGATTCACGTTCCTGTGAACGGGCGTTTATGCAAATTTAATATGAACGACTCTTCCCGTTCACCGGCGTGAACCGTGACGTTTTTCAACATGAGGTTTCATGCAAATCAGTTCTCAATGCGTACGCATCTGATTTGCATATCCGGGGGCGTTTCCGAAACTGTCCATTCTCGGATATATGGGGCAGAGGTTTCTTGAAGCAAATGAGAAGGTCGGAGTCGATCGAGATCAGACGTCTGAAGAAGTCAGACGAGATAGACACTGATGGTCTGATGCAGGCAGACAGAAATGTTTTTGACTGAAGTACTGCGGAATATCGTTTGACGACGGTGAATAGTCGAAACGGATGCAGATGTGGTCAGTTTGGACTAGCATGTATTGAACGTTAAATTTACTTACAAACGTTCGGAAGCCGCTTTAAATATTTTCCTGATGTTCTATCCTTTGGTTTCCCTTTGCCAAGTGATGGTGGCTGAAATACACGCAAGTGATAGAGGTAGTATAGTAACTTACTACCAAATGCTTCAAGGAATCTCTGTCTAGTCATTTACAACTAAAAATCTTTTGTACATAGTATATTTTTGATGTTTTACGGCATGGAAAATTACCAGGTACGTGTAATATGCCGAGTTGTGTTTTTCACCAAATAAAGTGAACGAAGTTTTTCTTTAAAACTGGACTTGTGTACTTTCATAACCCAGCCAACACTTATTGACTCTGACAGTGCGTGCTTTGCTATCTTCAAAATTTTAAATTTTCCAAGAATAAATCTGCTGATTTTTTAAAAGTAAATCATTTGGATGAATTGAAAGTTTTCCTATATTTATTTTATTATTCTGGTGCTCAGAGGGGACTAATTTGAAGGAATACGTACAAGTATTGGTGAAGTTTCTTTGATTTGTTTTGTGTGTGCTAAATGGCTGTGAAGAGTGAAAGATATAGCATAGCTGCCAACCTTGGAAAATGAAAATTAGGGAGATTTTTAAATATTTGCAATTCGCGACAAAAATCGAAAAATCGCACAGCGCGATAACAATTTCTTTTTTTACAGAAAGCATAAAAGGGAATTTTCAAGACAGAATAGGGATTTTTTCCCTCTACTACAAAACTGCACCATAAAAAATAGACAAATATGATAAAAAATCTGTATTGTATCTATAAACACAATTTAATTTCAATAAATACAAAAGAATTGAATCATCTTTTAAAAAATAAGCACATTCGTTAGAGTTATTCTCATCAGAGTCTATAACAATGTTCATTACACTGAATATGATGCATAAAGAAAAATGTCATTGGTTACTGTTTAATAATCATTCACATGTCTTTGACACAGAAACACTTCTCTGCAGATAAAATATTGAATAAAAGAAATCTTTTGGTAAGTAAAAATACAGCACGTAAAAGTTCTATATAATTAAAAAATGTCAAATTCAATTCTTCTTACTACTTAAAAATAAAGTAGTAGCTCTTTTTGTTTTTTTAAGAACTCCTTACTAAATTCTTCACTATCCCTTCACAGAGTTCATACCGATTTTTCAAAATAGAAAAATTTGTATTATGCAAAAATAATCAAAAAATTAACCTTAGTAATTAGCCATAATATGAAAATAAGCTAGTTTAGTCAATCTAATATGCAACATTTAAATGATGGAGATGGATGGAAAAAGATACTAACGTACTCTCGGCAATTCACGCGAAGTAACTGAATTGCGCAATCGCACTATTTATGCGAAAATAATTAAGAAATTAATCACAATAATTAATCAGAATATGAAAATAAGCTAGTTTAGCTGATCTAATATGCAACATTTAAATGATGGAGATGGTTGGAAAAAGATACTAACGTACTCTCGGCAATTCACGCGAAGTAACTGAATTGCGCAATCGCACTATTTATGCGAAAATAATTAAGAAATTAATCACAATAATTAATCAGAATATGAAAATAAGCTAGTTTAGCTGATCTAATATGCAACATTTAAATGATGGAGATGGATGGAAAAAGATACTAACTTACTCTCGGCAATTCACGCGAAGCAACTGAATTGCGCAATCGCATTTTTTATGCGAAAATAATTAAGAAATTAACCATAATAATTAATCAGAATATGAAAATAAGCTAGTTTAGTCAATCAAAAATGCAATATTTAGAAGATTGAGATGGATGGAAAAAGATACTATTGTACTCTTGGCGATTCATGAGAACAAACTGAATTGCGCAATCGCAGTGTTTATGCGAAATTAATGAACAAAATAACATTTTAGCGATTTATGCTCAATAACCTTTGAAGAAGTATGTTTATTACTTTCATAAAATAAGCGATCCAGATCTTAATCAAATTAACGGAGATTTACGGCCGCGTGTATTGTAATACACACGGCCGTAAATCTCCGTTAATTTGATTGGCATTACCCTGCATTGTATTATGGATTTGCTACGATCCCGGGAATGATAAAAATCAGTGCTAAAAATGCGGAAAATTGGTGTTTTCGAGGAATTATACCATGTCTGGTTAATTGATAAATTTCCAACAAAAAACGCCGGCGAATTTCGTTAGTAATCCGGAGGCCGGAGAAGTAATGAAAAATCCGGAGTCTCCGACCAAAATCCGGAGAGTTGGCACGTCCGCGTAGGGATTTTTTTAGGAAAATCCCTTTTGTAGGGATTTTTTCTAATTATTGCAAAAATTCGGGAGATTTAGGAATTTTTCGGGAGTTCGGGAGATTGCCTCAAAATTCGGGAGACTCCCGGAAAAATCGGGAGATTTGGCAGCTATGATATAGTATTGTTTTGTTTGATCATTTGATAGATAGTGGTAAAATGAATGATTAAATGGTGTATGAATCAGGGGTTGATTGTAAGTGGGTACGAATGTCCTAAATGTAAATCGCCTATGCGATTGTGTGAGAGAAATGATAGTACGGAAGAGTATGATGGTTATACGTGGGTTTGCCGTGTTTTGGAGCGAATGCGCATTATGTGAAGAGGAGTATAAGGAATGGTACGTGGTTTGAGTATTCTAGATTGAGTTTGATTGAGATTTTGAAAATGACATGGCTGTGTGTGAAAAAGACTCCGCATGATTGGATGGTGGATGAGATGAATATGTCTAAAAACACGATAACGGATTGGAAGAGTTTTTGTA
Organism: Amaurobius ferox; assembly: GCA_951213105.1. NCBI lineage: Eukaryota > Metazoa > Arthropoda > Arachnida > Araneae > Amaurobiidae > Amaurobius > Amaurobius ferox. The sequence continues at coordinate 35,787,656 of OX578147.1, read as the reverse complement.
GGGAGATATGTGTGGAAGTGATTGTGAGTGAAAGTAGAATGCTTGGTGGACCTGGTAAAATTGTTGCGATTGATGAGAGCAGGGTTCTCACTAAGTCAGGAAAAAGGGGGGAGAATTTCTCTCCTACCAGAAAATTTTGGGAGAGATTTTCTGTCATAAGGAGAGAAACTTAAAATTTCATTTTTTTTTTACCATGCTAATTTAGAAAGTAAAAAAGAAAGCATTAATTATAACTCATATTCTTTGACATTTAAATTCTTAAAACCAATGTTCTTTTAACATTCTTTTTTAATTAGGAGTCGTTTAAGTATTAAGTAAGCACATTTTTGGTAATTTTAGACCCCCCCCTACTTGTTAGCAAAAATACTCAAATTCCTGACTTTCCCCATGCTTATGTTATGATTTTATTTGCTGACATAAAAACGCCTACATGGGTTATTTTATGTAAAATGACTCACATGCGAATTTACGATTTTTTCTTCTGTAAACTGCAAAAGTCGAGGACCGACTGTATTCACTTTATATTTGGATTTTTAAAATCATTTTATGATCAATATTCATGCAGCAATAGCAATTAAAATCATTAAGCATTTTTGATCGCCGAAAACGAATATCTACGAAAACTATTTCACTAGGCAAATCAAATTAGGTAATAATTTTGACTTGATGTTTGAAAAGATTCTTTTTTTTTTTTGTATTTTTTATATAATTTGCAGAACATAAAGGTTGCATCGTCCTTTTGTTGAATCTCAAGCCAGTCATGTGATTTTAGCCATTTTGTTTCAAAAGTGTAGACTTTTTTCTTTTGTTTTCAAAATAGCCCTTTATTTCATAAATAATACATTTCTAAAATAATTTTTCTGCATAAAACGCGAAACAACTACAAACACTGTAGTCGATGCAAACAGATTGGAAAAGTGGGAAATATTTTTCAAATTAAACGAAGTATGCCGAGGATAGCGTAAAAATGCAGATTTTCGTGATGCTGCTGCAAAATAACCCTTCATTTTATTAATGATACGGTAGAAAAATGGTTTGGTTTCTATTCTTTGTATATTAAATGAAATAATTATAAAAAAATTCAGTGGATGCAAATATATTGTAAAAATGGCAAAAATATATTCATTGGTCATTTCTCCTCAGAAACTGTGGGAATCGCCATATGCGAACGTCGTTTTCGTAATTACGGAGAAACAGATTTTCAGATGTAAGAAAGGAATGTCTCTGATAAAAAATTAGTTGCTTTGTTCTTGAATTTTGTGACATTTTTGGGGCATATATGGCCAATTTCACGACATTTTCGGAATTTTTGTAACCTGTAGACAGACTGTGTACGGGGGGAAAGGATTTTCGTCCGCGGAAAGAAGATAATTTTTCGAGCAAAACATGAAAAATGCGGGAAGTACTCGGAAAGAGCATAATTCAAATCCGTGAAAGAATCTTATATATAAAAAAAAGGAAAATGTTATTTGATCGAATTTGCAACCCGCACAAGCGGAGGAGACACTTAGTTTTTTTTATAAAATATCTCGCTAATTATAAACACGTAATACTTTTAGTGTGCCCAAATCGCGATTGATTGCGATTCACGAGCAGCAATCGGCCCGCGATTCGCAAGAACGAAGCGATTGATCGCGATTTGCGGTCGCGAAGCAATCAGCCCGATCTACTGGCCGCGGATGCAGTGGGACTGAAAGGATTCTGGAGAAATTTCGATCGCTAGAAATGGCGACTTACTGTAATAATTTTAGTCGTCAATGGCGACCTGGCCACCACGAATCCGCATCTCTCATCGGGCATCGGATTTCTCGGTATCTAATTTGAAGGAAAAAATAATTTTAGGCCGGAATTGGAGAGAGAGAAATTCTCGCGTAGTCTAAATTTTTACGCGAGATTTTTTATGGATTACGCGAGAATCTCGTGGGTTCGCGCTGAAATGGGACCCCTGGATGAGAGCATATTTGGCAAAAGAAAGTATAATAGGGGCAAGCAAGTGAAAGGCAATTGGGTGTTTGGAGGAATTGAAAGGGGGTCTGTGAGTTGTTTTTTTGAAGTGGTTGAAAATAGAAGTAAGGATGTGTTGTTAAATGTTATAAAAAAGTATGTTGAACTGGGGACAACAATAATATCAGACTGCTGGAAGGCGTACGATTGCCTTTCAGATGAAGGGTTTTTACACCAGTCAGTAAATCATAGTCTGACGTTTAAGGACCCGGTAACAGAGCCGCACACAAATACTATCGAAGGAACGTGGAGCTGGATAAAAAGACAGCAGCGTGGTAACCGGCTTTGCGTGCGATCGGATCAGTTTGATTCCTACCTGCCCGATTTCATGTAGCGTCGTTACCACAAAGGAAATTATCAAGAGCTTTTTAAATCGTTTTTAGAGGCTATAATCAAAGTTTATCCTCCTGACATGATAGATCCACCTCCTGAAGAGAAAAAGAAGAGGAAAGTAGAAAGTGAGAAGTGTTTTATCGAATTTCTAAGTATCGTTTTTGTTGTGATGTGTTTAAAAACTTTAAACTCATCATAACACTTTATAACTCTACAACAAAAAAAAAGTTATTCTTTCCCATGAGAACTTTTCTTAAATTCATGGTGGTCTGAGGTAGTGAATGTTTTCCCACAGTCGCTTCGAAGTAGAAGGCACTAAAGCCATTAAAAAGCATTTAGCAAGATCACTTAAAACCTTAAGTGACATTTTAAGGTGTGGAAAAACAGAATTTTGAAAGCTAAACGAGACCTCTCATATTATCTACAATCTGGCATGTATTTGCAGCCATTAACACCAAGTGCATTCAATTACCATTCTTGACAGATGTGCAAGATCATCAATTCCAAGTTCCCTGTGAGCAGAGGTTTTTCTGGGAAAAACATCCAGCATGCGAAGAAAGAACTTTTTCTCCCCTTTCTACAATTCGTGGATCAAAGTGACATCACTGGTCAGTAACCAATGGTTGATTGGTACGTCTCTTTCTTACCCAGAAGTCATTTTTTTTTTTTTTTTGTTCTTCTGTTACTGGGCCCTAGCAACATGCTAATGTGAACTGGGAAGCAGCTTGCTGTCTCTCCCTCTTCCCTGGGAGGTGTAATTTTATAAGTTCATAAGTTTAGTGTCTCTTTTTTTTTCTTCTTGGATGTGTTACTAAAAAGGTTGTGCTCAAAAGTTAAAATTTGTAGCTCAGTTGCTCTTTGTGAAGATATTGATCGTCTAAAATGGAGTATGAATCCAACTTTATGCATATGAGGCATAGATAGCATATAAGTGTTGCTTAGATGTCTGATTTGTGTTAAAGATTTTGTTTCAACGAGTGTGTTACTCAATTATGATAAAATAGTGAATAATATAAGCTGTCACATAAGGTGTATGGCTGAAGTGATTAAGAAAAATGGTTAATACCATTATAAGCTACATCAAGGCTAATGATATTTTATATCAGTTCTAAATATTTTTTTTAAATGTGCACATGAGTTCTTATAGCAAACTGTGAGTTATTTCTTCCTTTTATATTTTGATATTATTATATTTTTAAGAACACTATCTGTCAATATGTTACATCTTGTGAAGTTATTTAGCATGTTTACATCTAACTTCTTTGTTTTAAATAATTTTCTACTAAGTATCTGCTTTTGAATTTCTAATGAATATTTTATAAATAATAAATTAATTTTTTTTGTTTTAAATAATGATTGTATTTATTATGAATGACTATAATTCATTTAACATTATATTTAATTTTAGGTTCTCATGTCAATACCTGGATTATACCACTATACAAAAAATTTATAAATTTAATTAATTGTTTATTTGGCCATTAAGATTTAATTGTTTTGACATGAGAATCCGACCCGTGAAAATTTGTTGCAAGGATCTTGATTTGAATGGAGTAATTAATTTAAAATATTTTCATTAAGCTCTTAAAGCAATTACTATTAATTTTCTAATTACTCTATTCAAATTAATCCATGCAGCATGTTTATCACAACAGTTTTTAATCAAATTTTGGTACTTTGGGTTAACGTGGTATCAATTTTTAATAAAAGTTTGGTATTTCTCGGTTAACGGGGCTACAGTCAGATTTGGCCACAATATGGCAATAGATGTGTTGGCAACAGTTGGTCCGTAGCAATTCGAACATGGATCCACGACCGCTTCGCGGTCTTACCTTTTCCGCTAAAAACACACAGTATCCAGCTCCGCTGAATGTTGAAGTTCGCCCGTAGCAAAATCTATTTGTGCAATAGGTGTTCTATGGTTCACAGAGCACAGGCTTACTTCCGTACGGCGGACGTAACATAAAATTCACTGAATGAGTTATGGAACACCTGCTGCACAAACAGCAGTTGCTACGTGCAACCTCCCGACAGCCAGCGAGACCGGATTCTGTGATGTTTTTTTAGCGGACGGGCGTAGATCCATGCTCTAATTGCTAGATCACTCTATGAGCCACAGAACACCTGTTGCTACGTGTGACCTCCGACAGCCAGCGGGACCGGATTCTGTGATGTTTTTTTAGCGGGCAAGCGTAGATCCATGCTCTAATTGCTACATCGCTCTACGAGCCACAGAACACCTGTTGCACAAACAGCTGTTGCTACGTGCGACCTCCGACAGCCAGCGGGACCGGATTCTGTGATGTTTTTTTAGCAGGCATAGATCCATGCTCTAATTGCTACATCACTCTACGAGCCACAGAACACCTGTTGCACAAACAGCTGTTGCTACGTGCGACCTACGACAGCCAGCGGGACCGGATTCTGTGATTTTTTTTAGCAGGCATAGATCCATGCTCTAATTGCTACATCACTCTACAAGCCACAGAACACTTGTTGCACAAACAGCTGTTGCTACGTGCGACCTCCGACAGCCAGCGGGACCGGATTCTGTGATTTTTTTTAGCGGGCGTAGATCCATGCTCTAATTGCTACATCACCCTATGAGCCACAGAACACCTGTTGCTACGTGCGACCTCCGACAGCCAGCGGGACCAGATTCTGTGATGTTTTTTTAGCGGGCGTAGATCCATGCTCTAATTGCTACATCACTCTACGAGCCACAGAACACCTGTTGCACAAACAGCTGTTGCTACGTGCGACCTACGACAGCCAGCGGGACCGGATTCTGTGATGTTTTTTTAGCAGGCATAGATCCATGCTCTAATTGCTACATCACTCTACAAGCCACAGAACACTTGTTGCACAAACAGCTGTTGCTACGTGCGACCTCCGACAGCCAGCGGGACCGGATTCTGTGATTTTTTTTAGCGGGCGTAGATCCATGCTCTAATTGCTACATCACCCTATGAGCCACAGAACACCTGTTGCTACGTGCGACCTCCGACAGCCAGCGGGACCAGATTCTGTGATGTTTTTTTAGCGGGCAAGCATAGATCCATGCTCTAATTGCTACATCACTCTATGAGCCACAGAACACCTGTTGCTACGTGCAATCTCCGACATATAGTACATTGAATTACGATATATACATATGTATATATATATATTCAAATACACGACACATACATTACTTTAGAAACTTGCATTCCTTTAACCTCTAATTTTTGCAGGATATATCTAAATTTATCTTCTTTGATGGATATTTTTAATTAATCGGAAAATAAAATATTAACTTTCATTAAACTATATACACGAATTTTTGCGAAAATTCATTATATATCTTTTTTCCTTCACTCCCATACACATTGCAGAATTTTCTAATAAATGTATACATCTTTAGAATGCTACTTAGTGACTACAATAAAAATAAGTAGTAGTGTATAATCACTTAAAACGCACTTTAGCAAATGAAATCTTTAAATATATATTGTTATTAATGTATTCTAAATAACTAATATTCATCATAAAGATAAATTCGATGTTTAATGGGTTTAATTTCAATTTTTATTTGACATCATCGTCAGTTTACCATTATGCTCTATGGTAAAAATAATGCCTCTTTGCACTTACGTTTCTGCGCATTCTACTACGCAGGTTGTTAATTTACATTCGTGCTCATGCTCTAATAACATCGAGCGCCGTAAGAGAATTGGAGCCAAAGAAGTCGCCAAATTAGAGACCGTACCGGTCTTTGGGATAATGCCAGAATTTGGTTTTTGATGCTTTTTTCTGAAGTGAGAAATCGCCAAATTTGGCACGAAAATAAATTGCATTTGGCATGAAATGTCTTTCTGGCAACCCCTTTTAGCTTTTTGATATTTTCGGCTTCGACCATTTTATTTTTGTTGTGTTAATGCTGTGCGTAAAAATGTATTACAAACGTGAATATCATACAAAAATTAAAGATAGCACATGTTAATAGATAAAATAATGTAGAAGCAGGAAATTTACATAGAAATAATGATCGTCCTCGTATGACCGCAATGTGGAAACAGTCATTTGTGCAATTTCGATATTTACACGTGTTTTTCTTTGAAAAGTTTTGGATTTCATTAAACCAGGTACTGTTTTTATTTTGATTTAAGCATGGCTTCTGCTTTGTTTTAGAGCATAGGTTCTCAACGTGGGTGATAATGCCCCCTTGTGGGCGTTTGGGACTTTCAGGGGGGGGGGGGGCAGTAGAAGACCCAGAGAAAATTAGGGGGTGTTGAGATGGTACGGAGGGGTGGTGGGCAGATTAAAAAAATAGTTTAAAAATGACAAAAAAAAAAACAAGCTAATCACGTAGTAACTAAAGTAAACTTTAATATTGGTTAATTTTTGTTATTGTATGTATTTTAATCATTTTTATCACGCGTGCAAAAATTCACATATTTCGGTAGTTCGGGAAGTGGATGAAAATTGAACTTAAAGATGCCATTACATTCAGATCTATATTAAATTGGATGATATAAAAATTTTTAATTTTAGATTTGAATTAAAGATTTTCAAATCTTCCAGTTTCACGTGAAATATCTCATAAATACAGGTAAAGTTAACAAAAGCATGTTAATAAAAAAATAGGCAATCATTTTTCGAAGTATCAACTTTTCTTAAACATTATTTTATGCTTATTTATAGCGGCATTTTTAATCATGTTTATATTTGATGGCATCCGTTAGGACTTTTCAAACAGAGTACGCAATGGTGCCATTCTTGGCAACAAAAAAAAAAAATGGCGGATTTCACCGAATTCTTTATAGCCAATCTGTTCCCAAACATGGATCTATGGTTACTAAAAAAACATTGCTAAATCTGTATATTACACGTAGCAACAGCCATTTGTGCAACATGTGTTCCGTGGCTCATAGAGCAGAAAATAAAAATAAAAATTTTACTCAACAAAAAGCACAGTTGAAAAGAACATTTCAAATCAAAACGAAGTAAGCGCTCTTACATGAATATTCTTTGCTTTTATGATGCAGTGCAGTTGGTTATAACACTGCTAACAGAAACCGCATCAAGGGATTACAACATCTCACCATTAATTGCACAAAAATTTTTACCAAAGCTAGCTAATTCCGTATACTAGAGTTGTATCTTCTTAACGTTTGGATGTTACAATAAAAATTAAATAAAATTCTGTTGCGAGTACACATGGCTACGCCACAACCGCTTATTTTAAATCCCGTGTAACGCGGGCTACATTTTCCAGTTGCAAATAAACTCAATCATTAAAAAGCTACACAATCTATTAGATATAAAGTGCGTTTACAAAGACCAACATGTTCTATATACTTACTTTTAATTCTTCCAAAGAGAAACCACGGCCTAACCTCTGCTTGGTGTGGTAACGAAACGTTGGGCAGCGAACGACAGGACGAACAGGTCCAGAAGCTGGCCTTGGAGCAACAAGTCTGGCTTTCTTAACACGCTCTGTATGCCTCCTTTTTTTACGCATAGGCTGGTTAAACCAAGTCTTGACATATCTTTGCCAATCCTTATGGAAGTGACCATTAGGGATCATATTATTTCTTTTAGGAGCCATTATTTACCTAGTTAACACAAAATTAAAAGAAAACAAAGTAACTCAATTTAACGTATGAACCTTATAAAATACACCAATTTATACATTGTCCGTAAAACAATTATACACAGAGAAACACGTTTCATACTTGAAAATTAAAATACGGATTAGTTGCTATTACCCATGGGGTAAATAGAACATTACTATACTTGAAAGTAAAATAATAAATTACTATAGCAATATAAATTGCATAGTTCTTAAAAACTTACTTATTTTGTAATTTCTAGGGATGATTATTACAATTAAAAGAGATTGGGTTTTCTCAAATTCCGGACCATCAGCCACCCTACCATAGAGCAGCTACTTACATACAAGGCATAAGAAAAGTGTTGCCATTAAAGAAAAACTTGGGAAACATGGAGAATATTATTAAACCACAATATTTTCCTTTTATAAATTTATTTGTGTATGTACTAATTTCATATTTGGAATATTAATTTATGAAAAATTATTACTCATTTATAGATTGTAACGATATTTATTTATACGTTTGGATATTTGTTGTAAAACAATGCAATTTAAAGCAACTGTAACCGAACATTTATTAAAAATAGTAAACAAATAATCGTCTTTTTGTTTATCGTGTATGCATGGTCATTTCATTAAAAAACTTCACAAGTCTAGCACTATCTTCCTTTTACTTTCAATTGATGAAACGATTAGATTGTAGTGAATTTTGCGATCAAGATACATTGCAGAGTTCAATTTAAAAATGTTGGGCTTAAAACAATATTTTTAATTTCATTTTCTCAATTCAACATTTAAATTGATGTTGCCCATGAATCTATGTTACTCTAATGCTCACTTATTAAGCTGAAGTACAACTAATGGGGTTATTAAAGCGTTTAACTTGTTTAAACGGCAACTTTTATTTTCTTAATGTGAAAAGTATTCTGCATTCGAGGACACTATTCTCTTTGAACAATTCATGGGTGAATTTTTCATGAATCTTTTACACTCTATAGGGAGGTTTCACCTACGTCATGTTCCCGTAGCAACCATTTGAGCAGACGACTGCTTTGTACAAGCAACAGCTAGAACGCCATGAAACCACATTACAAATCTTAATTTTTGCAGCTAGATCCTGGATATAAAAGCGTATATTTTGCTAAAATCAACGAAATTGTAGGTGACGGTCCTTATGAAAGCAACAACAACTTCCTCGAAGAAAATTGCGATAACGACCTGATATTGGATATTTTGATATCTTTTACTACCTCGTGTACTCAACTAACATTACCCGAGAACAAATGAAAGCGTATAAGTAAGCACTGGAGGCTCATAACTATTTTACGAGTGGTTGGGTTCACAATAAAATATTAGTAAAATACATATCGGATGACATTACTCACAAAAAAGTTATATTTTAATGCTTTTGAAAATCAACATGGTAATAGTTGGAAACTTTATTATATGGAAAAAAATGTTTTAACAAATCAATCTCTTGCCAATTCAGAGAGTTTTGATGTAACTTCATGGTTACTGAAATCACATGTCGGTTTTATGTAATGTCTGTCACGATGGGTTTTTAATTTTATATTAAATAAGTAGACAACTTGAGGTTTTGAAACTTCTCTAGGAAATAGCTGTGATATAGATATACATATGTGAATAAAATTTCTTTTCCTAGAAATATTATCTTCTATGTCAAATGTGATATATTACACACCTGATGTCATGTCTGTCACAAACGAAATTAACCTACAGGTATCTACTGCTGAATTTAGTGATTTTAATTTGATGTTGATTTTTTTTTAATTTCAGATTTATGAAACAAAAAAATTACTGAGTTGATAATAAATTAATGATTGTATAATCAAATTATAAAACTAAACAGTAAAATTTAAGATTTATCAAACTTAAATTGAAAACTTATACTGTGTCATATAATGTACTCATCATGAATGACATGTGTACTGGAAACTATCCTGTGCTTCAAATTTTCAGTATTCAAATCTTCTCTGTTGATTCTTGAAAGCCATTCTTTGCTTCTTTTAACAGACAAGTCCTTGATTTTATTCCCTGTATTTTCAATTATTCGAGGGAATGAAAAAAATGATACATTACTATCACATATGGATTGTTTGCTGCAGTTAATAACTGCACAGATCACCATTATCAAATTCAATTGCTTTAAAGAAATTATGATTATATATGATATCGGCTGGATATAGTTTTAATAAAACAACATTTTTTTAAATTATACACTAAAACGTATCTTTTACATATAAAGCTAATGCAAGTTCAACGTTTGTTTGTACAAAGAGAACTTGGGATTTTCTCTGCTAAACGGACGTGACGTCACGTGAATCCTCTCTATTGATAAACAAATTGTTTAAGAACAATTTGATACAGATCTAGTATGATCCCTTTTTCATTCTTGGTGATTTTAGGTTAGATTCTGGCAATGCCTTTGTAGAACATTCCATTCTGGAAACCCTTTCCATGTCTTTTGTTGCCAAGGTAAAAATAGCCCTTTTATCGCCAAGGTAAAAATCAGAAATTTTTCTGATTTTCATGTTGTGCTCTATGCGCCACAGAACACCTGTTGCACAAGTAGCTGTTGCTACATACAACCTCTGACAACCATCGAAGCCGGATTCTGTAATATTTTTTTAGTAGGTGTAAGCCCTTGTTTAAATTGCTACTGATCAACTATTGCACGAATTGTAACATAAGGGCAATTTTTACTGTGGGGACAAAAGACGTGGAAAAAGTTGTCAGAATGGAATGTTGAGATTTTTACCTTGACAACAAAAGACTCGGAAAGGGTTTCTAGAATGGAATGTTTTCCAAATTATAGCAGGAATTTCCAGACTCTCACTTAAAATTGCCGAGAATTAAAAAGGGATTATACTACATCTGTACCATAATGTATTAAAGTATAAAGTAGAATCTTACATGCCAAATTAAAAGAAAATAAAATCTGATGTGTGAGATTTTACTTGACTTTCTCTTTTATATTTCCATAATGTTTAGATCCACTTGATTCATTATCATTACCAATGACAAAGTGAAAAAAAATGTATGTTTACAAACTTTTGTACGAACTAAGTTATTATAAATCATATATATTGTTTTCTTTTATTAATTTTTCAGGTTGGCAACATATTGATCAGATTCAGTCATCTAATTTATGTTAATATATGCTATTTAATTCCAGTTTAACTCGCAGTGAGTTTGAACAACAATTTTCCCACAGAAATTATACAGTCAAATCTATCTCATTAACTTCAATTAATTTTACTATGTGCTGGTTTTGCATTCCCTTTCAAATCTATATGAATTATATACTATATTTTTATCTTTGCTTTGATTATAACACAAACTGCTTTTAACACTAAAAATTTTTTGATCCACATGAATGTTTGTGTTAATAATATTTGACAACTACTGTTTTAAGCAAGACTGTGGGGTCATAGTTTGTAAAAATATACTAGTATAAACTCTTCATAATGTATTAAAATTAAAAGTGTTTCTTCTGATAGCTTTTTTTTTAACTCAGGATATTTGCTTAAATAAATATATTTTATAATCTACTTGTCCTAATGTTGTATATATATATATATATATATGTGTGTGTGTGTTTATTAGGGTGTTCTGATACCGATCATTGGTTTCGCCAATATATCTGTATTTTCTTGATACCAATGATAAACCAATATTTGAGGGTCGATAGATCCGATATTTTTGTTCTTTTTTATACTTCATCATTGAGGAAGCAGATTTTCTTTAACTGCCTTTTGTCCTGAAACAGAACGGTGTGCAGAAAGATGATAAAATAAAAAATAGATACTGAAAGCCAAGGATAAATCTGTCAAATCCTGTGCAGCTTCATGAAAGGGAAAATCTAGAGTTGAAGGTCATTTGACACTATGACCATCAATGGTCTCTTCATTGACCTTTATGTTATTTATTTATCTTTGGAATGATATGGAGATTTTTAACTCTTGATACATAAATGAAATCCCTTTTTAAAACTGAGTGAATCGACTATAAGCAAGCCACAAGGGACTTAAATAAAACAAAACCATTCCTAATCAGATATATAGTATAGACATTGTACTTTGTGTTTCCAGTTATTGCTGTCTGGGATGCTCGCTCAAGACGGAGTGGGGTTGAAATACACTGATCACAGGGGACGGAGCTTTCTGCATAGCTAAGCCTAACTTTTGAAAAAAAAATTAAATAAAAAAAACTAAATTTAATTGTTTCATTTTTTTGTATAAACTTAGCTGACTATTGAAGTAATCATGTACATAAATATCATAATTTTCAGGTTATATTTTCATTTGAAAATTACATGAAGATCATAAAAAATTACAATACTTACATAAAACATTAAAAAAAAAATTAAAAATTAGCAACTTTAATCAACACAATAATTAATGAAAACAATGATTAGTAGGAAATATGCAGCAAAGACTACTTGCAATAAAACGTAACAGTGTTTAAAATTTTGATTTAGTATGGTAATCTTTAAAACATGGATACACACAAAGACTATGTTACTAAGACAATGCATTACACAAAACTATCATTTTACGACTCTTTGAGAAAGAAAAGATTCGTAACTATCATCCGAATAACTCAAAAGTTAATTGACAATACAAATGATTTTTTCTTAAAATATAAAACGCTTTCTTTCAGCCTTTGCAAATCACTAATTTCTTCTCAAAACACTCCACAAAATATCTCTATATGCTGTGAAAAATACAGAAATACACCCATTTCCAAAAAATAAAAGTATTCAGGAAGGCCGGAAACACGAGAATGTCTATACTATGTGCAACATTTAAAAAGCCAACTTACTTTTGCTTCAGGAAATAGAAAACATTCAATCGAACAACAGAACAGTAGTTATAGAAATAATAATATATATTTGAGTTACGTTCAAGAGTGATCAAGAATGAATTGAAATACACAATATATAAATCTAATAAATGGTAGTTTACATTATTCTAGCAATAATTACCTTATTTTAAATAATAATAAGGAATTAAAGAATAAATTAGCATCACTAGGTGGACTAATTGGATTTTAAACTTTTAATTTTAAAGATCTTTTCAATAATATTAAGTTCTATGATCTATATGTTGTAATTTTAGCTCTATATAATGCTTATATTACTAATCAATCTACTCAAACAATTTTTATCAATTTTCTTAACCGTTTACCCTCCGAATTCAATTCAGATTAAATTTTACTATTTTTTTTTTTTTTTTCTATTCCATTACCATCTAGTTAGATGAAATATATCACTATTGTGAGGGAAAAAAATTTCTAGATACTTTTTTTCTCATGTTCCCAATTGGGAACATTGGCGGTATTAGAGATTATATCAGGTATTATTAAAAATACTTAGACTACTATTGTAAAAGCATTTATGGTGAACGAATCAACTTAGCTTTGGGATAAAATGAATCTAGATTTTAATACAATGGACATAAACAAATTTTTAGACAATATAATTTTTTTTAGCAATGAATTAAAAATTTAATTAGAAGTGTTATCATGAAACAACTTTTTACTATTTACTGAATTTCAAAATATTTTTCACAAAACTGCACATTGAAAAAAACAAATGATTGTTCTAATAATATAAAACACTTGCATATATCGAATTATTGAAGTCCGTGGTACTTCAGAAAACAGTTCATATGCATTTTCTTCAAACACTCTTTGCACTCCAACCTGGCATTTTTTTTACACACTGCACACCTACCTTGATCAGACTGAGCTAGGTAATGGCCGTCTGCCTTTCGCTGAGATAAAGAAACATGAACTCGAGGACCTGGCCTATTGTCAACTCTAGGCTTCTGCTTGAGAAGTGCTGTGGTTACTTGTCTCCTATAATCAAGATGGGATAAATGGTTGTCAGGATGCAGTTCCTTCTAAACAATCCAGCCTGCTACAACTGCCATATTTAGCGCATTGGTGAACAAATTCCATCACCATTTTTTACAACGTAGTTGAGGCCGGTAGCTTGAGAGTAACTTATTAAAAATATCTATACCCCCCCCCCCCCCATTCCACTATTGTACTGCCTGACAATATTCGGTTGGAATATGTCTACTTTCTTGCCATGTTTGCGCGAATATCGTTTTGCACTTCCTATTGGTTCATGTGTTTTGTGGTTTGATGCCAATGTGACAACTGAATTGTCCAACCACCTACAAACGTAAATGTCTCCATCATATTTATGCTCAAAACTTCCTCGTTTTTCTTTTTTCATTTCTTTTGCAGACGTCAATGGGCATCCTCCTACTCTTCCCTCACGTACTGTTCCTGTTGCTTTAAAATGTTTCTCAGTCAGTTGTTTCAAGAGGTTGTATGAGGTGAAAAAGTTATCAAAATAAACCTCAACCTGACAAGGTTTTGGCACAATAGATAACAGATCTTTTATGACTCTTGAACTTAAAGGTTCATTATCATTATTTGACTCTGGCTTCTTGCCTGCATAAATGTCACTCACATACGGAAACCCATTACTTGAGCATAACATCCACACTTTGTATCCGATACGGATAGGTTTACCTCTGCTCTGATGAACATTTTGCACGAATGGTGCCCATAATAGGGCACCATACTCTCGTCAATACTCAAAACATCATGAAAAATTCCAAACTGCTGGAAATTTTTATTTAGCTCTTGATAAATTGACGAAATCTTACCAAGTTTATCATTTGTTTTTAGTTTAGTGTTGTCCATAAAGTGAAAATATTTTTTCAGTTACCTGAATCTAGATCGAGACATGACAGTTGGTACAATTGGTACAGTTAAATCTTCTGCCGAACTCCAATACATATCTTCACAAGGAACTGTATTGTACCCACTTAGTAAGAGCAAACCAAAAAACTGGGAAATATCTTCCCAAGATACTGCAATGTTTGCTCCCTTTTGACAAGCATAAATAGAAGTCATTTTAGCTAAATATTCTAAGTATTTTTGAGGTAAGAACTTAAAAAAAATATCAATTTGTTCTGCAGCATTTAACTCTGGATATGTATTAGCTAATTTTTGTATTTCTTCACTTGGAATTTTGTATTTAAATTTATTTTGTTCACTCCATACCTTATTATTTTTATGATTTTCATACCTTCGTTTTTTACGAGATGGTTCGCCTTTTGATTTTTTAGTTTCTTGAGTAAGTGCAGATGGCCCACTTTGAGAAACGTCGTTTTTAGTAGAAGCATGAGAAAAACGAGATCGCAGGCAAACACTTATTTCACCACATACATCAGACGGGATCACCTTGTCCAATTGGTTTTCATTGATGTCCTCTTCATCTGTCATTCTATCATCTTCTGTTGGTGGGAGTTGACATAACTGTAAAACATCCTCCTCGTTTTCTGATAATGAAGCAATATTCTCATCAAGGAGAGTCCACAAGTAATCCAACGCCTCCTTAACTGTTCTAAAAAAAATTTCCGTCATTTTTCGGATCGATAGAAAAACAAAACCTTATTACACGCTAAAGCACTCTGACTATCTATCCGAAGCCCAATGTAAAACTAAACTGACCTTGAGTTCACAAAATAGACTAAGAAACCCTATTTCAGCAACAACCTTTAGGGAAATTCCCTGCAAGCGGGGATTTCCCGAGAATTTGTATTTGCAACCCGCCAATGTTCCCAATTGGGAATACGCCTATCTAGCTTGAACCTACACTTTTACTAATTTATTTATTTCCACTAAACATCCATAAACCTAATCACTAGAATGTAATTAAGTAGCTATCAAGTAATTATCTTGAATTTTTAATTTCTGTGGTTTCCACATAAAAATATTTAAAACAAAGTGGAAGAACCAAAAAATGTCTATTTTCAATAAATAATAAAAAATAATATGCTATGTTTTTTCCTGCAACAAATTATTTTAAAAATCAATTCCACTCAAACAGTGATTGAAATAAATGAGTTATTGCGTAAAAATTGAAAAATAATTAATTTATTTAAAAACGTTCCCAATTGGGATCATTGGCGAGTGAACGGTTAAACTTCTTCACTTTGTTCTTTCACCTTTCTGGTAGGTCGGACGGTCTGGGTCTCAACAACAACAACTTTGTTCTTTCAATAATTATATTTTTCAAGGAAATAAATTATACTTACAAGTCTCTGGGGTTCCACAAGGTGGTTGCAGTAGCAGTATGTTAGCTAATTTATATCTTTATCATTATGAAAAATCTTTTACTTCCATAGATTATAAAATTTACAGATATGTTGATGATCTGATTTGTTTAGTATTTACTGAAAACTATGTTATAGATATAGATTTCTATCCAAACAATTTGGAATTAATTCTTAATGAAGCCACTATTGGTAATAATATTAATTTTTTGGATTTAAATCTTAATTATTTAACCTACTAATGTAATTGTTACTAATTTATATGATAAAAAGAACTATTTTAATTTTATCATTAATAAAATATTACCATTTAATTCCTGCAACTCGATTCAATTGTTTAGAAATATTATACTTAATTAACTTTTTAGAATTTATTGATTATCAGATAAAAAATTTCATGCTATGCATATAAATAATCTAAAAATTACCATCAAATTATATAAATATCCAGCATATTTAATAAATGGTATTGTTAAAAAGTTTGGATTAACTGAATATTCTTGAATTCTCTTAGTATCTTATATTAGCCAGATATCAACATTCTCTTGAATTAACATTATATTGTATTTACATCTCCTTAAACATTAGCCTCACTATTTTCGATTACATTATACACCCCATTATTTTGTAGCTCTTGGAATATCACCTGTTATTACCTTTTTGCATTACTGTTATTTATTTCTTACGATTGGCAACAGTGGATCTCTACTTTTATCATTTGCGATTGGCAGCAGTGGTGTCTTCATTCTGGGTTCCAGTGGTTAGAACATATGCAGAGTTTTTTTCCATGTATTCTTGTTTCCTTTATAATTTTTCCATCTTTATGTGTATAGTCCAAGTCATTAGAGTTTATGGATATAATATATCTCTAATATCAGAAACACACATTTTGTGTTCATTTTGATTAAATACTTGGACTTAAAGAAGAGTTTTTTCAAAATGAACAATTAATTTATTTAGGCCTAGTGCTTATTCACGTGTATAGCTTTAATGCTTGGATTTTATTTGTTTTTCAATTATTGATTCCATTGATATTTAATGATTATCTTCAGCTTGATGACTGAAAATTTGCATTTTTTTCCATTTGATTGATGATTCTCTATTTAATACTTCTTTTTATTATGTAGGTATATTTTAAGGTTAGGGTGTTTTGAGTTGCAAATTCTCTCTATTCTATCAATGGATTTTCAAACTATTATTATTATTATAATACACACATATATATATATATATATATATATATATATGTAATGTAAGCAGATAAGTACGGGATTGACCATATGAATTACATAAAATGGCAGGGGTGGATTGCGACACCCCTTTCCCGCTTAAAGCAGCTTTTACAACCCGGGTAACGCTCACGGCACCAACATAATTCCATGGTCAGTCTCCCAAATGTGCGAAAGCAAAAGCACCAGAACAGACTCAGAACCAAAGAAGTAAACGAATTTTTGAAAGAGAAACATCCGCCAGTCTAACACAATGGAACATCTCCTTATAAAAGTAAAGTTGCTCATGCGCAGAGATATATCAGGATAACAGTTTCGCAGTCATGAATATTAAACCTCTATTATCAATATTTAGATTACAACTTTTCTTTAAAAAATGAATTGTAATAATGTTGTATAAAATTGATTGGATAATTTCTTTTTATAGCTTCCTCTGCAAATTTTTTACATTTGTAAATGCAGTCTTTCCTAAAAGTATTGTAATTTTGGTTTCTTCTAAAGTGACCAATTATTATATTTCTGAAGACATACTTTGCAAGGTTTGAATTCCAGTCGATTATATGATTTACCTTGATCCTGTATGATTCTCTTTTGTTGTGTAACTCTGTATATATTCCATATTTCTGGTGTTTTTTAATTGCTAAATCCAAGAATTTCACCGATCCGTCCTTACACTCTGGATTTTCAATAAGGTCCAATTCGCTTGGGTAGAATGAAAAGTCAAAGCATGGGGTGTTTTCATAGCCCCCAATTATCACATCATCGACGTAACGGAAGTAGGGCATTTCCGATAGGATATGGGTGCCTTTTTCGTATTTAGATAGATAGATATCTGCTAGTATTGACGAGCAACTCCCTCCCATAGGTATGCCCTTGATTTGCTTGTAAAAGTTGCTTTCATCGTGAAGTATGTTTTCCTTTAATACCAATTCCACCAAGTCCATGTATCTTCTATATGTTATAAATTGTTTTAAATCGTATTCTTCATGTAGATCTTTCAGAATTAATTGTAAATTGGTTAAATCAATATTGTTAAAAAGATCACGAAAGTCATAACTTTTAAAGTTGATATCGTTATGGCAAAACTTCAGCCGGTTTATCAGTTCCTGTCCATTTTTTATCATGATAGAGTTATGTCTTTTAATATCATGCATAACTATTTTGAGTAAATCCAGAAGTTTTTTGTTTGCTTTTTCCAAATATGAATCACATCCCACCGTCACAGTTCAAAACTTGACAGGTATTTTGTGTAATTTGGGGATGAGGACCAAATATGGATATTTTATTGTTTTAATATCTATTCCTATTCTTTTGTAAAGTGCCTTTATTCTTTTAGTCAGTATCAATGTGTTACTGGGTATTAAAGCATACATTTCACTGTCCCTGTAACTTTGGTTTAGTGTATCCACATAGAACTTCTTACAAGTGAAGGCATAATTTGATACAATTTTATCGGTATATGTTAAAACATATTCCTCTTTAAATTGTTTGATAGAGGATGGAACTTTAATTTCTCTTTTGTTTTTGCTATGCTACGGGTAGTAGTGACAAAAAGCTTTGTAAAAATTATATTTCCACTCATTAAATGCTTGTACTGGTAAACTATGTTTTACCGCCAATCTATAAATGAAGATGTCGAGATCATTATAAAATTCTTCATATACATTTTAAAATTCTTGTATACGGTACTTTGTACCGAGTTGAATAAGGTTGTTAAGTCTTTTGTCTTTAATAAAATCTAGATTTCCGGAAATTATATGCTTATGATGAGTGTCACTATGAATATTCTCATGACAATTACAAGAATCTACATTATTTGATGCAACATCTTGACAAATTTTGTTATAATTGAAAAATTTCCTTCCGTTGGTTTTGACGAATCTATAATTGATCAGGATTTTTTTATATTAGACAAAGGAAGATATACGTTAATATGATTTAAAATAGAATGGAATGGAATGTTCTCATACATTTTGTTCTTGAAAGTTTAAATAAAAAATTCTTTAGATTGTTTTATAATTTCACTTTTTGTAAGTGTTAAATTAAAAATTCTGGCTCTGAGTTTGATTAAATCCAATAGGATATCAATATTAGTACTTGCTCCTTCAATTTTGCAATTGCTTTCTTTTAAGTTGAAATGTATTATATAATTCCATATTTTCTGTAGATATTTAAGCTTGATACTATAGGCTATGTTCTTAATCCATCCAATTTTCATCGTGTTTTCAGTTTTTAAAAATTTCAATATTTTTTCTTCTGTTTTAATATAATTATTATGTTGTTTTTTACTTCCTCTTTGCCATCTGTGAGATTTTTTATTTATAAGGTTTTCAGATAGAGGGTATGAAGAACTATCTCTGCATCTTTCTTTATTACAATTTTCGTTAAATATTAATGAATTAAGGCCATATGGATAAGCAGTATTGAATTGTTTAATATGGTTGCTCTCCCACCACAATCTTTCCGATTTATTTGGTACTATATCAATTATAGTTACCATGATGTTGGTGAACTCATGGGCTTGAAAATGTCTCAATTCTAAATTAGTAGTGGGAATTTCTTGTTGTACTTTTCCCACCTGGCTTCGGTGTAGATTTATACGAATGTTTAAAGGATTCTGTGTCTGTCCTATATATTTAGCTTGACATTTTATACATTCAATACAATAAACCACATTATAGCACTTGCAAAAAATTCTTCTACTTTCGTTGTCTGTTGTAATTTGTTGTGGATTAGCCACGGGACACAGTTTGCATCGTTTAGATTGGCATTTTCGAAATTTAATATTCTTCATATGCTGGTAGTGATAATTATGATTGTTAAAAAAATCATTTGATCCATTTGGGATCTTGTCTGGATATAAATCAATATCTACATTTTTTATTTTTGTCACAGTCTGATCATGGTCAACTAGTACAGATTTGAAATATCTCCTCATCGATATGCTTTACTATTAGAGACTGGGGTAATGGTATGTCGATAACACAAACACCCTACTATTGTGTCACCGGGCATATATTCGTATTTGAATATATTTGCCAGTCTCTCTAATATTATATATAGTCTTCATTCATATTTTAAAAAATCAACAGTTTTTTAACTCTTGTTGAGGAGTAAACAAATATTTACGCCTTATCTCCTTGTCTTCCGATTTTTCTGTGATTATCACTTTGAAAATCCAACTAAATTCAATCCAATCCTCGTTATACATCTGACCATTACAAACTGTATGGCAAAGTTTTAACACAATTATATACTTTTTTTGTAATTTTGTAAAAACCATCATCTATAAGATTCGTTGATAATAGTAACCAGTGAAGACTACCAGTTTATTACACGTATCTAAAAATACATCATAAAAATTAAAATACCTATATAGCATATATGTACAAGACGAACGACCACAAATCACTTACATCAATTTTCTAATTATCACCACAATACCATCATAAATATAAGTTTAATTCTTACCATTATAATCAACCTTGCTCCATTAATCGTCTAATGAATCCTATCTCACAAGACATGGAAGACCAAACACTTCATCAAGCTGGTCCGAGAGGTGGCCTTTAAGTAAAAAGCTGAGATAAAAAATAAAAGATATGTACTACTTTACGTTACCCAGGTTGAAAAAGCTGCTTTAAGCGGGAAAGGGTGTCGCAATCCACCCCTGCCATTTTTATGTAATTCATATGGTCACTCCCGTTCTTATCTGCTTATATTCATGTATTCTACTAGGGATTTTGAGCAGCATTTGCGCCTCCTCCTTTGTAGTGAATCGTTCTTTAAATTTCAGGCTTCTTTAGGATATATCCTATTTTGTCTCACTTTATTGTAATAGTATATATATATATATATATATATATATATATATATATATATATATATATATATATATATATATATATATATATATATATATATATATATAATAATAATAATAATAAAATTACAATATGAAATTCCAATGATAGAATAAAGAGAAGTTGTAACTCATAAAACCTTAACTTAAAAAATGCTAACAACATAAAAAGATGTAAAAAATAGAGATTCAACAATCAAGAAAGAGAATAAAATGCATATTATATCTAGTCATCAAGTTAAATATAATCAACATATATCAATGGTAAGAATTCTAAAATTGAAAAATCAAAAATAACCAAGCATTAAAGCCATACACGTAGATAGGCAGTAGGCTTAAAAAGTTGTTCATTTTGAAGAAATTCCTCTTCAGGTCCAAGTATCTTTCCAAATGAAGAAAAAAAATGCTTATTTTTGAAGACAGAGATAGATAATATCTATAATCTCTGTCTACTTGGACAACAAGCTAAAAGATTGGAAAATAAAATAGGAATATAAAAATACCTGAGAAAATACAGCACGTGTCCTATCAAAACGAGCAACAAGCAATAAATGATGAGTCTACTGTTGCAGGAGATGAAAATGGGGGTCAAGTGTTGCCAATTGTGTGATATAACTGACAGTATTACAAAAAAGTAATAAAATATGATACATTCACCAGTAAAAGCAATGTAATAAGGGGCGTGTAAAATAATAGAAAGCAAGGAGGCAAAAGTCTAAGAGGACGTAAATACATTTTGTTAATTCAAGAGAATGTTGACAATTAGCTAATATAAGATACTACGGAAGGAATTTTAAGTATATTCAGTTAATTTAAACTTATTAACTATACCATTTACCAGGGGCGGCAAATAGGGGGCGCGAGGGGGTGCGGTCGCGCCCCCAAATTTTTCCTCATCGTCTATCGGCTTCTCCCTTTTTTATCGACTGTCCACTGGTCAGTTTTCTCACACTATGGAGCTTGTAGGTCGGACGGTCTGGGTCACAACAACAACACTATGGAGCTTCAAAAGTTCCAACCTTCACAGTGAAGTGCCCACTTCCGTCAGGAACGAATCCTTTTCAACTTGAAAAAATTAGAGTGATGTTATCCTTTCCCTTAAAAATTTCAAGTGTCCGATTAAATTTATGTGTAGTTAGTGCATGCTCATCCCTTCCTTCCGCTAGAAATGCATTTCAGCAGCTCAATGCATTATATTCTTTCATAGAAACATCCTATAAAAAACACGCTATTTTCAAAAGATTCGCTCATCAACAAATACTTTTTGAGGCTCTTCAACTGTACAATCACTAAGTAATACGAGGTGGTCTTCCAGAGTTAAAGCCGTAAAAGCACTACTTGATAATTTTGAAGTCGTGATTTTAACACTGGAAGAATTATTTGAAAACGATTCTCTCCATGGTGGAAGAGCCGAAGCCCTTTTCACATGCATGAGATCGTTCAAATGTTTGTTCATTTCGTTTGTATTGAACAGTGTTTTTGATCAATGCAATACACTCTCAAAGCATTTTCAGTCATCTGATCTTAATTTTCAGGCTGTGAAAGCTTTGACTAAAGCTACTATTGAAACGGTTAGTTCTTTTCGTACTGATACATATTTCAATCTAGTGTGGAGTTTTGTGACATAACTTTGTGAAAAAAATTCTTATTCTGGACCAAAACTGAAAAGGCGTAAAATAATTCCAAGCGAATTCGGAGGCGGTGAAAAAAATCCCCATGATGATGTTAAAGGATATCACAGAATCAATATTCAATATGAAATTGTAGATTCAGTATCTAATGAAATTGAGACAAGATATCTGTTTTGTTTGCCCTTAGTTTACTATTATCCGGGTCAGATGTCGGAAAAAAAATGTTTCAACCATATGCAAAATATATGACTTCCAGAAAGAGGGATTGATGTGTGAATTGCGACTGTTTTATTCAATGGTGAAGAATGAAAACATAGACCATCCCAATTTTAAAAGTCACTTGGATTATTTTAAAGAGCGAAATTTAAAAAAAATGTGTTTCCTGTCATAACATTATTAGTTAAATTGTTTTTGGCTGTGCCAATCAGCTCAGCCAGTTGTGAAAGGTCTTTTTAGTGTCTTAGGAGGCTGAAAAATTATTTTTGCAGTAGAATGGGACAAGAAAGACTTTCATATTTAGCTGCTTTAGCTATAGAACAAGATATACGACTGGATTATGATGATATTGTAACAAAATTTTCTCTCTTCTTCCAGATTCTAAGAACCGGCGTTTAAAACTTCGATAAAAAGTAAATAAAGATAGATATTTGTATTTAGAAAAATTATGTTAACAACAATTATGTTAACATAATTATGTACAAAAATTATGTTAACAACATTATTTTTCTCAACATCAATTCAATTTTGTGATCCCCCCCCCCCCCCCCTGTTAACAAACTTTTATTTATTCCATATTGTACATTTTCATACATACAAATCTCTCACCCCCAAATGGAATGCTGAAATGCCGCCCCTGCCATTTACTAAATATACTGAATATTTATAATTTATATAATGTGCTGGTACTTTTTAGGTTATTAATGTGCAAAGCATTAAATTTTTTTTATCTGATAATCCATAAATTCTAAATAGTTGAATAAGTATAATATTTCTAAACAATTGAATCGAGTTAAAGGAATTAAATTTATTAATATTAATATAAAAATAGTCTTTTTTATCATATAAATTAGCAACTATCCTATTAGTAGGTTCAATAATTAGATTTAAATCCAAAAAATTAGCACTATTACTAATAGACACTTCATTAGCAATTAATTTCAAATTATCCAGAGGCTGGTTTAAAAAAGATGGGCAAAACTTTACAAGGTGGTAGTACACACCAAACCAAGCTTACCTTACACCTTTCTGGTAGGTCGGATGGTCTGGGTCTCAACAACAACACCAAACCAAGCATTTTTCGTCATACTTTACTAGGTTGGAAATGAAACATAAAGATGCCAGTGGGTGCTTAATGGTGAAATCGATGAGGTGAGGCGAAAACGCAAGAATGAATTAGTTATAAAATGACATTTAATAAACAATAATTACAGTAATGGCTCAAAAGAGTGACTGCCAACCTGAATGCACGTCTCATAGCTGTAATGGAGGTATTAACCAGATATGTCATGCACTTCGGCAGCAGCGACCGAAATTCTGGAGCCGAGTTCTTCTTTAGATTCAAGGAGAGTGTCATAGACAAGACTCTTGAGATATCCCCTCAAAACGATCCATAGATGAAATGCATATCGGCTTATTCCCTATTTATAATTTCCTCCAATGTCTCAAAAATTGGAGCTGCGAATAACTGCTGCAAACTGATAAGGCTGTACATTCAGTGCTATAAAAATTTGCATAAGGGTTCTTTTTCCCCAGATCAAATTTGTATGACGCTTTTAAGTTTGCGTAGTGGCCGCTTTCCAATGAGTAAGCATCCTGTAACACCTTTATGTTTTATTTCTGACCCTGTAAACTATGATAAAAAATGCTTGGTTTGGTGTGTACTACCACCTCGTAAAGTTTGGTCCATCTTTTTTTAATCACCCTGTATATATATACACAGTGACCGCTGGTTATAAGATTCAGTGGTTATAAGAAACAGCTGTTTATAAGACTCAAAATGACAGAAACAAATACAAACTTCGTTTTAACATTAAAATTGTGTCGCTTATAAGAAACACGATTCCACTTATAAGAAACAGTTTTCTACAGAAAATTTGTTGATTTCCTTGCAACGCTGGTGTAAAAAAAAAATCGATTTGTTTAAGGTTAACTGAAGGACGAGTTGTTATCTCTTGTCTCTGGGCGTACGGGGAGGAGGTGGGAGTTTGCTATGTAACAAAGGATGACAGAGAATTTCTCTGTAGAAAGGCTTGGGGGAACAACCCCAAACCAGTAAGAAACGAGCTTTAATCTTTTGGCAGTTAAGGAAACGTACTGATAAGGAAAGGCATCTTTGCTTATGCACTCAAATAAGATTCGTACAGCTTTAGTTAGTCATTTTATGTTTTGCTAGTGGAGCATGTCGCAAAACCTTACTTTGCTTGAAAAGCAAAGTTTACTTAAAAAGTATGATTCTCTACCTCCGTGTAGTCAATAAGCAAGAAAATAACCTTGCTTGATGCTATCCATATGATCGCAGGCGCATGGAAAAAAGTTCCTGACATATGCATTTTTAATTGCTTCTGTAAAGCAGGATTTTTGAAAAATAATGTTGACATACCAGCAGAAGATGAAGAAGAATTAGAAGCACCTTTCGAAGAATGGATTCACATCAATAAAAATTTACAAACATCTGAAGAAAACAATGATGATGACATAGTGCGGAAATTCAGAATGTTTGCAATGAAGAAGAAAATGAAGACGACGTTCCACAAGAAGAAAATTTTCCTACAGCCAAACAGTCGCGAGAAGCCCTAACTATAATTAGAAAAACTCTTGAACACAGAGGGGCATCAGAAAAAGTTTATGGACTATTTTATGGTTTAGAAATGGATGTACGTAAACTAATCACAGACTCGTTAGCACAAACAACACTGGATAAGTTTTTTGCTATTCCTCAGTAATAGATTACGGTATGTATGAAAATGTACTATGCTCTTATACATAAATGAACGACCTATGAGTTTTACTTTTTATTCTTATTTAACTGCATACTATATGCATATAGATAATATTTTAAGTTGTAAGGCTTAATTTGTAAAATAAGAAATATTTTTAAATGCAAAACTTAATTTACAAATGTATTATGTACGTACTAATATTTTACTTATAGACATTTATCTTTTAAATTCTGTAAAACTGTGTTCAATAGTTAGTATTTACAATGGAAGAACGATATTTAAAAAATTTCCGGATTTAAGAAACAACTGCTTATAAGAAACAAAACGAGCGAAACGAACATGTTTCTTATAAGCGGCGGTCACTGTATATATATATATATATATATATATATATATATATACAGGGTGTCCCCAAAACATTGACCTTGGCTTTTATTCCTTAAATATTGATTTTAGACATATATAATAAATTACAAAGTTGCGTAAAAAAGGTACAGAATTTTATAAAATTGATTAAAATTTTCAAGGGAATTAAATTTGAAGAAATATAAAATTTAAATTTTTATATGGCCCCCATACAAAAATGTGTCCTATGTACTAATAACGTGATGTATAAAATTTCAGCATTTTATCATAAAAAGTCCCAGAGATATGAAAAGAGAAAAATGCTGACTTAAACCACTTTTCAATGCATCGACATGGGTTCTCAGAGGGGCAAAACTATTGAAGCATATATCAGGAAGCATATTTTTGAAAAATTGTAAATAAATTTAAAGATAAGAGGCAGATATTATTTACCTATGATGCATTTCTACATTGTGACATTTGCACTCTTGCTATAAACATTTATATTTTAATTTATGATTAATTCCTCACCAACTTTGTTTAAACATATCTCTGGGACTTTTTATGATAAAATTCTGAAATTTTGTACATCACCTAATTAGTGTATGGAGCACATTTTACTCATTGGAAATGTTTTTGTGCGGGGAACCATATAAAAATTAAAATTTTGTATTTCATCAAATTTAATCCCCTGAAAATTTTTATCAATTTCATAAAATTCTGTACCTTTTTTTACACAACTTTGTAATTTATTATATATGTCTAAGATCAATATTTAAGAAATAAAAGCCGAAGTCAATGTTTTTGGAACACCCTGTATATACATATAATATATATATATATATAAATTGTGTATTTCAATCAATTCTTGATCACTCTTGAACATAACTTTAATATATATTATAATTTCTATAACCACACTGTTCTGTTGCACGATTTAATGTTTTCTATTTCCCGAAGCAAAAGTTTCTATTTAGATCTGAAATGCATGCTGCGATGTGGAAGCATGTTGAAAGAATCGGTCTTTTTGTCTTCTGCTATCAAATATGCCACATCAGATAAATGCAAGATTTGTAAGTTCATATTTATTCTGTAAAAAGTTAACGAATGACATAAGTTTCTTCTTTGTACTCTGTTGGTCAATGGGTAAGTTGGGACAAAATATAAAATAAGTTGAGTGAAAATTATATTTTTGTACATCAATCGATTTGTTATATTAAATAACACTCAGAAGAAAATTTCATTGTTTTGCAATGGAAACTTTCCCGACAGTTGACAACAGAATTTTAACTTTTCAATGTTAATCTGTCCCAAGAGATTCTTAGCTATATTTCATTAAAATATGTATTTATTGATATCGCTTTTACTTTCAAATATGTAGTAGGATAGCCTAAATAAAACTTCTTAATTAAAAGTTTTGCATTTTGATATTTTAAATTTCAAATTTTGGTCGAAAAAAAAGTGAATTACTACATACTATTTTTTTTACATATCTTAATATAGATATTTTAAAACCTCTAAATATAAAATTTTATTAAATTCTACTCTTCATTTTTTTAAATATAGATGTTTACATTTTCAACTTTTGAGACATCTGGCATGTAGCCTGCCACCTGTAATAACTGCCAGACTCATAAATCTATTAATGAGATGTTAAAAACTATCATTTTACACCAATTTCATCCATGTACTCAATGAGATAAGTAGATGTCCTATTTCAAAAATATGCCCATTCCAAAGGCCACCTGAGGGGACTGCTAGACTTCAGATCTACCACATGCAATGCTTAAACCTTTTGTATTTGATGGGTTGGTAAAATTGTTGCTGGCTCTTAGACTAATTGTTGCGCACAGTGTAATTAAGGTCGGTTGATTGTATCTATTGAGTATAATACTCAGTTAAATTGCTATGCATTCTATTTGTAGGATCCTAGCCTATTTTCTTTTTTCTCAAGTGTAGATAAGCTGTTTTATGGCTGCCATCAACAAACACAACTCGGAAACTTTGCCATAAAATTTACAAATGATCCATTATCCCTTCTTTTCAAATTCTATAGGAAAGATTAGTTGATGGTAGCTATTTGATTTATGTAAATCGGACACAATGCTTGGTATATCTCGAGAATCTTACTACATATGTCTGTTCCTAAAATTTTGCAATGATGGCTCATTATAAGAGTATATAATTCTATATTACACATGGTAGTAAATTACATATAATAATGACCATGTTGACCAATCACAAAGTTAGAATTTTAATGATACAGGCCACATAACATTGAATTTTATGTATGAATAATTTTAAAACAATGAGATTTATCTACATAATTAAAACTCATAGTAATTGAGAAATATTCTTTCAGTGAAATATTTTTTGATCTGATTTTCATAAGCTTCATGCAAATAATTAAAAATCTTAAAGTTTCATTTTTAAGTTAAAGGGTAAAGTTGCAAAAGATTATCTTCCATCCATCATTCATAAAATTTCAAAAAAATTCCGCCTATCCACTTTGAGCTTATACTCCTAATATCCACAGACACATCCTAAAATTAAAATCAAATTTCTGCTTACACTTTGATTTTAAATTTTTTTTAATTGAGCATCATTTCTTTAATCTTTATCATTTTCTTTAATTGAGCATCGATTTCACCAATTTATTGCCATTTTCGTCAATTTGGCAACAATAAAAATGAAATGTTGCCTAATTCATTGTTAGAGTCGATCAAATATCACCAAGTATTCCAGATAAACAGAGCTGGGTCATTATAGTATTAATTTTTGTATAACCAACAGACTTTCACAGAAAAAATTCTTTCATAAAATACCGAAAACTACACTTAGGAGCATGAATCAGTTGAGGCAAATGAGAGGCATTGATACATACAGAGTCATATACATTTTAGTAATGTAACTATTTCTCCTATCTGCAAAATTCATTTTTATCCAAGCAGTGCTGGTTAAACTTAGGTTTACCCAAGCAGTGTTGTATACACCTAGGTTTACCCAAGGCTTTTGGATAATGCAGGCTTTATCCATAACACACACACATATATATACATCCCAGGATGGGTTTCAGTGGAAGTCCCTTCAACTATTTGTTCCCCTCTGATTCCATTCCATGGTTTATATTTTCTTCTCCCAGATGAATCTCCACTTTCTTTAATTCAGTCTCAACTGCTCACCTTCACAGTGCATGTATACAGGATCCCTGCTCATGGTTCATGGTATTACTTGATTTCTTAATAATTTTCAATTTTCCCCCTCTATTAATGCTTGTGGTCTGTACTATTGTATTTATAGTAACTTACTAGTGTCATACCTGAAACAAGCATTTGTTTAGGTTAATTCGGGTTAGATGCTCAGACCTGATGAAGAGTCTGGTCTAATTAATCTCCAAATTAAGCCAGTGCTGTTCATTTCTTTTTTTGGCATGGTAGCTGTGGTTTAACTGTTTGGTGATTTTATTGTTTTAATGTTTCGTAATTACTTGGTATTGGTTATTATTCCATCTTTCTAATTTATATATACTATATATATATATATATATATATGCCACACTCTAAGACAAAAATATCGATTCATCCCGCAAAATAATTCGATAGTAATGAAATTTTACATGCAAACACCTTTCGACCGAATATGCAAATGATAAAAAATACTCAGCCAATGAATGAATAGTCAGAACTACAGCGCATTGAAACTGAGCACCATGTATATCAGGAGTGAACCTCACTTTCAGGAACAAAACGTGCAGTGAATTTTCATTGCGTTTATGTACCTTGATTGTAACAATGCCTCCCAAACGAATTCGCAGCCACTACGAGCATATGAAGGCGTTTGAAAGAGGGCATGCAGTTGGACTGCATGAGGCTGGATGGACACACCGACAAATCGCTCAGCATTTGGGTAGGATTGATGCAGCAATTAGGTGATGCTGGCAGGAATTGGTCTGGAATGGCAGATTTCAGCAGCCAGCGGACGGCCTAGAGCTATGACAGAATGGGAAGATAGAGCGATTGTCAGAGCAGTTGTGACAGCATGAGATTTGTCGTTATCAACAATATAGCGAATGACAAACACAGAAATGACCACCTGGACCATTAATAGAAGACTACAGGAGCGGAATCTATACTTGTGAGACCCATTACCTCATCTATCACTGACCAGTATGCACCGTCAACAGTGATTGCAATGGTGCCGGACCCGATTAACGTGGAATTGTTCAGATTGAGAATGAATTCTCATCAATGATGAGTCCCTTTCGAACTGAGTCTCGATGACCAGCACAGACATGTCTGAAGACAGCCCAGATATCATTAGGATTTTGCTCTTACTGTTACATGTCACACAGCCCGATAACAGGAAGTTATGGTCTGGTGTGCTATTTCGTTTGATAGCTGGAACCCTTTGATAGTTCTCTGTGGCACCATCACAGCACAGCGGTATGTTGCCGACATTCTACAACCCATTGTATTGCCATTCCTTTCACGACACCCCAAGCTAACTTTTCATCATGATAATGCCATGCCACACACAGTACCCCTCTCTATTGATTGTCTGTGTACTTATGACATACTTCCTTGGCCAGCCATATCCCCAGATCTCTTGCCTATTCTGCACATTTGGGCTGAGATGGGGCATCGCCTGCAACCATCCCAGAATGTAAATGAATTAGCTTGTCAATTGCAGGCCATTTAGAACGACATCCCTCAGAACACCATCCAGCAACTTTATGCATCAATGCCACGTTGGGTAACAGCTTGTATCAAGACCAGAGGTGGACCAACACCATATTGACGTGCTCACTTTGTGTAGATCTTTCAGTGCAATAAATCATCCAATTGTTCTGAAATTCTAATAATTTATTTTTCTGTACATCTTCATTACACATGCCAAATTTTGTCTCATTTGGATAATTCTTTCTTGGTGCATCGATTATTTTGTCTTAGAGTGTATATATATATATATATATATATACTTTTTTATGTCTAAATGTATGTCAAACAAAATGTTAAAGTATTGCTACTAAACATGAAAAACATTCCTGCCAAATTTTAGCATATCCTAGGCAATACTGTTTTTCTCTTAATCTTACTGTAATATGTATAATAATCAGGAATACAATATTAGGAGGACACAGCATTGAAGTTTTAGTATTTTATCAATCCCTTTCCTTTTAACTTTGGAATATGTTTTGATACCATAGAATCAAGTTATTTGTCATTTAAATATTTTTTTTTTTTCAGCCTCCAGAATTAAGCAGTGATATTAAGAAGAATATTGAAGTGGAATGGAAAGAAAAGGTTAATATTTCTCATCCAACTTCAAAGGTAAAATAGTAAATAATTTTATTTTATGTCTATATATTTTTTTACTAATGAGTACTATCAACATATACAGGGTGTCCCAAAAAGTGAATACCATGTATATAAGGAGAGAACCTCACTTTCAGGAACAAAATGTGCAGTGAATTTCAATTGCGTTTATGTACCTTTATTGTAACAATGCCTCGCAGGTGAATTCGCGGCCAACATGAGCATATGAAGGGGTTTGAAAGAGGGTGTGCGGTCGGACTGCATGAGGCTGGATGGGCAGACTGACGAATCTCTCAGCATTTGGATAGATCTAAAGGGGAAGATCCAAAAAGATTGAAACACTCTTTAATTCTTTACCTGTTGGAGATAAGTGGGCAGTATAAATTGCAAAAATGTTGAAAGTAAGGTAGGAAATAAGACTACGTTAATGAAATAGTCCTCCCATTAATTTTCAAAAAGTTATACTTTTTAAATTTTTATACAACCCCCTTAGCCAAATTTGATCAATCAAAAATTTTTATTTTTAATGCAACAAGATCATTAAAAAAACCAGCGTATCTGTATCTTTAAAATCAACTGAATTATGGTAAAGGAAAAAATCTGACTCCACTTTTCCGTACCATGTGAAAGAAGACTGTTTCATCAGTGAAAATAGGGATCATAAACAAATTAATGGTGGAAATTGTTTACATCAAAAATACGTTAATATGTGTCAAAAATTTTTATCACAAATGCATTTAAATAAAGCATTACACAGACAGAGATGATATAAAGCAGTGGTACTCACTACGCAGTTAGGTATGCTATGCATTATCATCCAGTTTTATCTTTTTTGTGATATGTTACAAATTTACATTTCTAATTTGATATAGTGTCCACATTCACAATGTTCAATTTTCAATTAAATATAACTCGCTCAATTTTAAAGATACAGATATGATATTGTTGCATTAAAAATAAAAATTTTCTGATTGACCAAATTTGTCTAAGGGGGGGTCATATAAAAATTTAAAATGTGTAACTTTTTGAAAATTAATGGGAAGACTATTTATTAATGTAGTCCTATTTCCTACTGTACTTTCAACATTTTTACAATTTTTATTACCCACTTATCTCCAACAGGTAAAGAATTAAAGCTTGTTTCAATCTTTTTGGGACACCCTGTATATTTATATATGTATGTTACCCTATCTCCTTGAAATAATACACCTGCACAGGTGAATAAGGTGTTAAACTGACTATTCTAGTCTAAAATCTGTAATCAATTTTTTGGCGGGCTATCTTAAAGTAGGGCCTGAAGCAAGTGTTTCACTTGCTTTAAGGTGTTTTTGGATGCTTATTTCTAGGATGAAAACTGAAATTTTATGTCACTGTTTATGCAATAGCTAGATTTTGTAGGAGTTAATTATTTCAAAATTCACATAATCCTGTGTAATAATAACTTTGATAACTGTGAATTAACAGTGAACTCAAAATTCAAGTACTATATGGCTAAATTTCTGATAATCGTCAATTTTGGGTCCCTTGAACTTTAAAAAAAAATTATACATAAACATACATTTTTTGCCATATTTGTTTAGAATACAGTCTGTTCTACATATTTTTCAAGGAAAATGTTTTTTTTAATAATCTTAAATAATAAAAGGCAATGTCTGTTTGTCTTATACACTATACTTTCAGCGACCACGCGTCGGAGAGCTACGAAATTTGGCAATCGCAGACCGGGGGGGGGGGGGGGGGACACGCGAAAAAACCGATTTTTAAAATTTTAATTAGTTTTTTAGTTATTTAATGTTTTATGCGATTTCGACCGTTTTTTGCCTTTTTTGCCCTTTTTTCTCCGCGATCCAGACGTCATAGAAAAAAACAAATCACACCACCGGAAAGAGCAGACAATTGCGAGTAAAAATATATCAATTTCAACTTTCAATTTCGATTTCTAATATTTTTAAAGATTTTGAAACAAAAGTCACTTTTGGCTCAAAAAAACAATTTTCGGTTTTTAAATTCTCGCATAGTAAAAAGTACTCATAATTTCGACTAATAATTTACATTTTTAGAAAGGTCAAAGATCTGGCATTCTTACAAGTCCAATCTGGTCAAGAAATAATTATAAATATCCACAGGATCGTTATTTTAATGACCTAAGGATTTTCAATTTCTTGGCAAACCGCATTTTCACCTGTAGAAGTTTTTCCGCATCTCCATGGAGACCGCCCTTCCGGTTTTAAATGATTTAAGAGCTTAGCATGTGTGTTGTATACAGCAGGTGAAATGATTATATTTATATGATATTTTAAATGGATATTTTAATTTATGGATATTTTAAATGGATATTTTAAATAATTTAAATGATTGAATTATGGTGGATTATATTGTGGTGATGTATTTGAAATTATTATATTTATGTATTTGTGGAATGATATGGATGATTGATGGAACTATATGGATTTTTTAAATGGATATTTTAATTTATGGATATTTTAAATGATGGATATTTTAATTTTATGGATAAATAATAATGATAAATAATAATAATAAAAATATGGATAAATAATAATTTTAAGTGATGGAACGATGGAATGAGGATGATGGAATTAAGAACTTAGCATATGGTCGTTATAAAATTTAAATTAGTGCGCGGGAAGTTAGCGCATGGGAATTGCACTCAGTAGGCCCAGGTTCTATTCCTGCCACTGCCTAAACTGCCTCTGTGTTCAGGCTGTGTATGAGCACATTAAACATGTGGGTCCGTAAGTCCTTCCGAGAGGTTGTTAGTAGGAGAAGGAGGGTATAGTCCCTGTGGATGCCTCCCCACTGGGTCCCGGTCTAAATTGGGTGAATAAAAAGAAAGTTATGGAAATTGTGACGCAGTAGCCCAGTGGTTAGCGTGCGGGAATTGCACTCGGTAGGCCCGGGTTCAATTCCCGCCACTGCCAAAACTTCTGCCGTGTTCATGCGGAGTACGATCATGTTAAACATGTGGGACCGTAAGTCCTTCCGAGAGGTTGGTGGTAGGGGAAGGAGTGTACGGTCCCTGTGGATGCCTCCCTCACTGGGTTCCGGTCTAAATTGGGTGAATAAGAAGAAAGTTATGGAGATTGTCATGGAGGACACAGTAGCCCAGTGGTCAGCATGTGGGAATTGCACTCGGTAGGCCCGGGTTCGATTCTCGCCACTGCCAAAACTGCTGCCGTGTTCACGCGGAGTACGATCACGTTAAACATGTGGGTCCGTAAATCCTTCTGAGAGGTTGGTGGTAGGGGAAGGAGGGTACGGTCCCTGTGGATGCCTCCCCCACAGGGTTCTGGTCTAAATTGGGTAATAAAAAGACAGTTATGGAGATTGTCGCGGAGGGCGCGGTAGCCCAGTGGTTAGCGCACAGGAATTGCACTTCCAGTCTAAATTGGGTGGCACTTCCTGGCCGTCCAAATAGTTATCTTACACCTTTCTGGTAGGTCACGCCAGTGAGTTTGCCATGGTCAGAATTTTCAAGGGTAGTGAACAGGCTGGTCGCCAAAGGCGGCTAGTATTAAATATAGTTTTAACATCATAAAACGGCAAATTCGTCATTTGTGTCACTGTCCCCCAGTGATGAGTTGAATTTTCACCCCTTAATTACATAAGTAAAAAATGTAAATAATGGAAATAAATGATTGAAGTTTAAGAAATTACAATTTTAACTTGTAAAAAGTATCATTTTCTTAAAAATGTTAACTATAATTTTTTGCGAAGTTGCTTATACATGCTTGTCCCCAAGAATTGGCGATAATGCAACGATGTTCAAAAAATCCTCTTTTTCTTCCACTAGATAGCGAGAGCAGTGGCATTAAATTCTAGAATAATATTACTTAAAATTTTGTTTTATATTTGTGTAAAGTTTTACCGCTATATGATAATTAAGGAAAGTGAAAAACACAATTTTATTATTCATTTTTGAAGTGTATATATTTGAAGTGTATATTGTTAATATGGATGAAAATTTGAAAGTAATATGAGGGTCCTACTGAAATTTTTGAGACAGGGGCAGACGATATGCGCTAGAAAAAAATTATTGGTCGGATATTTAAATTTGAACTCTTTTATATCCGCAGACAATAATTTGTGGGAACAATTACAATTTAGCTATTGTAGAATAAATTTTGAATGAAAAGAAATGGAGTTGACATGAGAACATTATCGAGCTATGATATTCTATGATTTTAAAGTGGGGCTAAATCAAGAAGAATGTCTTCAATGTCTACAATTAGCATATGCATGCAACCGTGTAGTGGTTAGGTACTACACAGTTAACAGCTATTGCATAAATTGTTGTTGGCATGCACACGTAGCATAGGTATGTGGTCCAAGAAAGCTATTGCAAGTTTTGAGCTTTTTTAAAAAGCAACCGTGCTGGTCACTAATAGCAGAAATATCAGGAAAAACATTTCCTATTGCAGCCGGAAAGTCTAAAGTTACTGCAACACATTCATCTAGACACAGCTTATTATTTCCTTCCTATCTTCTTGTGTTTTGACTTTAACTGACTGAACATAAACAAATAGGAGCTTCTGCAAATAGTACAAAAGAACTCTTGTCCGGAAAGCTATATTTTTAAATTTTGGTTTTAGGACAAAATTGTTTATACAGTTCTAGTTTTTAGAACTTTTTACACCAAATGCAAGCCAATCATGGAATAATTTAACAAAATTTGAGTTTTAATCATCTGAAAAAGGGAATGTATTTGCATAACAATCTTCCCCTTTCTGCTATTTTTATTTTGTTTCTTTTGATGGAGGAAAATATGGTGGGATATGTTTTCTTTGACTCTAGATCGGTCTTAATCTTATTATTTTTATTTATCCATTGTTGAGCGGTAACAGGCAGTGGAAAATGTTGCTTTCTTAATAAAGGGCTAAGCAGGGTATTTTTTCCATCACAAAAGGCAAGGGAGCACTGTTTTGATAACAAAATGGCAGCCAGAGTGCTGTGCTATTCTGAAATAGCCTGGGGCAGTGTTGCCCATACAAATTAAGCGCCCCTACAAACATTTATCATGGGGCGCCTTTCTTCATGTTTGATGTTTACCTTTATGTCATTTTTTTCATGTCTTCTCTCACAAAAAAAATATATTGGAGGTTTGTCCCCCTTACACACTTGAGTGGTGCCGTCACCTCTGAGAGCAGAGACCGGAGCACTCACTTTTAATGTCTCGGCTTGTAGGCCCACTGCGAGTAGGTCTTCCAGATCGCAATCAGAGCTTTTGCTATTTACTTTCCTTTTGTTTCTTTGTTTGATGTAAAGGAATAATAATTTGTCAGTAAAGTAATAAAGCTTAGCTTCATTAAATTATAATATTCATTAAATTTGGAAGTTTAAAATTTTCTACAAATTGTAGAACAAACAAAGTGAAACTTAAGGAAATGCTGTATTTATGCTTGTTCACAAATAATTTGATAATTTACATTAAAATGGTTGATTTAATAGATTAATATTGCTGTAAATTTCCTTAAAATAAAATATTTATAATTACTTAAATTCACTCTGGGAACAAAGATAAATGGATTGTACTCAGTTAGTCGCTGATGTTTTAATAAAAGTTTGAAAAAGAACCCTGTTGTTGATGTTGAAACCCAGACCGTCCGACCTACCAGAAAGGTGTAAGGTAACTGTTTGGGCGGTCGGGAAGTGCCACCCAATTTAGACCGGAACCCAGTGGGGGAGGCATCCACAGGGACCGTACCCTCCTTCCCCTACCACCAACCTCTCGGAAGGACTTTCGGACCCACATGTTTAACGTGATCGTACTCCGCATGAACACGGCGGCAGTTTTGGCAGTGGCTGGAATCGAACCCGGGCCTACCGAGTGCAACTCCAGCGCGCTAACCAATGGGCTACCGCGCCCCGAAAAAGAACCCTGTGTATTTATTGCTTAATCAGTCATTTTATTTAAATAATTTTTCAGTACATTCACTTACAGCTAAAGTATGCTGAAACTAAAATGATTACTGAATACTGTTTTTTTCTTTGGATATCATAAGATAATCATAAAAAATAAACTCAAAATTTAACTTTCAATATGCTTATTTATTTTCTTTTCTTTTATTTATATTTTTTATTGTTGTTGTAAATTGTAAAATGATTTAGAATTAAGATAAAATACTAGTTGAATGTCATTCATTAACCTATGAACTATAATTTATAAAAGTTCAGGTTTTCCTACATCTTATATTCCTTTTTTTACTGCCACACATTAACAAAAAGTAAATAACTTTGCTTAATTATAGAGTTTAAAATACCTCAGGGGATTTACAAATTTAATAAAACTGTATAATAGAACATTTTGGCATTAATATTTCATTTATAATTCCATTGAATTGAAAATGTAAGAAAGATTAAATTAGCTTTGTATTATTAAAATAACATTAACTAATATAATGAAATATTCAATGGTAACTTGAAATTGTAAGTTGGTTACTGTATTTTTTTCCAAGTAATTTTAACAATTTTTAATAATGTAATAACAGTTTATTCGCTACATTAAAAGAGTGTGCACAACAGAAACACAAATGATTTCTTAACCCATTCTTTTAAAATTTCAGCTTGCTATAACAAATAGTAAAAAATATACATGCAATATATTAAGATACTAAATCTTTTACATGTAATTACTTAGTTGTCAAACGGTTAAAAGTATGCTATTTGATGTATGAAATATTGCATTTTGCATTGTTATTTTACTTTCATAACTTTAGAGTAGCACTTTTATTGCTATGATTTCTTACTATTGACAATATCTTAAAAAGAATGAAATTCTTTTATCTATATAAATAAAATTGAAAATACATCTATCTGTCTGTCTGTGTGTTTATCTATCTCATCATCACTAGAACAGATGCATCGAATTTCATGAAAATTTTGTGGGTAGCCTTGAAATACCCCCACTTAAAATTTAGTCCATGCTTCAAGTTTCTAGGACCTGAGATTGTCGAGATATGAATAAAAATTCCACAATTAAACCTTCCATAGAAATAGCATTATGCAGATGATATATTTTCCGCAAATGTATTAAGACAATTATATCATTATGCTTAGAAACGCAATTAAATCAAATGTGTTTATTAGGCAGATGATTATTATTAAATTTTTTCTGATTTAAATAATAAAGAAATTGATATAAAAGAAAATTTTATAAATTATCAGAATTTCATCTTTAGCTAGATTACATCAATTACAGCTTTCGGGTTTAAATATTAGGAGAATTAATAACATTTTCAATTTAATACCTCATATGTTTTATGTTAGCAAAAACTCATAATGTGTTTAGTCAATTAATTCATATATTGTGTTTAGTTAAGTTATTCATATATTGCGTGTAGTCAATTAACTCATATATTGTGCTTAGCCAAATGTTGAAACAGAATAAAAGTGATAATACCATTTTAGCTCTTTCATTTTAGTATACATTGATCCAATTTCATATATATTTTATAATTTGTTTGCAAATGGGATCAGGATGTTTTATTTTTCAGACCTGCTTGTGAAGATAATTTTGTATAGAAACACAGAAAGGAGAATTAAATTTAGAAGAATTAAGTGAAATATTTTAATAGAATGTTTTGAGTAACAATATCATTTAGAATACTGCAGGAATCTGCACATATTTTAAATCATGAGCAATGGCGGGTATATCTGCTATTAACAGTATACATAAAATTGTAAGTTGAGCATCTATCTGTCTGTTTATTATCTCAGCATGGTAGAACTCACCTATTTTCTTTTTGTTAGAATTATTATAAAATTTCAAAAATAAAGACTCCAAATATTAAAACTTCACTACAAATTGTGAATTTTAAGTTTCTTGTATTGTATAATAAGTACGAAGAATGGGCATACTGATAGTTTATTATAAAATATCACAAAACTAACAACATTATTAAAATAATTTTAAAATATTTACAGGAAACTGAATAATTTATGACAACATATTAAGTACACTAGGCAAATGCAATGAATAACACAAGCTAACCTAATAAAATATACATTTTAAACATTGAATGATTTTAAATACTTCACAATTATTTAACAAAGCTTAATTTTAAAGTGCCTGAGCAATTTTCTTAATTAATGTGACAACAATAAAATTTGAAAACTAGCTAAGAAAACTAAAAAAGTTTGTTGACGTTATAATTAGCAACAAAACAATTTAGAATCCAGTTAGCTTTAATTGAAAAGAAATTTAGACAAGAAGGCATAATATAATTTAAATATTTTGAATGGCATATATTTAAAATGACAATAATTATTATTTTAAATAAATTCCCAAAGTTTATTCAGATTACAAAACAGCCACTTAGATTTTAATAAGCAAAATTTTACACAAATATAATAAACGATTTAAGTAGTTAAGATATCATTAATTGCGTAATACTGATAATTTACAAGCACCGAATGCAAAACAATAAAATGTAAAATGAAATATTTGGTTACTTGTTCTGGAGTTTTCGCTAGGCTTAAAGTCTAAATATTTTAACCTATTAATCCATTTTGTTTGTAAATTATTTTCTCGGAGAAACCTGAATATGCTTCTTTTGGGTCCATTTCTTTAATTAGATGTACAATTAGGGACACAGCATTTGTACACCATTGTCACAAAAGAAGATTAAAATAATGCAACTACACACTAACAAGCCATGAGGGAACAATACGTGTGTGGTGTTGAGTGTGGGTGACGGAGCAGTGAGAGAATTCTTCGGTCAGAGGCCGAAACATCTCGAAGGCTCGAGCCAATGACATGGGCTTACAGCTACCTATGCATCGAAGTGCCGGGGGGTCAGTACTTCGGCTTCTACTCTCGGAGATGACGGTGGTGCCCCTCCTCCCCCCCCCCTCCTGTGGGCAGTTCTACCTGAGTGTAACTCTCTGTAGAGATGATAGTGGCAATGTTTCATTTTTGTATGTTCTAGTGTTTAGGCTGTGTTAAAAAAATTTTACCATTTCTGGTAAAATATTTTAGTTAATTTGTGGTATAATAAAATAAAAGTTGTTTTTCAATGATTCAATGCACATTGCATTATTATAATAATACTGTTTAATTAGCACTTTCATATAAACAATCATTTCAGTGACGCTGTTCCATTCAGGTGACATGAATATTTTCATAAAAAAATATATTAAATTATTAGAATTCTAAGAAACTCTGAAAAGATCAACAATTTTGAATGATTCAAAAATGCTATTTGCAAAAATGAGGCCAGTGAAATCCGTTTACAGGAAAGCTGTGATAAAGTATATCTAAAAATTTACACCTAAAGAGGAATTTCATTAGAAAAAATTATTTTTATACAAAATAATTACATAATATTTACACATTATGCATTAAAAATGATATGTTTGCATTGTTTACATGAGTTGGTGTGCAAAAATACCTAGTGTTTTGATATTTTGCATATTTTAGACACATGTGTCACCAAAATGTGTGTGTTTAAACATGTGTCACCAAAATATGTGTGTTTAAACACGTCACCAAAATGATGTTTTTATCAAGTTTACATTCAAACTATGCATTAAAATTCCATGAAATCATGCTAAATAACTCAATCATCTATTAGGAATCTTAAAAAAACATTACCAAGAACTTATTCCAAACAAAAGTTCCTGGAAACTATGAAGTTGAAAAAAAAAAAATTGGAACCTGAAAATTGACAATTATCAGAAATTCAGCAATATACAAGCATAGGCACCGAGTTTTCAAAATCTCAGGGGGGGCACAAATCAATAAAGTTATATAAAAGATTCACAATGTCGATAAAGCTATAACAACTTACTACAATTGGTTCGAGGTCATTTTAAGCTCCTTCTTCAAGCCAAAAGAACAGTATGCACCCTTAACAACCGCCAAGAACGAACTGCCCAACGAACGGCAGTAGTGGTTGTTAAGAGCGCATACTGTTATTTTGGCCTGAAAGAGGGGAATTATAACGCCATCGAAGCAACTGTAGTCACCTAACTGACATATATATGCTTTCCTCAAGGAAGTTTTGTAAGTTATTGTCTTACAAGCAGCAGTTTTGGAGTGAGATAACCGAGTGGTTAAGTCACGGGGATTGTGCTCGGAGGACCCGAGTTCGATTTCCGGCTTTGCCTAAATTGTTCCTGTGTACGAGCACGTTAAATTTGTGAGTTTGAAAGTCCTTCCGAGCGGTTAGAAGCAAAGGAAGGAGAGTCGGTCCCTGTGGATGTCGCCCCCACTGGGTTCCAGTCTAAATTAGATAGCATTGTCTCGGCCGTCTAAACAGATATCTTACACCTTCGGGTAGCCGTCCTTCCAAATAGTTGCTCAAGTCCTCGGACGAGTCGGACGGTCTGGGTCTTCAACACCTTTGGGTAGGTCGGACGGGCTGGGTCGAAAGAAAGATATCAGCAGTTTTATTTATTGTAAGATAAATACTTTTAATCTCTTTAGGCCTATTTATATTTGTAAGCTAGGAGTTGATTAGGAAAATCCATATAGTTACTATGCATCAATATTATAATATATAATAATTACAATGGATTTTAATATAAGAATTAACTAGTAGCATAGCTGTTAATTAATCAAAAAAAAATCTGAAAGTTAATACACGTTAATGCTTAATATCAACTCTTAACTATCTATCAGTTGATTTTGACACAATAAATTAAAACAATGAACCCAGCAATAATACAAAATTATCCAAATATTATTGTCTATATTTAAATATTTTTAAATTAAATATATAAATAAATTGATCATCACTATAACCACACATTTAGCTAAATTAAGAAATCTTTAAAACAAAGCAATTTATAAAAAAAATCTCATAAATAATATTTTCATGCAAAATTTGGATGACATGTTGGTTGACATTTCTTATCATAACTGAAACTTTAATATTTTTATCAGGGGGGGGGGGCTGAGTATACCTTGTGTGTGTGGGGGGGGCTTAGTTCCCTCTGGTCCTTGCCTGACTACGGTACTGTGCCAAACGTCCGGTGGTCACCAGGAATAAAGATACCCGCGGGGTTTGCAACTTCAAACGAAATGGATCCCACCCGCGGGGTTTGCAGCTTCAAATGGAATGGATGCCACCTGTAAAGACAGCACTGGTATATAGAATCCTGGAGTAATTACTGATAAGATATCTTTAGGTAGACAAAATAAGTCATCTCTACTTCGTGGTAATCATTTATAGTTATTACTAGAGGGAAACAGCTATTTTTTGGAAATGCCAATAACACGGCTGTAAATATGCCATTTCTCTTTGAATTCGGTGGTCAGTCGAAAAAGTTCTGGTAACCAGGTGTTTTTGTCATTAACGTCAACATGTTTCCTGGGAGTAAAGATGAGCTTGGTTTGTGTTTAGGGAGCTATGGTAAGGTAGATGTGAACAAGATTGAGCTGAAATGTGACATTTACGTTGATGTGATTTTCTTTCAATTATTTTTATGTTTAAAAAATTTCATTTTTTGGTATTTAGTAAAATAAAGTTAGAAAAAAAATCTTGAAATTTCCCAGAGGGGGCAAAGCCCCCTCTGGAAAAATTCAGCGGGGGCTCGTGCCCCTCTGCCCCCCCGTAGTCGGCGCCTATGTATACAAGATATTCATTTTGAAATTTAATTTGCAATTAAAAGTCTATTGTGCTATGTATGCATCCTACAACAGATCTCCAGAGATTTAATGCTGTCTGCATTGTATCTTCCTTTCTGTAACATCACAATCCATCATCCCACAATCCTAAACAAGTCCTGACACCACCCATAGAATTATATTACCCTTCAACAATTTCACAGTGTAATGTTGCATACGGCATACTCAGTACACCATATTTCTATCAGAATT
The DNA here is from genome assembly GCA_951213105.1 of Amaurobius ferox. Lineage (NCBI taxonomy): Eukaryota > Metazoa > Arthropoda > Arachnida > Araneae > Amaurobiidae > Amaurobius > Amaurobius ferox. The sequence goes on along the minus strand of OX578147.1, from coordinate 35,744,401 downwards.
AGTCAAAATGTACAGAAAATTCCATATTTTGGTTTAAAATGTAAAGTAAAACAAAATGAAATTCAGATTGTTGAGTATGTTTTAAAGGTAATTGAAAAAAAGTATATATACTGTTTTGTAGTATTCACCAATACCAGCAAATTGCTCTCAGAATGACTAAATTATGCATACTACATCCAGCCACAAAAAGGATATCAGCTAGATTATAATGAATTCTATGTGTTAGTTGCAATATATAAACTATTCAAAAATATTAATTATTTACAGTACTAAAACAAAATGGTAAACTTTCACTCTCTTTACAACACAACAGACAGGATTACCCAGAATGCCTTGCGATCAGTCTTTAATCGCCAACCTTACGGTGCCACCAAACTTAAATATTGCCAACTTCTGAATCCATAATGGTTTGGGTGCCTTGCACCCATCGTTAAGGAATTCTGCAACCAAACCAGTTGTTTCTGAATATTATTTAGTGCATCAACTGGAACAGTTGCAATCTAAAATTTATTTGCATATCAAATACAAAACCTATAAGTGAATGAAATATCAAATTTATTTGAACATAAGAAGAGAAATGGAATATTTTGTACATTGCAAAACATTTTGTATATTAATATCTAAAAGAAACATTTGGATAAAAATATTTTTATATTTGAGCTTATTCTCCAGATGCCTGGTGCTTTTACTTGTCTTGAAAATTCACTGTATTAACAATTTGTTCTCAAAACAACAAGTTAATGCGAATAATATTAGCAATATTGTACCTAGCAAATATAAACTGCAACAGTGTTCAAGAAGATTTTGTTGATAAAAATTTCATTTGCCAGTTATGCCAGAGATAAAATTTGATTTTCTTATTAATCTATGAGTATAATAATTTATATTCTTAGTAATAAAAATGTGTGATAATGTATAATTCAACATTATTTCATTTAGCTTTTACTTTGCTTTCCAGGATGCTGAAAAATTCTACCTACTTTCGATGTTTCCATATCCATCTGGTAATTTACACATGGGCCATGTTCGAGTTTACACTATTAGTGATTCAATAGCACGTTTTTTAAGAATGAATGGCAAGAAGGTATTATCTAATTTCTCTGAAAGTATTTTTTTTTATAAAGGTGGATTTTTATTCTTATTTAAGAATTGCAGTTTTTTGATACACTTGATAAATATGCCTGTATTCAATAAGCTACTCTCTTATTCTTTTGTTTTAGACAATATTTATATTTTCTCTGTGTATTTTATGAACCTGTATTTTGCTGCAAATAAATTAAAAAATGGAAAATAGAGAGAGAAATTTAAAATTAATTTTTTTTTTTAGTTTTTTAAATTGAAGTTTTGAAATTTTTTGAGTTTGCACAATTTAGGAACTCTAATTAATTTATTTAAACGGGGTTACAATAAAACAAGAAAGATCAATCATGCTTAAAGCATTGATTATGAAACACTTTCCAACTTCAATGTAATTTTATTTAAACATGTCTAATATGCAATACATTCCTTGGTAATATTTTAAAACTTATCACAATACTACATTAATTTATTATATTTGAAAACTTAAACCTTCATCGAAAAAAATGAACTTCATTCAAATGACGGCATTGAAATATAAATTGCCTGGTTTAAACATCTCTAAAATGCGATACATTCCTCGGTAATAATTTTAGAATTATCATAATACTATGATAATTTATTATATTTCAAAACTTCATAGAAAAAATAACAAGCCTGGCTCTCTCTATAAAAGCAGCATTTCATTCATAAACAATTTCCCATTCATTTCATTCATCACAATACTATAATAATTTATTTTATTTAAAAATTAGGACCATGGAGCTATAAGTAAATAAACTCTATGCTTAAAACTTCATCGAAAAAAATCGTCCTTCTCTTTGTAAAATCAATGAATATTTCATTCATATCAGCTATGCAGACTCCATGAGCTAAATAATTTTGTGTTAAAGAAATACAGCAATTCTATTATAACTCATTCTACATATTTTGCTGTTTACATTTACATAAGTGAAAAATAGGCTTCGTTGTAGAAATAATCAAATTTGGATGAGCATTTAAACTTAAATATATTGTAATTGCGTTGTTTCAGTATGTAGATGCACAGAATTTAAGCAAAAATAAAGTGGTTTTAGGACGGATACAACACTCAATATGAATTAAAAAGAACTTAAAAAATCACGATTTTGAGACAAGATGGATGCCATATATCATTTTGAACTGGGTCACGTGATCTTTTCATATCATGGTCACGTGATCGGTTCATATAAAGAGGTGTAATTATTATTTTAATTTTTATTTAAAAAACTACTGAATATATTTTTTCTGAATATTTTTTTATATATTTTATGGAACAATTTAAATATTACCTATAATTTTCGAAGCAATTTGTGAATTTTAAATCCGCTTAAAAAATGTTTGAAAAATTAGATCCCATAGGGCTCGATGTATTTCATTTTTTCAACCTGGATTCAATCCAAAACTAATTGGGTGATATTATTCATTTATATTCCCATAGGTCTTACAGACCGTCTGAACAACATACTAGAATTTCATTTTGAGTAAGTCATTTTTATGGCAGTTATCTTGCTAACAGACAGACAGACAGCATGAACAAAGTCTTAAACACTTTTCAACTTTGTTGTAAAGTGTTAAAAATGAAGTTTTTTATAAAAGTAATTTGCTGTGATCAACACATGTTATTTCCTACATAGTTTGATGAATTTATATCTGCAGTCGAAGCAAAATCTATAGAATAGTGTTATTTGAAATGAAGTAATATTGCATAAATTGGCATTTGACACATTTTTAGTGATGTCATGCAACACTATTAAAGTTTTTAAGAAATCTGATAATTGAACTTATTTTTATGCACATACATAAATGATATAAACAGGTGGCATTGACTTTGTATTTTATAGATTAGTATTTTATGCTTTGGGCTACTGATCCCTATAAATTTTTTTTCATAGTGTTTCTTTTAAAAAGTCAACTCACTTATTCATCTTTAATACATTTAAAATTTTGTTAAACTTTTTAGATAAATTAATTTTTAAACAGTGCGTTATCTCAACAATACATGCCACTATTTGAATTTTGTTGCATTCAATTTATAATTTAAAAAACAAACATATAAAATGTTCATTTAGAATTATTGACTGTCATTGTTTTTTGATTAATCATTCAAAAACTTTTATATAAATTTTGTAGACTATAATTTTAGGATTAGTATTTAATTTATTTAAATTGATCTGCAGGTAATACCCGACTTACTTAAGTTCAACTTATGTAAATCTGCACTTACGTAAAAAACCTTCACATACAAAATATTTACAGATAGTGCTAAATTAAAACAATTTTTGCAGCTTTTCCCCACCAGAGCTCTCAGTCCTGCTCGTATGCCACTAACCCTCATAGTGACATCTGTCATCAGTCTTTGCAACTCTGTCACATAAGTGGGGGAATTCCCCACTTATGAAATTGTGGTGCATAAAGAAATGTGAATCTGGATAAAAGTTATCGGTAATAATACATTAACTAGGTTATATGACATAGACAGTGAATACGATGTAAAGGATGCTACACAAATAGAAGAGCATGTTAAAGGAATTACTAGCATGAAAACAAAAATAATAACAAAGAAACAAGAAGGAGCAATAGAGGAGAAACAAGAAGGAGCAATAGAAGAGATGAAAAAGTTACTGACATTGTGGATTGAAGATAGCATACAAAAGTGTATTCCGCTTAGTCTCATGATTATACAGATTAAGGCAAAATTCTGTTTGAGGACATTAAAGGGAAATTCCCTGATGTAATGCAGATGTTTGCTGTAAGCAATGGTTGGTTTGAGGTCTTTTTAGTTTTCATATTATAAAAATGACCAGAGAAGCTGCAAGTGCAGATGCAGAGGATGCAGCAAAATACCCTGCATGGCTGTAAGAAGTGTCAGACGAAGTCAGTACTCACCTGAACAAGTTTTTAATGTGCATGAAACAGGTCTCTTTTATCAGAAAATGCCATTTCGAATCTATGTTTCAATAGAAGAGTAAACAATTCCTGGTCATAAAGTATCAAAGAATAGGGTAATGCTTTTATTAAGAGGAAATGCATCTGAAACATTAAAACTGAAACCTCTTCTCGTTCATCAATCAGAAAATCCATGAACACTAGAGGGTATTATGAAAACAACACTGCCAGTAGCAATATTCTAAGACTGGTTTGTGAACCATTTCATTCCAGAAATTGAAGCAAAGAAAACAACATTCACTTTAAAATAATACCTATAATAAACAATACTCCCTGCCATCCCATTAATTTGGATGATTTTAATCCATATATTAAAGTTGTTTTCATTTCTCCAAACACTTCTTCACTGCTGCAACCGATGGATCAGGGAGCGATTGCTAACTTCAGGGCATATTATTTAAGAAGAACATTCACTGAAACAATTGATTCACTGGATACTGAATTATCACCAACACTAAGAGATTTTTGGAAGACATACAATATTTGCCATGCAATAAAGAATATCACAAAAGCATGGGATGAAAAAACAAATAAGTCAATGAGAGGTGCTTTAAAAAATGTGTCTGCAATTCTTTTCTGATTTTATTGACTTTAACATTAAAGGAGGATTTGAAGCAACGACTGAAAAGATTGTGATACATGCAAAGCAGCTAAATCTCCAAGTAGATGAGATGATGTTGAGGAGCTAATTGATTCTTATTCTGAACAGCTGTCCAATGCAGATCTTATTGAGCTGGAAGTTGTAAAAGTAGCAGAAGAAAATGCTGAAGCTTTGGAAGAGGAACCTGAACCAAAACGATTCGTAGCAAAAGAAACGTCATAAGCATTTACAAAAATTAATTCAGCCTTGTCTCGTTTTGAGCAAATGAACCCAAATACCTCTCAATTTTTAAAAGTTTAAAGAAGTGTAGAAGATGCTGTTGCTGTTTATAAAGACATTTACAAAAAAAGAAAAAAAAATGATGTTGTCTAAACCACTCTGGATTGATCTATGAAAAAAGTTGAAACACCTTCCACCAACCATGAATCAGCTGTTCCCTTACCTATTGCTCTTGCACAGCAAACATCTAAAGAGTCTTATATTGATGGCTTTGTGCTATTGTAATATAAATATGTAATGCAGTATTATGTAACATTTATTAAATAAATACCTATGTCATATGTACACTGTTTTGTTTAACTTTCTCATAGCATTTTTCAGGTAGGTTGTGCTATCTTCTGAGTTAAGATGTATTACCCTAAAAGTGTTCCCCTACTTATGTAAAATTCGAGTTACGTAATAAGTTCAGGAATGATCCATTTACATAAGTCGGGTACTTCCTGCATGTATCAAAGAAATATGCATATTTGTTGTAAAATTAGATGGTAAATGGTCATTGTAGAGTTAAACCTAAAAGCATGGGAGCCTTCAGGGAAAAATTGGTCTGTTGAGGTACCTTGGGACGCCTGATGGCATTGTATTTTGCTGTAACTGCTACATGTAATGATTTTAATTTGCTGTTTATGTGTGTAAAATAATTTATTGTTCAAGAGGACTTAAATTTTTCATGTGTTAAAATGTTAGATTTTTTCTTTTCCAGATGTTTCACTGTAAGTTCAATAAATGTGGATTGTATAAAATTGTCTCTGCTTAACTTCGGAGATTGTTATGCTAGTTATTTAACTTGGGTAATGTAACTAAAAATTTGTCTCAGAAAATTGACAATTAATAATGATGTATCTATTAAAGGCACTGTCCCAAGGTGCTCCACCTGGTGGACACTAGAAGAGTTCTAGAAAAAAATGTATTTTAACTATGCATAAGATATTTCAAGTGGATTACACTTTATTTTATGCAGAAGTATTTAATATATATGAGGTAAATATTTGGTTAAGATTGAAGTATTAAAAAAAATTAGAAATTAATAACTGAAAAGTGTCCTAAAGTGCCCCCACATTCCCCTACTGCATGATTTCTTTTAATGAACGTTTTCCTCTTTCATATCATATTTATTACACAGTGTTTTAAATAAAAGAATTGGGTGTTTGTTTCGTTAAAATACAAGGGAAATTTGTTGGAACAAAACTTAGTTTCCAAATTACTTTTTTCTGTCTTATTGTTTCTAATACATATTTTTTAATGCAGGTTATACATCCTATTGGTTGGGATGCATTTGGCCTTCCAGCTGAAAATGCTGCCATTGAAAAAAATATTCATCCTTTTGAATGGACTCATAGGTATGTATGTTAAAAAATACAATTTGATTATGCATTAAAACATGGAGATTAGAAGTTTATATTTTATTGCAGAGAAAAAAATGTTGAAATATAGTGAATAACACATAATTTGAAGATATGAAAAAGCTAATAGATTTTAGAAAAGTACTCTCTTAAAAACAGAAATATAAAAATTAGAAGACAACAATTGTTTCAAGGGTATTATGAACCCCTTTAATCTGAGCAGTGCAGTATTGTCCCCAGAAAAATGTTAAAGCGAGGTGGTTAGTAAAAATTGTCAGGTAAAGCAAACTTGGCAAGAAAAAGAAATATATAAGAGACTGAGGCAAGGAAATCAAAGTTTGTTGGTTCTGGTCCTTCTAGTGAAATCAACATTAGATTATTTCAGTTTTTTACTGTGTATGATTCTTTTAACAGGTTTTAATTCACTTTAAAACAGAATAAACCTCTTTCATATTCAGTAGTGTGTATAGGTATTGACTATTTTCATGTAATGTCATAACTGATAAATCTACTTCCTGTCAGCCCTTTTGAACAGAAAAGATTGCTTTGCCATAAAGAACCCTTCATGGTTTTGCCATCTTATGTTAAAGTGTGCTTTTCTTGCTGTTCAAAGTTTCTACTAGTACAATTGCAGGTTTTTTTTACCGAAATATACAATGGTTATAAATTGTTATGCTTCCAATATATGGTATGCAGTTTTATTTTTTATTGTATCTGATAATGATATCATGGCTGAATTCATTACCACATCAACACTTATTCCATCTAACATGGCGACATACACAATCCTGATGTCACATTTTATTGAAAATGGAAATAGACAATAGCCAGTTATATCATAAAGTACAAATTGTTGCTGGGCGGTTAGCAAAATTAGCTGGGTGCTGTGCCCAATAAAAAGGCCTGGGGAGAACACTGCAGTATATACTAAAAAAGATTATATCCAACTGTAAAGTAAATAGGAAATAATCAAAGTATGAAAGCAAAGAATTAAAGTTGGGTGGATCACCTTTTGAAACAGTGCTATTCATGCTATTTGATCCTCTTTTTGTAAAACTAGCATATATACCTAGTGTTGCTTGTAATTCAAAAGATGTCAAATGTTATTAGTATTTTAAATGACATTGTTCTTTAAAAGTTATGTTAAAGTATTTAATTTAAATCCTATAATAAATAAGAATATCTGTTCTCATTATAGAAAATTATCTGGAGAATAAAACATCCAGGTTTCCGTTTGTAAACAAATTTGCCAAAAATTCGCAAAAGTTTAGTCAGCATATGGATTTTACTAGAAGAATATTTCCTGTATTCTTTATTTTGAATTCAAGCCTGTCTGCATTCAAAAAGTAAATGTTAGGTTTAAAATTGCTCTGTGTGTAAAGAATATATTCCATATTTCATGTTGAAACTTTTACTAAAATGAACAGAGAACAAGAAAACTTAGACACTATATGGTCATATTTTTAAAAAATATGGTTGAAATAAGGCTGCAATCTCTGAAAACTTCTTAATTTTTTTTTTTTTTCATTTATGGTAGATGATGTTTGGTGCCACAGCATGCATCCTTTGATTGAAACCAAATATAGATGTGTACCCAACTCTTGATAAATATATTCAAAAGCATATTTACTTCAAAATAATGTAATCTGTGTAGTTATATATTTTGCACTTTTGAAAATATGTTATTGCTTTAAAAAAAAAATTCTATGTTACTATTTTCAGTAATATCATTACTATGAAACAGCAGCTGAAAGAATTTAACCTTTCTTTTAATTGGGATATGGTATGTATTAACTTTTTCTATATTGTTTCATTATATCATTTATACATATAACATGTATAGATTAACATATTGTTTATTTTAATACATACATTTAAACTCCAACAGAAAACACTTAGAATTACACTCTGATTGCAGATAACAGCACTGGTTCCATGGACTGGTTCCATGCTAATTATGTACTTGTCAGTATAGGAAAACTAATATCTGTAATGGCAACAGAAAACTTGCTATGTGCCACAATTTTACGAACCTCTATGGGAACCAGCAAATTCAGTTCTATCATGTAGCCGGCTTCAAATGTCTTTAAAATTTAGCTCAGATTACATGAGACTGAAATTGCATCATTAAAAAACAATTAAGAACAAGCACTTCAGTTCTAATCAGGAAAAAAGCATAGTTCAGCATGCATTATTTTTATCTCATAAAGATCTGCATATCATTTGTTTTTCCATGCCCTACTAATCTATTATTTCACAAAAAAAAAACTTGTAACTTTGTTACTTGTTACAGATTGATATGAAATATCACTCCTTTCGCATATTTTAAATAGGAAAAAGTTAGTGTATGTTATGTGTGATGATGATACAAGATACCTAGGCAAAGGTTTCAATATTTTTTGAAAGGAGGGGGGGATTTAAAATTTTTTTGGAAAATTACAGTTTTGATAGATTAATAGAATGCAGTTTATTTTGTCTGAATGGGACCACAAATGGCGGAATTGTCGACTATGAAACATTTGGATATAATGTTAGCAGTCACTCCACTCACCAAGTGTGAAGTCAGTGCAAGCGATAAATGGATAATTGTGTACAGTGCAGATGTCAATGCACAGATATCACAAATGTAAAATTTATTTTTTACACTTTTCTTCCAAAATTTGTTGTATAACACAGCATAAAAGGTATATATAATCAAAAGGAAATTATACATTGTGTTCTGTATTGAGTTCGGCCGTGCAATTAAAGTGGTTTTTCCATTAAATAATTTCATTTCATCCCTATAAAATTTCTTTCACAATTTACTATGTACCCTGAGCCCTAAGATGCTTTACATCAATAAATGAGAAATTAGACTAAAAATAGTAAAGGAATGTATGCAGTCAATAATTTTAATTTCAGTAAAATGCTAATTATACTATTAATTACTGATTAATTTTGGTGAAACTTGTATAGGAATATGTGCAAAACATTGTGAACTTTAATCATTTTTACACTTTTTCTTTTAGTTATATATTAACTGAATTAAAAAGGATTAAATATGCATAAATTAATTTTATTTTGTAGTATAATTTGGTAAAAGTTTCTGTATAACTATTGGTTTCAAAATTGGTTATTGCATTCTCATTGGTGGATCTAATGCTTTGACTCCAATGGCAACCCTTTACCCTCCCCTCCCTAATCCAGAAGATGTTTTTCCAAATACATACCATATTTTGTACCACACAGCATCACCATTTATTTATTTATTTATTCAATTATATAGCTGTACAGACAAAAACCCAATTATAGATGCACATATGCAAATCCACCAGCACAATCTGTATATAATAAAAATATCTTTTAAAATAATTAAAAGTTTATTTCATAAAAGCTAATAAACTTTGAAACAAATTTTTTAATTATTTAAAAAAATTTCTTAATATTATAAATTCAGATGTGTTGTTATTCCTGTACATAATTTCAGGAGAAAAACTATAATGTTTAAACAAGAAAAGATAAAAGTAGAACATCAATCAGCCATCATTTATTTCATTTTCATCATCATCATAGTGAATTTGTAGTTAATTTATATCATTATCATCACTCATCATGCCTGGTGGCACATAAGGCCTTCAGCTTGTGCCGCCACCCTGGTTGATCATATGCCACTGTCCTTGCTTTTGACCAGCTCACTCATCCTACCTGATTTTTGTCTTGTTCCAGCAGTTTCCTCCAAGTTAGCTTGGGTCGACCTCAAGATATTTTTCCTTTTCAACAAATGCTTAGACTTTAGCAGCGACTCCTTCAGCACCAGAGGTGCCCTAAGGCTTTCCTCCTGGTGCATCCTAAACAGAAACTCTTCAAACCATGCAAGATAGCTGTCTGGTGTCTCCCAAGTCACAACATGTTAATTTATATAGTGGATTATTAATTTATTTCCAATTACATTGAACTGAAACTGACATTGCACTTTAAATAACCAATGGTTTATAAAAGCTTCCTCATCTTACCTTCTTATGTGCTTTAGCTTTCACTTCGATCATGGCTTTAGAGTTAAAATCAACTGCCTTTTGCGATGATGGGGGACAGTTTAAAATAACACTTATATGGGCATCAAATGTTGATTTAAAATAGAAATATGCCAGCCAAAAAATATCCCACCTTAGGCCATTGCTTATATTGCCTTTGTGGTTATCCACTTCTGTACCTCCTATAACAAGTTAATGTAAATATGGTTATATATATATATTGCATGTGAATATATAGTTATTCATATATGCTTTTTCACATTTCAGGAGTTATCTACTTGTGATCCTTCTTATTATAAATGGACTCAACATTTATTCCTTTTGATGTTTGAAAAAGGATTAGCTTATAAAAAGCAGGTATTTCTCGGTACTTTTGGAGTGAATTACGTATTGTTTTAGAATATCTAACATGTAATTTTGTGTATATGTATAATATAATTTTTTTTCATTGAATGATGGAAGATTCCAGCTAGAATTTAGCCAGTTTGATATCTATATATAATTTCTGTAATAAAATATACAGTTATGCACACAGAAACATAGAATTTAAGTATTAACGGACCAGATATGGCCCTTCATAACATACATGGTTTTGTAAATACTTTTCAATTTTTCTAATTCAATTTATTTTTCATATCATCATTTTGTGGGAGCCAAAAAAGGCCTATCTCCATGTGTGGTTTTTTTCAGTTTGAATCTTTTCATCATTTACAGTATTCATGCATATACACCATGTATGTTAATGTAGGAAACAAGGGGATTAGTACCTTAAGTACCTGTATTACATATATGATTTTTAATATTTTAAATTATCATTTAATTGTTGAATGTAGTTGCAGGCTAATTTTAACAGTATATCACAATTGTAATCCATTTTTCTATTGATTACCTTATGTATGGAACAGGGAAAGAGGAGTATTTCATACGTATTTAGTACCTGTTTTATTTATAATTTATTTATCATGATTTTTTCTCCAGCCTATCGTTGAGTCTATTGTAATTTCACATATGCACTTCAAAACATTTCCATTAACTTTTGCTCTACAGACCATTTTTAATAAGATAAGTCTCTGGTATGTAATATACAAGAAACTAAATTTATATATATATATATATAAATTTTATAAATACCGAAGCATGCTAAAAAAATAAAGAATACTTTGCAAATATGAATATTTAAAAATGCTAAAGTTATTAAGTAATAAAGAGTGACGATGTAAAATACATTTAATTTATTGCACAAATGCAGCTTATAAATAAAATGATTTCATTAATAATAATAGTTTGAAAGTCCAATGATATAATAGAGAGAAGTTGCAACTCAAAAATCCTAACATTATATAAAACCTACAAAATAAAAAAAGAAGTATTAAATAGCGAATCTTCAATCAAATGGAGAAAAAATGAAAATTTCGAGTCATTAAGCTAAAGATAATCAACAGATATCGATGGTATGGAATCAATAATAGAAAAACAAATAAAATCCAAGCATTACTGCTATACACATGGACAAGGACTAAGCCTAAATAATTGAATTGTTCATTTCTACAAAACTCTTCGGCGGGTCCAAGTATTTTATTAAAATGAACACAAAATATGTATGTTTCTGAAGAAATAGATAGATTATATTTTTAAACTATTTCTACTTGGACAACACACATAATGATGAATAAATAAAGAAAACAAGAATACCCGAGAAAAACTCTGCATATGCCCGAACCATTGGAACCCAGAATAAAGAGGCCAGTGTTGCCATTCACAAAGGATAAAAGAAAAGATCTATTGTTACCAGTCATAAGAAATAAATAACAGTAATGTGAAAAGGCATTAAAAGGTAATATTATACAGTAATAACTACAAAATAGTGGGGCTTATAATAGTAAGGCTAATGTTTAAGTGGATGTACATATAAAGTATTATTAATACAAGAGAATGTTGATGTCTGGCTAATATAAGATACTAAGAAGAGAATTCATGAAAATTCAGCTAATCTAAACTTTTTAACTATACCATTTACTAAATAAGCTGGATATTTATATAATTTGCTGGTAATTTTTAAATTATTTATATGCATAGCATGAAATTACCAGCAAATTACATAAATATAAGCTAAATATTTATATAATTTGCTGGTAATTTTTAGATTATTTATATGCATAGCATGAAATTACCAGCAAATTATATAAATATCCAGCTTATTTAGTAAATGGTATAGTTAAAAAGTTTAGATTAGCTGAATTTTATTAGCAAAAATAAAGCGGCTTTAGGACGGATACAATGCTAAATATAAATTAAAAAGAACTTTAAAAATCATGATTTTGATACAAGATGGATGCCCCGGCCATCCAAATGCTTGCTCAAGTCCTCGGACGAGTCGGATGGTTTGGGTCTTCAACAAGATGGATGCCATATTTTATTTTGAAGTAGTTCACTTAATCTCTTCTGGATGTAATTATTATTTTAATCTTTATTTAAAAAACTGCTTAATATATTTTGTTGAAATTTTTTCATATTTTTTATGGGATAATTTGAATATTTCCTAAAACTTACGAAGCAATTTGTGAATTTTAAATTCACTTAAAAAAGGTTTGAAAAATTAGGTCCCATAAGGTTCAGTGTATTTCATTTTTTCAACTCGGGTTCAGTTCAAAACTAATTGGGTGTTATTATTCATTTATATTCCCATAGGTCCCAGAGACCGTCTGAACAACGTACTAAAATTTCGCTTTGATAAAATCATTTTTATGGCAGTTACCATGCAAACGGACAGACAGACAGACAGAATGAACAAAATCATAAACACTTTTCAACTTTGTTGTAAAGTGTTAAAAAGGAGGGAAAAGATTCTTTAGACATCCAGTTTTGAGATACTCAGTTAGTATATCAAATCAGAAAACGTTTTAGAGATAATTTCTAGTTTTAAGCACTTTCTGCTGTCAAGCTATTTAACACTTTTTTCTCATATTGATTATTTGAAGTTATATATTTAAGTTTAGAAAAGTTTACTGTATATATTTATTTACACATCAAAGTTTTATATGAATTTTTGCAGGCTCTTGTTAATTGGGATCCAGTTGATCAGACAGTATTAGCCGATGAACAAGTAGATGAAAATGGAATCTCATGGCGATCTGGCTGTAAAGTTGAAAAGAGACGGCTTTCTCAATGGTTTCTTCGCACATCTTTGTTTTCTAAAGTAAATTTTACATGTATTTATAATAGTTTTCTAATGTAAATCTGTTAGATTCTCTCCTGAGCCCAGGTGTTTCAGTACAGAAAAAAAAATGTATCATAGATAGCTGGGTATTTATGCCAATATTAAATAGGGCCTCTTGTTCTTATCTCTCATCCAATAAAGCTGCATCCATAGTCACATGGTCAGCAGAATTATGTATCAGTATCCAAAGATCACCTTCCAAGTCATTGACGATTTTAAGATCATATTGCTACATAAGTCATACCCCGCCAAGTGGAAGAGTCTGGTTTATGATATGAGAAGCTGACACTGGATAACCAGGGAGTTCAGTAATACACAACTCCCCAGGTTAATGTGCCCTTTATAAGAGGTGATTTTATTATAGTTACAGAGTTAAGGCACATTCGCCCTGAAAAGGGCAACCCAGAAGGGGGGGGGGGGGTAGCCCAGATACCTCTATCAAGAAAATGCTTGTCTCAAGATCCAGAGGATTAGGGTTCATGTCCTTCCCTTTATAGATAAAAATTTAGAAGTTTCATTATTAGTCAGTAGCCATTAATTAGTAATACCATAAACATTAAAAGCCACCACAGTTGTATTATTCATCACTCATGGAAACTTCAATTATGGCTAAATATTTTAATGATAAGATAAAAGTTTCTAAATATATACTCAATCTTTAATAGTTAATACTATAACTGATTTGTATAAACAAATCAATCTGTTTTACTGTAATTGTGACTGTTTAATAAGAGAGCTAGCTTTCTTAAAGCATAAATGATTTGCAAATTTAAATAAGAGTCTTAGTATGTTCTTTAATATGTTAGTGTGTTAAAATCTTATAATAATTATTGCACATTAGTCATATCTAGATATCTAAAAAAATTAAAATGCTATATTTTATGTTAATACAGTTGACTAGGCTTACTTCATGATATATTTTTAAAATATTGTTAAAAGCAGTGAAGTATATACATAGTATGTGTGTGTACAATGCTTATTCAAATTTAAATATAAACAATTAACAAGATTTAGTATGTAAATATAAAACAGTACTGAAACTTCTTAGCTGAAAATTATTATGAAACTTTTTATACATATGCATAATATTTTTTTTAATCTTTATGCAACAATTAAATTTGAATATTTCTTTTTCTAATTAAGTGTGACCACACCATGTTGATAACTGATTTAGTTCCAAACTCTTCATGTGAAGCTATATACTTAAAATTTTGTTCTTTTATGTTCGACATTCAGCAACTGAAAAATTATTGTGATTATTATTTGGTGGTTACTTGACTTGAAATGAAAGTCACCAAAATACGATTAATATTACATTGGATTTTCTAATTGCCACATCTACTTGATTAATCATTCTGTGGCCAAGATTTTTTTCTTTAAATTCTGGATCTGTTAAATTGCTAGTCATCAAATTTCAAAATATAACTTATTTCTGACTCTGAATGTAGATAACACAAATGAGATTTCTTTACATTTTGGCAGACAGAAGAGCACAATGCACAGGTGATTACTTTATGAAAAAATTTGACTATTAGCAAGATATGCAAACCAGTGGTCACTTTATTCAGGTTATCAGTATATGAAGGTAGTCACTTAACCAAGTTTTCTGTACTTTTTGAATACATGTTAATATATTTTTCTAATACATTATCAAATAAGTTCAATTTGCATCTGCTACCTCGTAAGATGAATCTTGACCAACGATTTCTCCTAACACAACTTTTGCAGACAGCCCTTGTAAGACTCCATCACCCTCATTTCAGAAGCATTAAAATATGTAAAAATGTACATTTCAGAATTGGTGAAGTACAGTAATTTATTTGCATATTGCCATTAACAGAGCTTATAAAATTACTAATTTTTGCATTAACGAAGTTTAATTTAAAATGTTTATTTTCTCATTAACAGAGTTTGTATGATGGACTGAGTGATCCAAGTTTAGTTGAATGGAGAGATGCAACTAAGATTCAAAAACACTGGATTGGACAGCCTGATGGTTTTATTATACATTTCAACATTTGTGCTGATGGCAAGCTGATAAATGATACTTTAACTGTCTGGACAGATGTTCCCGAATTAATTTATGGAGCTGCTTTTATTGGTATCTCTCCCAATAACCATTTTAATAATGCAGAATTCGGATATAAGCCTGATGCTAAAGAAATTAAATTAAACATATCAGCTGTTCATCCTTTTACTGGAGAATATTTGCCGATAATTGTCAGCGAGAGTTTGGATCATGTGTCTGCAACGGACTCATGTTTAGGTAAATTGACTCTGCTACTCATTTCTTGACTTGTCTGACACAATTTATTTACTTTTGTTTGATTTCTGCATGCATGGATATTGTACATTTGATTTTTGTTGCAGATTCCCAAATTTTGTGGAATCTTTTAACAGAATTTTTTTTCACGAATCTTTCTCGCAAACACTGTATACTTTCTTGGCTGCATTTCATAATGCAGCCAAGAAAGTGCCTGCAGCTAGTGGTCACTCTTTTAGTGGTGACATTTTTTATTTAACTACCACAGTTAACCATAGATTAACTCGCTGCATGAGTGTATGCAATCACACAACAAATTATCTTTTATTATTTTAAAGTATTCAAACAGTTTGCATAGTGTGTTTGTTCACAAAATAAATTGCTTTTTATTATTTTAAAGTATTAAAATAAAATGCAGGCTCAGTGCAGCTGGTGCATGCAATCTGCATAGCGGGTTCACAAAATAAATCACCTTTTATTTAAATTATTTAAAAGATGAAGTGAAAATGTTATGAGTGTTTGTAAGTTGAATTTTGAGCCTGAAGTTTAAAATCACACAATGTAAGACAATGTCTTAAAATTTATTACTTATAGTTTGAGTCTAATCTCTGTATCATAAAATCTGTGGCAGTTATGTTATTCGGGCACTGGAATCAAGCAGAAAAAGAAACTGTTATCAGTTTCATTATGATGTAAAAACATGAATAAATAAATAAAATTTCAATTGCCTTTCTTCATCCTGGCTTAAAAAATTACCTTGTATTTTATACCTATGTAAAAACCTTTACAAACAAAAGTAAATTATTAAGATGGGGTAATACATTAGTGTTTTGAGAATTTAATCTTCTGATTTGTAAATGAGTTGAGTATTTAATTACTACTTTGTGTACCTTACAATTGTTTTGTGACCTTGTAAAAAAATCTGATGTGGGCAACACATGACTTTCCTTATATAATTCAATGAATTTACTACTTTTACAGTTAAAAAAATGTTATTCTTATAGTAGATACTTATATTCTTTCCAAGATAATGAATTTTTGACGATTAGTCGTCAATTTCATTGATTTAACGTCATTTTTATCCATTTAGCGAGATTTTTGTTAATTTGGCAACATTTAAAAAAGTCGCCAAGTTGGCGACATTCTGCCAAATTCGTCGCCAAAATCTCGCCAAGCGTTATAGACAGAGAAATAACTTATAGCAGATGGCGTTCAAATACAAAAGTATTACTCAAAGTATCTTTTCTCATAAATGAAATGAGCTAGATCCACGAGAATGATGTCACCCAATTTATCGCATGATATTACATATAAAAAGTGAACATGTTTCTCAACAGTTAATATTTTTTTTAATTTATGGAATTTTTTGATAAATTTGTTTGAAAAATGTACAATATCTCAAGAACGGTTCATATTAGCATTCTAAAGTTTGTCAAACGTTTACTAAGGAAAAATTACATAAGAAATGTCTATTTGCATAACCTTATTAGAGATTTTGATTTTTTGATGATTTTTTCAAAATTTCACTCAAAAATTTAGGGGGTTCTGAACACTCAATTATGTTTAAAAACAATAGGCTTCCAATATTCATGGATTGTGATTTTTGTACCAAATTTCATTCGAATTGCTCCATTTGTTCATGAGATATTGTCTCCACAGACTCACTGACACACACACACAGACAGACATCACCTCAAAAAATGTTTGATTCGTGATCAGGGATGCTTGAAACATGCTCTCCCGTCAAAAACTCGAATTCGAATTTTCGACCCTGTCACAATACTTTTCTTATACATTATGTATATAAGGAAAGTAATAGCTATAGAGTTATTAGCTAGTATATTGTTTATGCATATTAGTGCTTTTAAATAAAAATGTTTAGTTATCCAGAAATCTGAACTCATTCCTTGTATCTTGTGAATACACCCATGACACCTGAGGATAGATAAGCAATATCATCCTTCTCTCATGTCAACTGACTGCTAAAAATAAAAGAAAAATGGATTTTTATTTTAAAATTGTTCCTCTGCTTAAACAAGAATACCATATGTCAACTGGCTGTTTATGTGAAAATTTTATATACATAGTTTAGTTATTTGAAAAAGCCCTGTGTTTTTTACATGCTTAAAACAAGAAAGATCAATCATGCATAAAGCATTGATTATGAAACACTTTCCAACTTCAATGCAATTTTATACAAACATCTTTAAAATGCGATACATTCCTCAGTAATATTTTAAAACTTATCACAATACTACATTAATTTAGTATATTTGAAAACTTAAACCTTCATCGAAAAAAATGAACTGCATTCAAATAACGGCATTGAAATATAAATTGCCTGGTTTAAACATCTCTAAAATGCGATACATTCCTCGGTAATATTTTTAAAATTATCATAACACTACAATAATTTATTATATTTGAAAACTTCATCGAAAACAAATGAACTTTATTCAAATGATGTCATCGAAATTTAAATCGCCTTTATATAGAAGCAGCATTTCATTAATAAACATTTTTCCAATTGTTTCATTCATCACAATACTATAATAATTTATTTTATTTAAAAATTTGAAAAATTGTTATCTACCATATTTATTTTAAAATGTGAAACTTTTCTCATATATGAAATAATTAAACTCTTGGAAAGATATTTATTATATAATATATCTCTTTTTTCTTTCTGGAGGATATAAGAGATTCAGAATTTAATTGAATTTGTTTTCTCCCTATATGAATTTTAAATTCGCTTAAAAAATGTTTGAAACATTAGGTCCCATAGGGTTCAATGTATTTCATTTTTTCAACCCGGGTTCAATAAAAAACTAATTGGGTGATATTATTCATTTATATTCCCATAGGTCCCACAAACCATCTGAAAAACATACTAAAATTTCATTGTGATAAAGCCATTTTTACAGCAGTTCTCATGCTAATGGACAGACAGACAGACAGAATGAACAAAATCATAAACACTTTCAACTATGTTCTAGTGTTAAAAATGTAACCAACTTTTTGTTTTTCCAGCTAAAAATGATCAGCCCTGATTTAAAACTATATGTTGGTCATTTAATGCAGTGGTTCTCAATCTTTTTGAAGTTGGGGGACACTAAACTCTGACATTGGAAGAAACAAATGGATTTCTTATCCAATCAAATTGTTTAGTGTTTTACAATGGAAACTGTTTTTCAAAATTCTCTTCTATTGTTGCTAAATGTTCGATTATTGATTTTTTCGTAGAACACTTGATGACCTCAGATGGTAAAGATCCAATTAAATATGGTGTTAATTCGTGGAACACTGGTGCTTCACAGAGCACCAGTGTTCCACGAACCACGGTTTGAGAAGCATGGATTTAATGTAAATAGTCTGTCTATTATCTCAGAAATGAAATATTGCAAAAAAATTATGTCTGGAAAATCTAGCATGTTGAGTTGTTATTAAAAATAATCTCCTACCGTTATTACCAACTCTCTAAGACTTGCCATATTAGTGTAATATGATATATATGTTTTCACTTTGGTTCATTATTTTTTTATTGTTGATTTTACAAAAGCAAAAGCATTTTTAAAATATTTTTAAACAATTATTTCTTTTAACTTGCATTTTATGCCTTTAGCCTTTATTTGTATTCTATTCTAGGCATTCCTTCTGTTGAAAGTGAAAAAGTGTTAAATATTACATCAAAATTCGGAATTAAAGCTACAGAAGTTCTTGACAACTCCACACAGTGTCTTATAAATTCAGATGAAGTATGTTTCTGTCTTTTTTTCTGTAGTCTACTAGTGAAAATCCCTTTCATTACCCAAATACATATAGTTCTATAAATTAGAAAACTTTCTCTGTTCTTCCACAATGTTATAATTTCCTCCATTGTATATTATTTTATTTGTATTTACAAAAACAATTTTCTATTTTATAAATGATACATCAATTTTATAACATGGTGTGTTTGAGATGTTCTCGAGCCAACATCATTTTTAAGCATCGGGCAGTACTGAGTATTTTTGCTAATGAATAACAATGAAAGTGTACTTGTATAAAGACAATAATATAATGGCTGTAGGGATAGAAAATGGATAATAGCAAAATAGTTGGCATTGTCTGTTTTCTACGTTAGCTCAAAAGCGTTTTGAACATACCATTTGTATATACATAAAAAATGTATATATATATGTATATAAAATGGTATTTATAAACACAATTGAAGTGAACGATTGTTGTCCAAATTGGTGCCCACATTTTTACATCTGTTCTTCTAAATGCTTCTGGCATTGCCATTAACTTTCTCAATACATCACATTTTTAGTGTTCCCAACTCCACTTTTCAGTTTTGGTTTGATTTTGAATAATATCAATTTTTGCCTTTATATCATAGTTTGAAAATTTTAAAGCTTAATAAATATAGCATAGGCTTTTTTTTCTGTCAATAATATGCAATGAAAAAAAAAAACTACATTTTATGTTCTATGTATAGAAAACCAGTTATATGGCTAAATATCTAATAATTGTTGATTGGTAAGTTAAAAATTGTTTATAACTGTTTAGTTTCTTGACACTTTTGCTTGAAATAAGTTTTTGGAAATGTTTTTTAATACTTCTAACGGATGACAGAGTAGTTAAACATGATTAGTGAAAGTTTTAATGCGTATTCCTTATGTTTTGATGTCAAAAATGACCTTGACATGAATGACATATGAGGTTGTTTTTGATCTGCATAGAAATGGAAATTAACATTGGGAAACAAAGTACGCATTATTTAGATGCATAACTTGCTTTTAGGCATTTATAGGAGACACATTATTTTAAAATTTTCATTCATATAAATAACAATTAAATGCATGTCAAGAATGGTAGATAATTAAATTGTGTTTTTCACATACATATTAATAGAAAATCTACTAAACTCTAGACAGATGTGAAACAAAACTCTAAATAGTGTTCTTCAACTGACTTAAAACCATTGGTCTTACCATCTGGTAAATGAAAAGGACGATTTTTCGTACAACATTGTAATGTCACCAATTCTCAGGGACAAATACATATCACCAATTTTGCAAAATAATATCGTTAAGATTTTTATAAATAAGAGAGGTTTTACAAGCTAAAATCATACTTTCTTAAACTCTTTATTTCCATCATTTATGTTTGTCTTTGATATAATTAGGAGATGAAACTCAACTCATCACTTGGGGACAGTGACAGAAATGAAAAATTCACATTTTTATATGAAGTCAAAATTAATATTAATTTAATATTATAGAAAAATACATTTATATTAAAAAATATGTAAAACAGATTGCATTCTAAGTGAATACTGCAAAAAATATTTATCTTATTTATTTTTATTTTAAGCTCAAGGGACACAAAATTGACAATCAGATATTCAGCCATACAATAAATTTCATTACCTATAACAATTTCCTTCCATATCTGAGAGAACATATCATAATTTATAACAACAGCTGCTATAATTCTCATTTAATGATGGTTTATAGAATGAAAAAATATATTGGATCCTTAATCAGTAGGGAAATTAGACATTTCCATTTGGTGTGGCACCTAGACTTTTACTATCAATTACTCACTCAATAGTTTTGTTTCCTTTCATCCTTTTTAACCAGCACAGTGAATTTGTATATGGCAGGTTTAGTATCCATATTCAAAACATAATATTGGGATTTTTATGAGAAAAACAAAGTTAAAAGTGTTAGATTTTTTAAATGTGTGATAAAATTTTAAAAGTCTGTTCATTAGCCTCCATTGCTTTGTACTTAATGTAGTCTTTATAAAGTTTACCCAGAGCCTTCTCAAACCATTTCTTATTAAATACTCCTTACTGGGACATTTAAATTACAGAGAAAATCAAACATTTTTCTCCAACCAATTTAAGATAGGTTCTTGACCTCAATAAATTTACCTATATTTTTTATCTCTTAAATACCATCAATTTTATTTATTTTTACAAATTTTGTGTTATATTGCAAATCAATCAATTACATTCGATCAGTTATGATGCTTTGAAGCCAGTATGTAGTTTGGACTAAAATTTAACCTAAACTTGTAACCTCTTGATCTGAAGACTCTATCAATTGAGTCAGACTCAATGTAGTGACATATCTGAGAATGGCTTATTCTGTTCAACACTCCTTGTTTAATAACACATATAAAGAGACTTTTTAAAAAATTAGTCTGAACTTTGCGAGCACCAGCTATTTAACATTTTCTTCTTTGATTATTGAGAACACAAGTTTTGTGTTGAATGAAAGAATAATATGGTTCTGTATGTGGTGCAACTTTAATTATGTTTCTGTTAAATATTTGTTTTGTTACATTTGGCATCAATTTCTTTGGCATATCATCAAAGAACCTCACAAACTGAGAATATATTTATATTGTATATATATATTGTTCTGTAATATATTTATATTGTAAGTATATTTATATTGTTCTGTAATTTTTAATATATAATTATTGGGCCAAATTGTGACTTAAATATGTAGAGACTTAAGCCCTTTTCCAAATATTTCTTGGTATGGAGACTTAAGCACTTTCACAACTATTTCTTGAGGCCAACGGCCCTACCGTGCTGAAAACACCGGTTCTCATTAGATCACCGAAGTCAAGCAACATCGGGCGCGGTTAGTACTTGGGTGGGTGACCACCTGGGAACACCTCGTGCTGTTGGCACATTTCAGGCGCGGTAGCCCAGTGGTTTGTGTGCTGGATTTGCACACTGCCACAACTACCGCCATGTTCATGCGGAGTATGATCACGTTAAACATGTGGGGCCGTAAGTCCTTCCGAGAGGTTGGTGGTAGGGGAAGGAGGGTACAGTCCCTGTGGATGCCTCCCTCACTGGGTTCCGGTCTAAATTGGGTGGCACTTCCCGGCCGTCCAAACGGTTACCTTATACCTTTCTGGTAGGTCGGACGGTCTGGGACTCAACAACAACAACTATTTCTTGGCACTAACAGCACCCGATGCTGCTTGACTTCGGTTAGATCACCGAAGTCAAGCAGCATCGGGCACGGTTAGTACTTGGGTGGATGACCACCTGGGAACACCGCGTGCTGTTGGCACATTTCGGGTGCCGTAGCCCAGTGGTTTGCGCGCTGAATTTTGCACTCTGCCACAACTGCTGCCTTGTTCATACGGAGTACGATCACATTAAACATGTGAGTCTGTAAGTCCTTCCGAGAGGTTGGTGGTAGAGGAAGGAGGGTACGGTCCCTGTGGATGCCTCCCCCACTGGGTTCTGGTCTAAATTGGGTGGCACTTCCCGGCCGTCCAAACTGTTACCTTACACCTTTCTGGTAGGTCGGACGGTCTGGGTCTCAACAACAACAACTATTTCTTGGTATGGAGACTTAAGCACTTTCCCAAATATTTCTTGGTATGGAGACTTAAGCACTTTCCCAACTATTTCTGGGTATGGAGACTTAAACACTTTCCCAACTCATTCTTGGTATGGAGACTTAAGCACTTTCCAAACTAAGCTGTCCAGGCTCATAAAGGAATCTCACAAGCTGAATTTCTTTTAAATATTTTGCATACCCTTTGTTTTACATTATATATTTTTACTTCCTCATACTATGTAATATAGTATAAAGTATTGTTTTCATGAACATTTTTTAATGCGAGATTTTGATGCCTATATATGTTTTGAGACTTCCTGAACACGTTTTGACTATTTTTGGAATTATGTCTTGTCTGTCTGTCTGTGGTCAATTTCTTGTGTATACAGTAGTGGTCACAAATATTAATGGATTTTCATGAAACTTTATATCCGGCTTTATTATCAAAAAATCTAAAACTAGATAGAATTGTTATAAATTTGAGTGGAAACTTTGAGATTAATTTGAAATTTTATATTTTTTCTAAATGGCAGCATAGGACAAAATTTGACATAATCATGCATAAACGGGTTTATTTATGTCTTAATGATTGCAACACTTTATAGTTTCAATCATTGTTGTGAAAAATAGCTGCAATACAATTTTTTTTGTTCGGGACTTCATTAGCCCTCCTCAGGGTCAAGTTTCCTGCTCCTTGGGACTACATTGATAAATATAGTATCAATTGATAGATTTTTTTCAAGCCCTTTAAAGTGAAGGTTAATACTCTATAATTGTGATCATTTGGACTCATGATGCCGATTTTTCAAACATTTTCTTGTGACATTTTAAAAGAAAAACAGCTACTAAAAATGGATTCTAGTATGAGAAAGTCGAGTTGAGTCACACTCCAGTTAATTTCATATGTATTTATTCTGTAATTTTCAATATTTTCATGAAGACAGCAGTTCATCAAACAATAAAAAAGGCTTCTTTCATAATAATTTTATTTCCTTTATGTACCTATTTAAATCCCATGAATTAGATTGTATTGGCTCTTTAAAAACTTATCCTAAACGTGATTAACTTTGAAATTCATATTATGATCCTTTTGTTACAAAACTGTGTCTTACATAAAATAATGTTCTAACAATTTTTCAAAGTTTTCAGGTATGGATAGAAAATCTGCTAGGGATAAAGTTCTGGAGAAGTTAAAAATGCATGATGTTAAAGTCTACCCTGCTAGTGGAAAACTGAGAGATTGGCTAATATCTCGTCAACGTTATTGGGGAACTCCTATCCCTATAATAAACTGCCCAAAATGCAAGGTATAATATAATTCAATATTATGAGATTTTAAAATTATAAGCTTATATTTTCTAGGGGACTTTATTCCTTGCTTGTAGCACTCAGTCCATATGTATCAAAATATCAAATAAATGGAATAAACATGACTTTTCTCTTAACCAAATGGAATAATATATGATTACCAATTTCATTCAGAAATTATATTATGATTAAAAAGCTCTTTTTCGGTGCTGTTTTGATTTATATATCAGTAATATACATAGCAGTTAAATTTTTAAATAATATTTTAATTTTCCATTTGCAAGTCATTTGAATATGATTCTATAAATGCCATTTAGAGATAAAAAATGCCAAAAATCATAAAAATTCATAAAATATCAGCATACTACCAACAACTACTTGATATAAAACAATTGCTGTATCACCAACTGCTAGATATAAAATTGTTATGGATAAGTACAAAATAATTTTTATGGTGCTTAACAAAATTAAAAAAAAATGCCAATAGAACTTTCTAATTTTTGCCACCTAATGAGATACATTTTCATACACTTTTCAAACAGGCCACACATTTCTCTCAAAATTCTTCTGTGGGTCAGGAAAAATATTACTTCAGGAGAGTCACATTTTTTAACATTAAATGTCATATTTTAGTAATATTAAGTGTTTTATTATACTTAGTAGTATTAACAGTAGATAACAATACATCTTTAAACTGCTAAATATTTAAATAACTGTTGACTCTTTTGAGGTTCTGTCATTATATTACTAATTCTACCGGTTTCAAGACATTTACTATATCTTTAAACTGCTATTTATGCTATCTTGGAAGTCTGCTCAAGTTCTCATAAAAAATTACAATAAAATAATTGACATACTTGGTGTTGTTTTAAAGAATGACTTATCCTAAATATTCAATAAAAATTTTGAAAAACAGCAATTTGTTTGAGAATGGCTGATTTTAAAAGTTTGAAAATGGTGTCATTTGATTTTTTTTTTTGAGAAAAATACATATAAAGTGACTACTCGCTTAACAAAATTAAACATTTATATATATATTTTTTTTTAATTTTAAGTTCAAAATTTGAAAATATGGCCACCATTTTGGTAGTATAGCCATTTTTTTCATTGGGAACATCCTTCAAAATTAATATCCCCTAAGGTATAATAGAAATTTGGTCTGGAAGGATCAGTGAGGGGTATGTGTTGAGTCAATTTGGCTCCCCTACTATAAGAAAAGTATTGTTTTCATATTGAATATAATTTTTAGCCATGTTTAAAATCCTAAATTATCGAATTTGGTATACTAATATATTTTGTCTTATATACACATAATTATATATATCATAAACAGTATAATGTGCCTATGCATATTTTAGCAAGAGTGTGTTACCCGTGTTCCTTAAAAAATGGTATGTTTCAGTCAGTTCCTGTTCCAGAATCAGATCTGCCTGTTATTTTACCTCAACTGAAAGAATTTGGAGGAAAAGGTTGTTCTCTTGTTAATGTTACAGAATGGGTCAATGTAACATGTCCTAAGTATGTTTGAAATTTACTTATTTGTCAAAAGCATAGATAAATAAATTATTTCATAGAAATATCTTGATGAATTCATATATTTTCCATAAAAATCTTTTTTACTTTGAATTAATCTCCAAATAGTAAAGAAATTACCCTGTGTTTCTTATAGCCTCTGTCTCTCCTGTTTCATTTTGTTACTTTTAATCAATATACTGCATATCTTACCACACTAATACAGACCATAGATTCTCCACCTGGTTGATAATTTTGTATCATACCACTAATACTAATTATTTATTCACTGATGATACTCTATCTTATCTCTAATACAGCCCTGGTAATTAAAGTTCCTAGAAACATTCCTAAAGGATAAAAACTCAAGAATATGTTAAAATATCTGGGAACCTTAAGAGTACCTAAAAATTTATAAAGTATCTGAAAACGCATTTACAAAACCTAATAATCTAAAAGTGTACATATTGACCAGTATTTCCCAAATGCATAAAAATATGCAACCTACTAAACATTAGAATGGAACTAATAAAATTTAGAACACAAATAAAATAACACACAGTTAAAATAACGAATACTAACACTTATTTTAAATTTAATTTCACTTTTAAAAGTTTTACATCTCATTAAAATAAATTTCAACAACTTCATTAAACAAATGGTCGAAAGTATAATAGTAAAATAAAATCCTATAATTATAAAAGTTAAAGAAAACTATTAAATAATTAATTTAAGATATCATAGCATTAAAGAATAATTTGCCTAAAGAGAATTTAGAATAAAAATTAGCATAATTTAGCTAAAAAGGTAATTTAGACATTAGAGTGCAGTGATATGTGGTTTCATAGTACATTTTATATTACCAGAAGTTCTTTTTTAGATTCTTTTTAACACTTTTCAACAGTTGTCAACTGTTTATGACTTTGTTCATTCTGTCTGTTTGTCTGTCCGTTCGCATGATAACTGCCATAAAAACGACTTCATCAAAATGAAATTTTAGTATGTTGTTTTGACAGTCTGTGGGACATATGGAAATGTAAAAGTATAATATCACCCAATTAGTTTTGGATTTAACCTGGGTTGAGAAAATGAAATTCATTAAACCCTATGAGACCTAATTTTTCAAACATTTTTTAAGCCGAGTTAAAATTCATATATTGCTTTGAAAACTTTAGGAAATATTCAAATTATCACATAAAATGTGTAAAAAAAATTTCATCAAATATGTTAAGTAGTTTTTTAAATAAAAATTGAAATAATAATTACACCCATTATATGAAGAGATCATGTGATTCATTGCAAAATAAAATATGGTATCCATTTTTTTTTTCTCTCTTAGTGAATATCGGGATTTTTAAGGAACTCTTATATTTATATTTAATATTGCATCTGTCCTAAAACCGCTTTATATTTGCATATTATCAGTGTATCTAAATTCTGTGACTATGCAATTACAATATTTTTTATTTTAAATTATCACTAATCTTTGATTATTTCTCCAACGAAGCCTAATTTTAATGTATGCAGAATATAAACAAATCAAGCGATTGTAAGATGAGTTGTGTGAGAATTGTTGAATTTTTTTAATGCAAAATTATATAGCTCTGGCGTTTATAATATAAGTGATATGAATGTAATATTCATTGATTTTACATAGAGAAGCAGACGATTTTATAGCATCACCTTTTTTAGTGAAGTTTTAAGTTTCCAAGTAAAATAAATTATTGTAGTACTGTGATAATTTAAAAAATATTACTGTTGAATGTATCGCATTTTAGAGATGTTTAAATAAAAGTACATTTCAGTTAGAAAGTGTTTCATAATCAATGCTTTATGTATGATTAAGCTTTCTTGTTATATATATTGACTACTTTTTAGGTGTGGTGGTCCAGCCGCTAGAGAAACTGATACAATGGACACCTTTGTGGACAGCTCTTGGTACTTTTTACGCTTTTTAGATGCTCAAAATGATACAGAAGCATACAACTCAGAGAAAATCAATGAAAATATGCCAGTTAATTTGTATATTGGAGGCAAAGAACATGGTAAGCTTAGAACTTTATTGTAAATTACTAGACTTTAGGGATTGATTATTTTAATTAGATGCAACATTTCAGTTATTTTAATTTTATCTTTTAGTTCTACTTATTGAAATGTGAAATAGCTTTATGTGAATTAACCATAACAATCATATATATTCTATATGTAATTAAATAAATTATTTTCATTAGCCTTAATATAATGTAGATGATGTGTACACAAAATGGTTGTAAAGCACTAAAACAACTTTTCTCCAGTTTATCTTTCTGATCATAAGTTAGAAAAATTCTTTATTTCTCTCAGTCCCCATCAACCTGGAGAGTCAATGAAATGATAAATTAAATTGTTACAGTAAGTTAAAGAAAACTGTAACTTAAAACAAAATATTAAATTCTTTGTGAATTTTTTTCACATTTAATCTGGTAAAGTGATGCTCAATAGGATGCTTGTAAAGAGAACTACAAGCAGTGAAGGGATCATCTGATTATCTCTTCACAAGCCTTGGAGTATGGTTTTGCAATTTTTGTCCCTCATCAGCAAGAGGAAGATAGTAAGATAATTTGAACTTACAAAATAAAATGTACAGTACAAAAGTATTTAAAAAAATATTGTAGCAGAAACTATGGTCCATATAGGTGGGGTGAAGGTATAACTAGATAAAAACTTTCTTCAGTCTCTAACGTTCTGAAAAACTTTGAAAACATGGAAAATTCAGGGAATTTTTATCGCCATAGGAAACCCTGGCAAATTTACTTTTACCCTGGAAATTTGTCATCTAGTAGTGAAAATGAGAAATAATTTTCAATACGTTTCATTTATTAATTATCATTTATTGGCAGAATCTTTCGCAGATGAACATAAGCAATTGAATTAACTCTATGCCGCACCAAATATTGGTTTGTATATCTGCCAGGGGAGGATTTACCACTTACAAAACTGCCATCTTCTTGTTGCCATCATTTTTAAAAATGTTTTCTTGCTTCCAAATTATTATCATTTGCATATCTCCTTAAATGATGCATACATACTAAGCTCAATTTCTTATGAGTGCATATATTTTTTTACAACAGAGTGTATAAAAATTGATTTTATGTTGGTAATTATCTTCATGAGTCAACTTTATTTAACTTTATTTAATTGTCAACTTTCTTCATGAGTTCAACTTTATTAAGAATTACTCAGGTTCTTCCTGATTGAAATAATGATATTTATAGTTACTTTGTTGTAAATATACATGCTTAAAATATTTATTTCTTTACAGCTGCTTTACATATGTTTTATGCACGATTCTTTTGCCATTTTCTTCATTCAATTGGCAAATTAAAATATCCTGAACCATTTTTTCAATTACTAATGCAAGGAATGGTTATGGGCAAAAGCTACAAAGTTAAGGATAGTGGTAAATACATTAGAAAAGAGGAAGTTGACTTTTCAGGTAATGTTTCCAAGAAGAGCTGTTTAATGTACTTTTATTTAAATGACTTTTTATTTTATTTTTTGTTTAATTACAATATTGTAGGTAAAACTCCAGTTGAGAAAACTTCTGGCACCGCTGTTATTGAAGATTGGGAAAAAATGAGTAAATCTAAATACAATGGTGTAGATCCTCAAGTTAGTAATGTTTTTATATGTTCTATATTTTTTCTAAAAGCGAGTTGCATAAAGTATAAAACAATGCATTCAAAGTTTGGTACCAGAGATATCAGTTATTTTATTAATTCGTAAGCTCAATGTGTGTCAAAATTTTTAATTTTTGTGTATTTTATAAATAGAATTGGGTTATAAGAAAGGATATGTTCTTTTTAACAATAAATAAATAGAGTGTACATGTATTTGCAAGCTACATTAATCCCTCCTAGGGATATTACAGATTAACATTATTCTTTTACTAGAATAAAATACTTGGTATTTCTGGGTCCAAAATAAGCACCAGCTGCATAAATAATACAAATAGCACCACTCAATTTCCAAATTGCCTGTTTTACACGAATATCATTCTCCTTCTGTTTCACCCCAAATCCTTTAGTTTCAATACAGGTGTAGTGGAGCACAACTATTTGCCACACATGTGTGCAAGGTTTACTTTAAGGTACTCCAATTCTTGTTATATGGTTATTGTTATTCAAAATCCATTTTAAACTAGGTTCTGGGTTAAGGAAAACTTTACAGTGTATTTAAGTACAAATTGATTAATAGTGGGGGACACAGGTTTGTTGGTTTATCTAACACTGATGAAAGAAATCCAGTGTATCCTTTAAGCAGCTGTATGCTTCATTGTTAATCCACTTGTGCTTAAATACATTGCTTAAGTTTTCCTTATCCTTTGCACAAACTCTTATATACTTATTGACAAGTTATGGTTTGTTTAACCCATATGTAAATGAAGACATTAATTCAGTGTTTCCCAACGTGGGGCTCACGCCCCACAGGGGGGCAATTTGATTGTTAAGGTGGGCAATTCGAAAATGGCCTCGTCCAGAGTTTAAGTTAACCGTATGGCGACTCTCAGTAGCTACTCTCAGTCGCTGGCATGGCTTTGTGAGAAAACAGAAATCAAATATCCAAATTCAACCAAATGTGCAAGAAAACTATTGTTACCGTTTCCATCTTCATATTTAGCTGAATGAGGATTTAGTGCCATAAATGATTTGCTGCTAAAAAAAGAAATCGGTTGGATATAACACAATGGGTAAACTTGAGACTGAAGCTAACTAAATTGGAACTTAACATAAAATCTCTTTGCAGCAAGCGCAAGAATCTCATTAAATTTAAATAATAAATAATTACTAATAATTAAAATAATATAGAAAAATCTTTCATTAAAGTTATTTCGTGCTTGAATTTCAGTTCTCCATTATATGTTTTGAAAATTTACTTACTGTGTTTCCTCAACAATTTCCTAGTGATTTCTTCCTAAAGCCTATCATTTAAGTTTCTTCAATGAATAATGCAATTTTTGAATATTAAAAATTATGTATATGTTACATGGGGGGCATAAGAATTTTAGAAAGGCTTAGGTGGGGCATGGCACAAAAAAGGTTGGGAAACCCTGCATTAATTGCTTATAAAAGGCAACCCTATATATGTTACTTTTACAGTAACTGTACTGAAATTACTCTTTCAGTAGTACATTTGTATTTTCACCATTTAAAATTTCTAAGGTAGATAAGGTGTTTTGAAAACAAAATACTGATTGTATATGTCAGATTAATTGTTAACTTAGAACAAAAATTGGTGTTTAAAGCTCAAACTAATCTAGAATATCATAAGAGCAGATCTAACTGTACTTTAACAGAGTTAATATGTATATTTGTGAGTTCAAATGCTCATGTGAGTTCATATGCTCAAATGTGTTAACTTTTATTTTAGACAGTGATTGAGGAATATGGTATTGATACAACTCGACTTTTTATATTGGGTAGTGTTGCTCCACAGTCTCCTAGAAAATGGAATGAAGATTGTAAGTTACATTCAGTGCTAAGAATACAATTTATATTATTTTCAAGAATTTTGTTAGATGTTTTGTAAAAACATTGGTGCTCATGGAGACCACATAAATTTTTTATTATCAATAAGGCAAAGTTGCCTCTTTTTTCTAATATAATTATTAATGTATCTAAACTAATGATTTTTAAACTATTGAATTCTAGACTCAATTATACAATGTCTATGGAATTCAAAAGTGAATTGTCACAAAACCTGCTTGCTAATCAAAATATATACACATCAGTTAGAATCAATTTTGCATTTTGTGCCTTGATTTCATATGTTAGGACTTTGTGGTTGAGGGCATAGGAGAAGAGTAAGTTAAATGCACTCATGTTCTATTAGCAGGGATTCCCCTCCCCCTTTTTTTCTACAGGGTATGTAGAGAGTAGTCTAATTTATTCGAAATGAAATGATTTTAGGTAAAGTTCAAAAGTGAAAAAAATTTTACCTAAAGAATCCTAAATTTTACCTAAATATGTCTGTACTAAATATAATCTAATAGTTACCTAAATTTTACCTAAAATATGGAATTTAAAAGTGAATTGTCACAAAACCTGCTTGTTATTCAAAGCATATGCACATCAATTAAAATCAATTTTGCATTTTATGTCTCGATTTCATATGTTAAGACTTTTGTAGTTGAATGCAAAGGAGAAGAGTAAGTGTGATATATTCATGTTCTATTAGCAGGGTTTTTTCCTTTTTTCCCCCTTCTTCTACAGGGTTTGTGGAGGGTAGTCTAATTTATTCAAAATGAAATGATTTTAAGCAGCTTTAAATTTTAGTTCATTCACTGCTTTTATTTTGCACACAACATTTATTGGATGTTTTGATGCTAATATTTTGGGAATTATTAATTTTTGAAGATTGATCTTTTGTATTATTTGGTAATGGATTTATTATTGTGAATAAAATAGTTTATGTATTTTCTTTTTGTATTTTTTCTATTTTTGCATTTTTCTTTAGATAAAATTGGAATTGAATGTGAATTCAATCCCAATTCTTGAAATTTGCATTATTTTATTTTATTTCTATTTATTTATTTTTTGACAACATACTCTTTTTAACACTTTACAACAAAGTTGAAAAGTGTTTATGACTTTGTTCATTCTGTCTGTATGTCTGTCTGTCCGGTAACACGATAACTGCCGTAAAAATGAATAAAAATGAAATTTTAGTATGTTGTTCAGATGGTCTGTAGGACCTATGGGAATATAAATGAATAATATCACCCAATTAGTTTTGGATTGAACCTGGGTTGAAAAAATGAAATACATTGAGCCCTATGGGACCTAATTTTTCAAACATCTTTTAAGCGGATTTAAACTTCACAAATTGCTTCGAAAATTTTAGGTAATATTCAAATTGTTCCATAAAATATATAAAAAAAAATTCAGCGAAATATATTCAGTAGTTGTTTAAATAAAAATTAAAATAATAATTGCACCTATTATATGAAGTGATCACGTGACCCGCTTCAAAATGATATATGGCATCCATCTTGTCTCAAAATCGTGATTTTTTAAGTTCTTTTTAATTCATATTGAGTGTTGTATCCTTCCTAAAACCACTTTAATTTTGCTTAAATTCTGTGCATCTACATACTAAAAACAACGCAATTACAATATATTTGAGTTTAAAGGATCATCCAAATTTGATTATTTCTACAACGAAGCCTATTTTTCACTTATGTAAAATGTAAACAGCAAAATATGTAGAATGAGTTGTATTAGAACTGCTGTATCTCTTTAACACAAAATTATTTAGCCGATGGAGTCTGCATAGCTGATATGAATGAAATATTCATTGATGTTACAAAGAGAAGGACGATTTTTTTCGATGAAGTTTTAAGCATAGAGTTTAATTACTTGTAGCTCCATGGTTTTAATTTTTAAATAAAATAAATTATTATAGTATTGTAATGAATGAAATGAATGGGAAAATGTTATGAATGAAATGCTGTTTTTATAGAGAGAGCCAGGCGTGTTATTTTTTCTATGACGTCATTTGAATGAATTTCGATGAAGTTTCCAAATATAATAAATTATCGTAGTATTATGATAGTTTTAAAAATATTACCGAGGAATGTATCGCATTTTAGAGATGTTTAAACCAGGCAATTTATATTTCAATGCCGTCATTTGAATGAAGTTCATTTTTTTCAATGAAGGTTTAAGTTTTCAAATATAATAAATTAATGTAGTATTGTGATTAATGTAATATTTCAAGTTTTAAAATATTACCGAGGAATGTATTGCATTTTAGACTTGTTTAAATAAAATTACATTGAAGTTGGAAAGTGTTTCCTAATCAATTCTTTAAGCATGATTGATCTTTCTTGTTGAAATGTTGCGATGGGTCTAATTTTTAAATCTGAAATTTTGTAAGAGTTCTTTTTATATATTTTGAATTTTATGAAGCATCCCCCCCCCCCCCACACACACTTTTTTTAATGATGAATTTTCCCAAGTACCCATAAAAAAAATCCAGGTTTTTTATAAGTGGACCCTTGTTTAGAATAACTAATAATTAGAATGACTGTGAGCAATATGGCTTTATTAGGAAACTCATTGCATCATTCAATTATAGAGTTAATTTTCTGGCTGTAACTTAGTTTCTTTATAGAAGAAATATTTTATTTCTATTTATTTATTTATTTTTTGACAACATATTCCTTTTGAAATATCGTGATGGGTCTAATTTTGAAAACTGAAATTTTGTAGAGTTCTTTTTATACATTTTGAATGTCATGAAGTATCCCCCCCCCCTTTTTTAATGATGAATTTACTATATGTACCCATAAAAAAGTTTCTTTATAGAAGAAATAACTTTTTATTAATTTGTTGCATTTATATACAGAACTAACTAGTATTTCAGTAAAACAAATAATAAATGGGGCATATTTCTATGATGATTCTCCTTAATTACCAATAATTTAAAAGATTTTTTGGCACATGTTAATATTAACTGATTCTTAAAGCTGTTTGCTACAGAAAACCAGATTACAAAAACAAAGCCAGAACAAACCAGATTAGTAATTAAACACAGTTTATAATTTGAGAATATCTGAGTTCATTAGCATATTGCCATTTCTAATAGAAAATCTGTAGGAATGAGAATTCACTAGAAAAGAAAAATTAAACTTGTAACAGAAATGCCACATCAAAAATAACTATATGTCATTCCCCATTTTCTACCTTAGCATAATCAAGTGTCACAATATAACTGAAAAACAAAATTTCATCACATATATTATAGTGGCGTAAAAGCTATGCTGTAAAAATGGAATTTTTAAACTCAAATTATGTAGTTTTTCTATCAGAAATTACATTAATAATTGTGTGTGGCATGTGAATTAAATTTTCTACTGAAATTAATTTCCTTTGAGTTGAAAATTTCAGAATTAGTTTTAAATCTTGTGATTTTGTAGTTCAGTAAATTATCAGTGAAGATATATAACATTTTCAGTAAAAAAAAAGAATGACATTTAGCTTGTTAGTGGTTGCATAATCAATGAACATTACTACCTCCTGGACATTGTTTCCTTATTTCCAACCTCTTTGAAATCAACCCAATTACAATGTTTTAGAACAATTACAAACATTTCTTTCGAAATAATAATTTGTATTAATAAATAAATGCTAAATAGTGAAAATATATCTTATTTCTTTAAAACTATTTTTTTTTTAATCTACATCTTGCCATTTTTGCTTTCAAGTGCATATCACAGCTGATCAAACTTACTAGTATTGCAGAATAATCAAATGTTGATCAATAAGTAAATTACACTTTGTGCAAGGGATAAGGAAGACTAGAGCAACGTAAATAAGTACAAATAATGCAGCAAACAGATGTTTTAAAGCTACACTGAATCCTCTTTGTCAGTGCAAGAGAACCGATGAACCCAAAGTCATAAAGAGAAATTGCCCATTCGTCTTTTCGACTTCTTATTGGTTCTCTTGCATTGACAAAGTGAATCTAGCATATCCTCGAAACAGCTGTATGCTGCATTATTGTGTTATTTGTGCTTATTTATGTTGCTCTAGTTTTCCTTAATCAAATGCTGATTTATTATTATTATTATTATTATTATCATACTCTCTTCTAAAATGTAAAAATTACTGCAGCTCAGTTTTTTAGGAATTTTTACTTTGACGTTTTTCTGCAGTAGTCCAGAACATTTATTTATCATTTTTCAAAAGTATGAGCTACTCAAATCTACTGTTTGTTTTTAAACATTTTAATGTATCATACTGCATTCAATTTTATATGTAGTATTTTTATTTATCCAGTATTTCCTGGTATACAGAATTTTCAAAGAAAAATTTGGTTAACTATGTCTGATTTCATTGCTCAAAGAAAAATCAATTCTGACATTGGACTTCCTCTTGAAGAAATTCAGAAGTATGAAAATCAGTTTGAAAGTTCTCGAAATTATTACATCAAAGGAGTAAGTGATGTGTCTCATCCGATTAATTTTTCTGGTAGTGTGTGTTTATATTTTTATAGTTTCTATTCTGAACTTTTGCATGTTTATTAGATAGTATTTAATATTTAATAAGGCTAATTTTATTATTACATCAAAGGAGTATGTGATGTGTCTCATGTGATTCATTTTTCTGGTAGTGTGTGTTTACATTTTTATAGTTTCTATTCTGAACTTTTGCATGTTTACTAGATAGTATTTAATATTTAATAAGGCTAATTTTATTATTACATCAAAGGAGTAAGTGATGTGCCTCATGTGATTCATTTTTCTGATCGTGTGTGTTTAGATTTTTATAGTTTCTATTCTGAACTTTTACATGTTTATTGGATAGTATTTAATATTTAATAAAGCCAATTTTATTATTACATCAAAGGAGTAAGTGATGTGGAAGACCCTGGCCACCTGACTCACCCTAGGGTATGAGCAGCAAGATGAGTGGCCAGGGAGTAAGTGATGTGTCTCATGTGATTCATTTTTCTGGTCATGTGTATTTACATTTTTATAGCTTCTATTCTGAACTTTTGCATGTTTATTGGATAGTATTTAATATTTAATAAGGCTAATTTACATAGTTTATTTACTCACTACCAGGTATATCTGGCATTGCTCGTGATTTAAAGTATGTGAAAATTCCAGTAGTATTCAAAATCATATAGGTCTTCAAACATTCTATTAAATTTTTTTATTTAATCCTGCCCCCTCCTCCAAATGAATATACAAGTTTCAGCTCTTGCTATACAAAATTATCTTCGCAGGTAGATCGAAAAAATAGAAAACCTGGTTCCATTTTTAAACAAATTTACAGAAAAGAATATGAAATGAAAACATTAAAATGGTAGGATATATATCCATACTATTTTCATCATTAATAATTGGTTAAACATAATAAAAAATATATGAGTTTGAAAAATCTTTGTTAAATAAAAGAGAAGACTTAAAAAATTGAAAATATCAATAATTCCAATAATCTTATACTCCAGCACCATAACTAATATAAAACAATTAAAAAAATATTATACTGTTCATTTATGGAATTATTTTTATATCAATTTATGTATTAAAA
Organism: Amaurobius ferox; assembly: GCA_951213105.1. Classification (NCBI taxonomy): domain Eukaryota; kingdom Metazoa; phylum Arthropoda; class Arachnida; order Araneae; family Amaurobiidae; genus Amaurobius; species Amaurobius ferox. The sequence continues at coordinate 35,707,385 of OX578147.1, read as the reverse complement.
TGTAAAAAACTTTGTTAAAAGCAGCATATAATATAAAAATTAATAGTATCAACTGGTTTCAAAAGTAAAAAACAGCCTTCTTTGTCAATACATGCAAGACGCTCAACCTTCACTCATCAGAGAAAGATCAGCTACTGATGTAAGAACAGCAAACATGACAGAAACAGGGTGTTGTCAACAGTGAGAGAAGTCAAAGGGGATGAAAGCAACCCAGGAGTAAGGAAGAAGAGATGAGACATGAAGGAATGGTAAAATACTGAAGAGGAAAACGAATGTCCAACAAAGGATTCAAATCACTTATTCAGTTGTTCATAAAAGACGAATTAAATTAAAAAACCAAAACAAGGATGAAAATTTTCAAAAAATAAGAAAGCAAACGAAATCCTAAAATTATAATAGAGATTTTCAAGCAGAAGAAAAAAAAATAATTATCATCAATAAGGAATTTTAACTGGGAAACAATCAAAAAACTTTCAAGAAAGTCCAATTTAAAATTGTAATTAGGAGTAAGAATGATCTTGGCTGCGGAAAAATTATAAATATGATTAGAGTCCCAAGAATGTTCAGTAATTCCTTCCTTCTTATTTTTCTAAATTTTTTATCTTTGTTCTGTTTTTTAAATTTAATTGGGCTTTTATGAACTACTGAACAAGTGATTTAAATCCTTTGTTGGACGTTTACTTTCCTTTTTGATATTTTACCATTCATTCATTATGTCCCACCTCTTGTTGTTCCTTCCTTCTGGGTTTCTTTTACCCTCTTTTTCTTCTCTCACTGTTGGCAAAACCCTTTCCCTGCTTCTGTCATGTTTGCTGTTTAAATTTATTTAAACCATATAAATTAACTAAAAATTGTCTGCCATAAATCTATTTAATATAATTCCATCACTAAGGAACATGTCATTTTCTTCAAAAAATTTACGCAAAAAAATTATTTGCATAATGCTATTTCTATGAAGATTTAGAATCTCGAAGCATGGATAGGGTTACCCACAATGAAATAGGAATAATCATACCAAATTTGAAAAAATAAGTGTATAATCTTCAAAAGTATTAATTGCAGTATTTATATTTTATTATGTCCCATTGTTCTCAGTAGTTTTCTATTTTTTATATATAGTAATATGTATGATATTATTTTCCAGGTGACTCATAATTTTATCTCTACTCGGCAACTTAGTGTTGCTATTGCAAAACTACAAGGTCTACTTGGGGATCTTAGGGTAAGGTTTTTATATGTATTGTTTTTAAGGAAATATTTGGAAAATTATTTCAAATGGACATGAAATATCATGTACATTTCAAGTATAGAACCTGACTGTGCACAATCAATAAATAGAATGCAATGTGAAATTCTTTCCAAATAAAATGTAAAAAGCAGATGATCATTTCATAAACACACTGAATTTTCTTCTTTAATGCAAGCAGACCAAATGACCAAATAAGCTTACTATTTGAATACAACAATGGTAGTACCATTTACTAAGAGGAAAGTAAAAGAATTGAATAATAATAATAATAATAATAATAAATAGATATAAAAATTAGAATGATAAAGCCAGAAAAAAAATGCAAAAGTAGGGGGGATAAGACAGAAACAAGCTAAACATGGTCAAGCTATAACTGGCAGAAATATAGTGTCATAGATAAATCAGTATGACACCATATAGCTGAAAGCCTAAAAGAAATCCAGATCAAAAATTTACAAACACTTTTGAATAATAGAGACAAAAGAAAAATCAACCCAATGGCTGGTCATCCAGCAGTGATTTCCTTTAGATTTGTAATTTTCATGATTTTTAACATAATTTTAATATTTATTGAAGTGATGCTTCAAAGCATGTTTAGTTTGTCCTTTGCAAGATAGCACACATTGACAAAAAATTTAATAAATATCCTAATAATTGAAATTCACAATAGGATACTTAAGGGGGGGGGGGGACATTTTATTTATTGTAGAAAAACAAATTTAAAGTAGAACTTTTTATAAGTCTACCAATTTTATGAATAACAATTGGATTAAGTAGAAAGGAAACAATATATGTAAATATTTTAACAGGGACATTCTTGCTCTGCGATGACTGACAAGTTTGCCAAATTTCGAAAATCTGGAATTATCAGAAAATTAAAAATGGACCATAAAAGTCTATAAAATCTCTTTAAAAGCTTAAAACCTGGAAAAGACAGAAAATTTAAAAATTTTAGCCAGCATTTTTGTACTGTTTGGATGTATTGACCACTTGCACATGGCACTACTACCGGCAAATCTATTTTCTGTCAGCCATGTTAGATGGAAAGATCGCTTTGACATCCCATGTTAGAGTCTGCTTTTTTTTGCTGTTTGAAGTTTCTATTAATATAATTTGCAAAATTTTTTCAAAGGATACTATGGTTATAAATTGTTGTGTGGTACAATGCACTAATATACAAAGGAAAAGAGGACAGATGCTCTTCTCGGAGGTATATGGTGTAAACATATTTTTTTTTATCATATCTGATAATGATGTCATGGCTGGACCCAATACCACATTAGTGTTTATTCTATCTAACATGGCAGCATCATAAACAACCATGATGTCATTTTGTGACATATGTGCAGATGGTTAATAGCACTGGTTTATAGCATGGTTGATGGTTAATAGCATATTTTGCTTGTGTTCGCATAAGTGCAATATAAATAAATAGACTTGGGAAAGTTATTATCAATTTAAACTAAATTAAATTAAATATTACTCCCCAGAAAAGTAACTAATTACATTAAAAATTATAGTATGGAAAAAGTAACTTATTAAAATTATATTATTCAAAAAAGTAACTAAATTAAAATATTACTTTTGCAATTCAAATTGAAGTTGTGCTTCAGGATAATGTTTTTAGCTAAGTATAATGCAAAATGAATTAACATAATGATGAATGAAAAAATTTCAAACAGCCTGATTAAATTTTTGCAACAATTGCATTTCAAATGTTTATCGGACAACTTTCGGGCCAAGTGATGATATCAAGCCAAGCAATTAAAAAAAAAACTTTTGATTTAACTGAACTTTCATTACTTTGTAGAAAATAAAGTAACAAATTAAATTAAAATTTAATAAAAATAAAAGTAACTAGATAAGTTAAAAATAAATATAAAAAATTAACTTTTTAACTTTAAATTTTTAACAGTGTTATTACAAAGTCTGCAAATGAAGACATTTAGCCATTCAGTTCAATTTCTTAAATATGTTAGTTTTTTAACATGAAGAGTTTAAAAGCAGTAACACTTATGAAAGTGGTATTTGTATGGGAAACCTGGAGAATCCATAGCTAACAAAATGGACCTGCTTATTTCATAATTTTTGTGGAAAGCAATTTCTTCTGTGATTTTTACAATTTTTATTTAGATTTAATTCAAAATGCATGATGATTGTTAATTTTTTTTGTTTTTTTCTTACTGACTATAAATTGTTTGCCGTTGTGGTACACACAGACAAGCAGACATTGCCTTTTATTAATTATTCAGATAAATGTATTTAGTTATGCACATAATGCTTTATTATGTTTTAATTTAATTACAGAATTTATTCCAACTTTCCAAATGATTTCTTTTAGAGAGTACCAAAAGTAATGGCTAAATCAGATAGTTTTCAAGATACTTTTGCAACTTTGATTATAATGCTGTCTCCATTAGCACCCCATTTTGCCTCAGAATTGTGGGTAGCATTTGGCAGTGTTTCCAGAGGAAGAGAAAATTGTTTCTATGATGTGGTAAGCATTTTTTAATATAATTAGATTTATTTTTAAAACTTTCTGTATTTTTTTACATCAATGTTTTTTTCTTCTTTTATAGGGAAAACCAGTTTTGCATCAAAAATGGCCTAAAATAGATGAAAATTGTGATATGCAAATCAATATTAAAGTATGAAACCAATTTAATTTCTAGTTAACTGAGAATATTTTAATCTGAATTAATTAATGTAACATGTTACACAAAGTATCTTAATCCCCAATTTTATGTCTATGAGCAGATCAGTATAAAAAAAAATTGTTATGTATCATAGCAACATGTAAAACCAAGGTTGCTGCAGCAAGGCTGGGAAATTTAATAATTTTCAAATACAAAATTTGTATTTTACTACACATTATGTTTTTCGGGAGTATTTCATATTTTCTTGTTTGTAAAAGTATTTTTTAATTAAATAAAAAAAATACAAGAAGAAAATACAGTAAACATTTTCTGGCATAAATCCCTTACTTAATGTTTTATTAAATAAGTAATGTGTGTTAAAAATTTATTTCTTTATGTAAAATAACTTGAACATCTTGTGATCACAAAAATTGTTAAAACCTTCAAAAATTTATTTTTCTGTAATATTAACATAAAACTTAATTATTAAATGTATTAATCTTAGTCTAATCTATTAGATGTAAAACTATGAGTAGTTTTTGGTGAAATTTCATTTGCCGACCAAAATTTGGTTGCACAGTTCAAAACCAAAAAATAAATAGGAAATACAGAAAATCAACAGTTCAGACTCTTAAATCTAAAGTATGTGATGTAGGAAATCATGCTACATGTGGAAAATACATATTGTTGGTATAGAAAGTTATCGGTTCTTAAGTAAAACAATGCAGGAAATGGAAAAAAAAAAAACAATATGAAGGGATATAAAATCGATGTTTTACTCTGTAGGAGAGTTATGTCCAGAACATTTGGCAATTTATGGTTTAGGATAATTGCTTTTGGATATGCTGTCATAGGTTAAAAGATGAATATGATACCAGGTTGCATGGTTATAACAGGAGAATAAATATATTCATTTACACAAAATTTAGATTACATTTTACAGCTTTAAAAATATATATCCGGCATGAAGTGCAACAAACAACATAAGCCTTGAATTGTTTTCTACCAGTATACTGCTGCTCAGTTAACTTCAGTTCTTGGGATGGCTGTGGCTGAGCCGATAGCACAGACCTTAATTTAAATGGTGATAAGTGTTGCAGTGATTGAAAGTTCTAAGTAGCTATGCATAGTTAAACTAATTATATGAATAATATAATGTACTATAATAAAAAACAAAATTCACTAACATCTCACTTTTATGTTTGTCAAATTTGATTTAGATTAATATTTTTAATTTTTATTTTTCCAGTTAAATGGGGAGGAATGTGATGTCATTCATATACCTCGACAGAACTTATTGAAGTTGTCTAAAGAAGAAATGATTGATTTAGCTATGCAGAAAGAGAAAGTTTTAGAAGCCCTTGAAGGCATTAATGTTAAAATGCCTTATTGTAGAATATGGCCTAATTTTGACTCGGAAGTAAATATTGTATTTACTCCTATGGGAAAGAAAACTAAAAAGACATATAAGTCCCAGAAGAAGAAAGCTGTGAATATTTGATAAGTATGTGAATAAATTGTACAGTGAAACTTTTTATATTAATAATAAATTATTTATTAAAATTGCTTTTAATTATCCTCTTTAAATGATTTTTCTTTATCAAAATCTTCTATGATAATGTTTAATTATGTTTTTCGTACATCATATTGTTGCAAATATTTATTTTCAATATTCTTAATTCTCTGGTTCAAATAATCTTTTATTTAACAAAGGCTTAGAGAACAGTCATAGAAGATTATTTGTCCCCAGTGTAGTAAATGGCTATTTGCTGATAATGAGCTCTAATAAGTGAAAACAAGCTTAGCAATGCTGTTTACAGTTCTAAAAGTATGATATCTGATTATATTGAGAAACTCATGCATTTAAGTTGTACATTGTGCTGAAAAAAATTTATTTTGTTGCCGAGTTTGCTGAAATATGTTAAGCTTTATTTAAAAAATAATTCTTGATAGCTGTATTTCTTCACCAAACTTATCTAAAAATATTTATTACTGCTGTTGAACATATTTATACATAAATTTCAATCTTATAATTTTTATTGCAAACCCATTAATGACATTTTTGTGGAAATTGTGGTCTTTCTCATATTTGAAAAAGACTTTCTTAGATATAACAAAAATTTGTATTTGTGCTACTAAATGGTAGCAGGATTGCATATAAGAAAGCAATTCACAGATTGCTTCTGTGATTACAATTGTTTCATGCTAATTAGACTTCAACAATTGAAATAAGCACTAATTATAAATTTGTTTAATATTTAGTTTCACTTACTAATGGATTTACAGGAGAAAACAAGAATTTTCAGATGATAAAAATGGGTGAACAATGAATTTATTATAGAGCCAGTGTCATATATTTAAACAGCAGAGTGCGAAGCAATGCTCACTTTTCTTTTGATGGTTGGCACTTATGTTATAAGCTCAGGAAGGGTGAGCAATGATATATCATTATTCTTCGTTTCACAAATACAAATTCTATTGAGATTTTATAGTGAAAAATAAAATAATATTTGAAATATTTCAATTTTTTTTAAACTGATGTTAAGCTGCCTTGCACTGCTTCTATGGATCACATGCCATTATATACAAACTTCCTAAAAAACGTTCACAAGTGTACATGTTAGATATGTCTTTAGTAAAGTGGCCATGCATAATTGAATAAAAGCAACAGTGCTCGTGCCCCTAGTAGAAATTTAGAAAGTTGGGATAACAAACACAGTGAGATAGACAAATAAAAACCAATTGCAAAGTAAAAGAGCACTGCCTAATAAGTAGGAATCGACAAATTGACACTAAAATTGTTACAGAAGCCATATTTTTACACAATATGGTTATTTACAATTGACTGTTGTATTAAAAAAATTTTCATATTAAATGAAAATATCTGTATGTCTGTAGTGGGAAATCTAAGCATTGTATAGCCATGCAATTTGGTACACAGGTACTTCAGGACCAGAATAGATGCACCTTGGCATTATTTTTTTTTAATTTCTAATTAGTTGTTTAGTTATTTTATGTTTTAGTCCAATTTACAATGATTTTGGGCGATATTCACACAAATCAATTCCTTGGCGACCTAAAATATTATTACAAAGTTTTCAACTTGACACCATGGGAAAGATCGAAGAATGTTCTTTCCAACAATGTTTTAATCGAATCCGTGGAACAATTACTTCATATTTTTTTAGATATATCGAAATTTGTATTTTTTACATTATCTGATATATGTGTCATTGCATCTGAAAAACTAAGATTTGCACAATTCTATAATTTGGCTCAAACTTAATCACATATCTCAACATTCTAACAAAAAATATTTTTTTTCAAATTTCATAAGTAATTTTAATTTTTTAATTTAAGTGATTGCATTCAGTCATTGCAGTGAACTGTTTTGCACTTTATCGAAGATTCTGTGTTCCCCCTCTTTAGATAAGTTAGGTCTATAAATAGGCTTAATATGTACACTCATGGGCCTTTCCTTACTTTGTTATTGGGGTACTGATAAGGACTTCCCTAGGAATTCTGTATACTAGATGTCTCATCATGTGATGAGGTGCATAAAGTTATATAAAAAATCCCCTCCTATTTGCTTGCTGTATTTCTTTTAAGGGACATATTCCTTGAGATCATATATAATTAGAAATTTGTTTTATCATAGATATAAATGTGCTAAGTGATTTAGATTATTTCAAAATTTGTGCATAAAATGATGTATTAATTTATGCTTTTTATATTACACTATCTTAAATATACACAGATCAATAAATTGTATGTTGAGAACTAAAATCTAACTATGGGTTTATAAATGAAAGCAATATCATACTAATTATAATTGCTTATTTGAGAATGTTTTTAATGAATTGATGTATCCGTAGTCCTGATTTAGATCTTGAAACTTCCCAAAAAGCCTGAAGAATTAGTTGCAGACCATCATGAAGTTCTTTTCAAGATTTATATGTGCATCTTACAATGAATAAAATGTATGTGCTTGGTACTAAATGGGATAAATGCTTTTATTTTTCAAAATCTGATGAATTTTTACTATTGTGAAATACAAAGGTATTTATTACTTGAAGATGCATTTGAAAAATCGCTTAAAGTATATTCATGAATTAAGGGTCTGTAAGCAATTGGTTATTTCTTTGACTTTCAGATTCATGTGCCCATTAGATTTAATTGCTGATGACAAAAGCAGAACCCTTAATATCCATGAATATTTGGAAATCAATTCCAACTGTAACCCTCCTCAATTTAGTTCTGTTATGCAGTGGCACAGCAAAAGTGGATTAAAGGTTCATAACCAAGAGTAGGCTCAAATCAGTATGGAGTACTGCTTGTTGAAAAATTTAAAAGTCTGAGTACTGGCTGTTAAATTGTGAAAAATATTTGATATCAATTATGAAAAATGTTTAGGAAATATGTCAAAAATATAACATCACACATCAAAGAAATTTATGAATATGCAATAATATAGCAAAAGGGGGATTTAAGGTTCATAACCAGGGGTAAGCTCAAGCCAGTACATAGCACTGTTTGTTGAAATATATTAAAGTCTGAGTACTGGCTGTTAATTTGTGAAAATATTTTATATCAATTGCGAATAATGTTTAAGAAAATATGTCAAAAATGTAACATCACACAAAGAAATTTATGAATATGCAATAGCATAGCAAAAGGGGATTTAAGGTTCATAATCAGGAGTAAACTTAAGCCCGTACAGAGTATTGCTTGTTTAAATTTTTTAGAATACTGGCTGTTAAATTGTGAAAAATATTTGAAAAATGTTCAGTTTGCTTCAATTCACACAATGTGAACTGTTGAGAATAAAACTTTTTTTTCAAAATGAATAAAGTTTGGTACTTTACCGATTGTTCAAATTTTGACATCTACTACTGATCAGAGAATTTTTGCCCTGATGACAGAAAGTTTA